>OZ029915.1:47769541-48369541 GCA_964023275.1 Norana najaformis
GTAGCATGCATAGATAAATATCTGTGGATATATATAGACAGATACACGTTGCATTACACATAACAGAGACATATACATACATATGGATACACATACAGTGTACACGTAGATGTATTGGGAAATATATATTATATATATATGTATGTACATATATATGTACATATGCGTGTGAGTAGGAGCATACATATGTACATATTCATGGATACATAACCATACAAGTAACAGTACACATAACACACACACATACACATAGATATACGCACGTGCAATGTATATACAGGCGCGTGTATATATGCGTCCTAGTAGATAAAGGATTAGCAGAGAACTGTATGTGAATTCGGCTAATAAGAAAGGCGGCTTTCCAGCTTCGTTGATGCCGTTTCGCAGTTACCGATTTCAACATAGGCTGTGTGGGTGGGTGCGTCGGTGCGTGCGTGCGTTGGCTAGCCATGGTGTGATGGAGCTGCTGCAGCTGCTGGCGATAGGATGCCCTACAGCCCTGATATTCGAACTCGTGCGGCTCAGCATGTAGAGGTACGGTGCTGGTCACCTGCGCATCTGATTGACTGACTGACTGAACGAACGAGAGGAGCTGGGAATTATCCAATCCCTCTCTTTCTCTCTTGTTAACGGACTCCCCCCGTAGAGTTGGCGATGTATGTATTTCGATCGAACAAGTGCAACGATGGGTAATCGGAGACAGAGACGGCTAGAAACATCTGCGAAACTACATCGATGCCTGAGCAGGTGAATTTAGAAGAATACTGAACAACTAAATTCGGAGAAATAGACAAAGTGCTACTTTTAAATATCGGAGCTCCTGTATTTCGTAGGTTTAACTTAAGTTACTAATTTAGTATTCTTCTACTAGGTGACTGCCTTAGCAATTCAATTTGGAGAAATACTTGAGCAATTATAAGGACACATCGCTGGACGTTTGAACACCTGAGTTTATACAAACGCCTTAACTATTACCTGAGGCTCGTAATCAGCAATGGAATCTTCGAGAATATCTTCAGGGCTTATGAAATTACAAAGAAACTCGATAGATTACCTGACAACGCACCTGGATTGATAAAGGACACCTTTAAGAACACCTGAGCAACCGAAATTTTACGGACACCCCAAAGAGTACTCGGACGGGTGAATTTTCCATGAACGAGTACGCAAAGCAGTTGTCTTCACAAGGGCACTTCTGAGATTACCCAAGCTGCGTTATCTACGCATATCTTACGGGATTTTTCCGCAGAATCCACTTGTGTTACTTGTCTTCGAAATTGCGTTGCTCTGTCGAACGATTTTCTTGACCTACCAGTAACGAGAAGTTTACCTCAGTCTTCGCCGATAGATGTATGATGAACGCGGTTTCGAACAGCGGAAATTAGTGCTGAATAATTTCGGTGCCGCGTCCTGGTTTTCGGCGAAATTGCATCTCGGAAGCTCTGCTTTATGACTGCGCAGTCTGTCTTCCTCAGCCGTTCGCTGGAGCCTCTACGTCGGCATTTATCGTCATCGGAATTTACCCTTTTCTCGTGTAATCCAAGCGGCTGAGCGTTGAGCCATCGGGTGGGGATAGAAACCCAGTCTCTCCGGAGTTGATCCCAAGCGCAGTCCGTGAAACCTTTACAATTGCAAAGCTACCGGTGCAGTGTTACGAACCGCATCCAAGTTGGAGTCGGGCATTTCGCTGTCGTGTCTAACGCAATGGATTATTTGAAAAACAGGCTGTTGCATCGCAAAATACAACACGAATCCTTGCGAAGCCTACGAGTGGAGAATAAAAATTCATAGACTGGAGGCGCTTTTAAAGAATTTGTGTTGGGTTGTAGCACACGACGTTGGCTGTTTTATGAAGAATACCCGAGAACATTAATAAGGTAACATCGAGTTTAGAATCGAGGTATTGCTACTACATTAACCTCGGGGTTACGATTACGATTACGATTACAGCTTTGCAGCATTAGCGTTGACTGTATACAAAAGGATACATGCCACCCCAAACATCGAGTTTAAAATCGAGTTACTGACGAGGCACATAGAAGGCGTAGGATCAATAGATCAAAGCATTGGCTGTGATAGCCGCGTATCGGAAGCGTTCTTCCGAGTCAGCACATGAGTCGAGTCGAGTTGCGCCGACAAGATGGCGACGTTGCGCGAACTCCAGGCGGCTCTCCAGCTGAAACTCGAGGAGCTGCGGCAGCGAGACCAGCTCCTCGACGAGCTGGAAGCCGAGTTGGAATGCAAGGACGCTCTCATCGAAAAGCTCTACCAGGAACTCGACAAATACCGCTCGATACTCGACTCGTCCGGGATCGCCAGAGCCTCGGCAGGCCGGGGTCGCGTCCCCCCGAACCCGCCGGGTGCTCCGCCAGTTGACGGGGTCAAGCCCACACCTACGCCTTCTCCAGCTTCAGTTCGCCTCACGGAGAGGGTTAAGCGACAGGCGATATCGGCAGAGCCGGGTGGGGGACGGTCGACTCTCGATCTGGCCAAGGAACTCGTGCGGGTGGAGAAAAGTCAGACGTAAGTCGTCGTTTGCATCTTAGATAAGGAGACCCAACGACGACCTCTAATGTATACGAACGCAAATAGATATGCATACGCCATACATACACGCATACACAAAGTATACACTTTCGTATAAATATACGGAAGACATGTAATACACGTGTAAACACGATTAGTATATATGATATTCATATACACATGTAATACACACACAAATATATGTAATTATATTTGCACACATAAAATTTACATATGTATTCATATACATATGTATTCATATACATACATTCATACATTCATACATACATATGTATATACATACATACATACATACATACACACATACATACATTCATACATATATATGTGCGTACATGCATAAATATATACATACATACATTCATACATACATATGTGCATACATACATAATACCTGCATACATAAATACATCCATGCATACATACAAATCATACATACATGCATACATACAAGTCATACATATGTATAAACATTATATGTAGGCCTATACAAACAAACACCTATGTATGTTCAGATATATAGTATCCTATGTACTACTTACACACAATCAGACGTGTATATTGGGGGGGGGTTCGTTACTTCATTCGTCCATATTTTATTCCTGTCTTCATCAAGGGTGTCACTGAGTCGACGGCCTCCAATAAGGCATTCCAGTCCTAAAAATCACCTGATAAGGCGAGACCCTGACACAGCCTTCCTCTGCCGTAATCATTGCCTGCGATATCCCAACACCACCCACCGTAGCCGTCTGCCTGCCTGCCTGCCTGCCTGCCTGCCTGCCTGCCTGCCTGCCTGCCTGACTCTCTGCCTGCCTGCCTGCCTCTTGGATCTTGACCTGGAACCGAACCCTTCTTGCCTATCGATTTTGTTTTGACTGTGCGCATTTGAATAAGATGGTTCCCCGGCTTAGCTTTCGTTGAGCGCTGTAGAAATCTCGAGTTTACGATTACGATTACGATTACACTAAATTTTCTTTGTTGGTCCATGCTTAACGAAACTCGTTTGGCGCTGTGAATACGATGATGTCAAGCACATCAAAGTTAAGCAACGTCGCACGCGGTTGCTAGGCTACTTGGATGAGTGACCGTCTGTGAAATACCAGGCTGTCTGGGCCAACTCATCCCGTGATCCTTTCGAGGTCGTTATATGAGTACCAACACAAGTTGGAATCACCAGGCTATCTGGGACAACTCAGCCCGTCATCCGTTCGAGGTCGTTATATGAGTACCAACACAAGTTGGAATCACCAGGCTATCTGGGACAACTCAGCCCGTCATGCATTCGAGGTTGTTATATGAGTTACAACACACATTGGGAACACCAGGCTCTCTGCGACAACTCAGCTCGTAATCCTTCCGAGGTCATTATATGAGTACCAACACAAGTTGGGAAACCAGTCTGTCTGGGGCAACTCAGCCTGTCATTCCTCCGAGGTCATTATATGAGTACCAACACAAGTTGGAATCACCAGGCTATCTGGGACAACTCAGCCCGTCATGCATTCGAGGTCGTTATATGAGTTACAACACACATTGGGAACACCAGGCTCTCTGCGACAACTCAGCTCGTAATCCTTCCGAGGTCATTATATGAGTACCAACACAAGTTGGGAAAACCAGGCTGTCTGGGCCAACTCAGCCCGTCATGCATTCGAGGTCGATACGTACCAACACAGTCTGAAATGAAATAAGGTGCCCTGCTGTTGATTGCTGTTGTCGTATTAGCGCTTAAGCCAAGAGATCCATCAGCGAAAACCTCTGGTCCATCTAACTGAGGATTATGTTACCTTTCTGTCTTTTTAAAAGTAAATGGACTCGATACTCAGTAGAAAGCGTGTCATAAGTAATCGTAATCTTAATCGTAATTCCAAAATTTCTACAGCGCCCAACGAAAGCCACGTCGCGGGGACCAGCTTATTTACAGGCGCTCAGTCAAAACAAAATCGATAGGCAAAAGGGTTCGGTTCCAGGTCAAGATCCAAAAGTCAGACGGAGAGACAGCGTGGCAGCTATGGGATATGGTGTTTGGGGTTGGAGAGGAGAGAGATAAGAGGAAGAAGGGGTGTCAGGATAGTAGTACTCGCTATAGGTAACTCACCAATCCACATCGATGTTATATCACGGAAAATTTCGTCTTATCGCAGAGCAGCCTCAGTTACAAACAGGTCAACAACCCGATGACTCATCAATGTGACATAACGGAAAATTTCAACACAAACGCGCGTTTAAAACTCGCTGATTCAGCAGCTGAAAAATCATGTTGGCAGTGATATTCACAATTCACTACCAAGCGAATTATTATGTAAAAAAGTGTCCTACTTTGGGGATTTTGTAGTTCCTGTAAAAATGAGGCCACTGACCTCAGACGCACGCAGAAATGCCGTGTCTGCCCTAAAGATATATGTGATTTTTGAGTAGAACACTGTAAACAAATAATTGGAACGAGATAAACCCTGCAGCTGTGCCATTAGCTATATGCTGCTAGGCCAAATGTATCTGTTGTCGCAGTTTATAAATTTTTGCCGAAGGTTTACTTACTTGCACACATAAACAGTTCACAAACACACATAAACAAACCATGACCGCCGAAGAAAAGAAGGAGAAGAAGAAGGTGAAAGAGAGGGAGAAGGAGACGGAGAAGAAGAAGGAGGAGGAGAAGAAGAAGAAGAAGGTGAAAGAGGAGGAGAAGGAGAAGAAGAAAAAGAAGAAGAAGGAGGAGAAGATGGAGGAGGAGAAGGAGAAGAAGAAAAAGAAGAAGAAGGAGGAGAAGATGGAGGAGGAGAAGGAGAAGAAGGAGGAGGAGGAGTAGGAGAAGAAAATGAAGAAGAAGAAGATGGAAAAGGAGAAGGAGAAGGAGGAGGAGAAGAAGAAGAAGATGGAAAAGGAGAAGGAGAAGGAGGAGGAAGAGGAGGAGAAGGAAAATCAGAAGAAGAAGAAGAAGAAGAAAAGAAGGAGAGGGAGGGGAGGAGAAGCTTGGTATGCGCGAACTACTTGCCCAGGGTCGTTTCACGGAGTCAAAACCGCAACCGCATGATCATTGACCAAACGCGTTACCGACAGACCACCCTGCCAGGACAGGCTAGAAGTAAAACCGAGCCCCTTACATCAAAGCCTCTAATTAGGCCTATTGTCTTTATTATAACGTATGCAAATTTAATATCCTATAAGAAGTAGAAAGGTTAAGATAACTTGTTCACGCGCTTTCCTAGAAACTCTTCAGCTTCCTGGTTCAAAGGTCAAATGATCCATTGCCTGCGGCGCGCGACAGAACACCTTTTCAACTCCAAACATGCATTGATATTATTATTTCTGCATTTATTAAGCGCTTTTATGTAATGACTAAGCATCAATCGTCGTGGCTGAGCAATTGTGAGCAACTGTGAGTGAAGGACTTGCTCAAGGTTCCTACATAGTAACCGTCTCAGAGGAGGCTCGAACCCGCACTGTCCGCGTTACAAGCCGAGCGTTCTAACCAATAGGCTACCGTGCATTGACGGTCAGTAAGTGACCAGTATATAATGGTCGCTGAGTGGTGTGGCATTCCAAGGACTCACCCATCTAGGTTCTAACTGGGTTTCATATTATTCAACTTAAAAGTGCCTGCCAGCATCGTATTAACAGCGCCATAACCCGCCAGCCAACAAGCAATATCTCTGTTTAAAATTGCTATCTGGTCGATTGTGAGTCGACAGTGGTGGATGTATCAATGCCCTGAGAATGACTGGTGGATTCTGTTCGGCGAATCGACCGAGAATGCCTTGTGAGAATTTGGCTGAGGAATTATTTACTCCGGAGGCAAAGCTTTATATCTGTATCACGGCGGCAGCTGTTCTACACATGGTATAAGATGAGATAATACAAGCCAGTTGTTCTGTATGACTACAAAAACTTCGCCTTCCGCTGAACAGAAGGCGAAAACCTTGCTGAGTCGTGAGATTGATCAAGTATCCAGACACTTCTTCAACATAACTGTCTAGATAAATGGGTAAGAAGTGTCTAAATATGTGTGCAGATACTTCTCTACACAAGTGTCTAGATACATACAAGTGCATCATACCACATCACTTGACGTCATCTCAGCGTCCATCCTTTATTTACATACTTATCTAGAAAAATGCCAAGATACTGTGTATATACTTATTGTACTTATATGAAGTATCCTTTCCCGAATCGTCCTCTTCTTTGTATCTTTCTCGCTGCTCCAATTCCATATACCATGTACCGTTAGCCGTCCGTCGGAATAAACGCTTGGCCTTTGGATCTCGACCCGGAACCGAACCTTACCTAACCTGCCTCGCCGAGTTTGATTTGACTGAGCGCCTGTGAATGAGCTGGTTCCCGACGCTTACCATTTTTGAGCACTTAAGTAATGGGCAGATCACGATTACGATGTGTGTATGATAGAAGTATCTCGACTCTTGCCGAGATAAGACTTTCTAGACAATACATTTGGTAGATAATCCGGCATAAGAAGAATTGCCTCTTTGCAGGTCTGATGTAAGGGTAGTTTTTGTATCTTACTCGCATCCGTTGCGTTGTACCGGTGTGTTATTGAGAAAGTGTCTATTTGGATTTCTACCAGAATGTTGAACGTGGGCATATGTGTAATGTAATGAGTTGACGACGATCGTAAGTAGATAGCTACTTCGAGAGTAATTGTAATTGCAGTTGTAACTAGTTACTTCTGTCGCGTCGGTGTCTAACGCATAAGGCATCAACCGATGGCGCACCAAAGCCAAAACCGCAATCAGGTCAATATCCAGAAGACCAGTCCACTGTGGATGAATTACAACGTCAACTGTGAGCTCAGGTTAAGAGTCAAGTAATAGATGGAGTTTCGTTTTGGTTTTGGAAAATGTGAACATTCTTGGCTCTCCTGATTGGATGCCGGAAAAACAATAACAGTATTGACCTGAAGGCTGTTCCACGCATGCGCGCAGCATATCCGTGTGAATGCGGTTACTCGTTTCTTGAATTCTAGCCTTACAAATGTGATTACTCCTATGTTATCACGTATTCCCGACGATTCTCCACGTGTTCGTTTATATTCCTGATTATTACAAGCTAAAGCCCTTAAATAAAGCATTTCGTGAAGTACACAAGTTATCGAATGGCACGACTTTATTGCAGCCTGCTTGCTAAAAATCTCAGTGTTTTCTGTATAGCATTTTAGTATGATTTACAATGTTTATTTACTGCACCGTGTTATTTCTGTTGTGATAATTTTTTCTGATCGTATTCTGTTGGGTGGAATTGCATTATACTGTATTGTAGTGTAAACTGTATTATGAACAATGTGCTATACTGCACGATGCTGCATTGTATTGAGTTGTAGTATGCTATACTATGCTCTGTTCCACTCATTGTATTGTACTGCATATCATTAAATTGCATTGAATTGCATTTTAAGAGAGAATCTTTTGTCAGTGATGAACTGCTGAGATGTGATCGATAATCCAGTGAGAGAGCTGAACGACTGAGATCAAAATCGAAGAATATGATAAGTTTCTGAATTAGCATAGAGGCGGTAGTGATGCAATCGTTATTTGATCGGAATCAGCTGTAATCTTACGCCGCAGCTGTTGATACCTCGTTCAGCCGATGGACTTATGGCGTGCGAAGGAAAGAGCTGGGTCATACCACTGCAGGTGCATTATATCCATACTGCACTGACATGTGATTCGGGTTCGTGTTACTCGGAGATTTCCGGAATGTTCCGAGTTAAGCTGTTTAGAGATCGATGAGAAGTGACTGGTTAGTGTATGCAAGTATGCAGGTGAAGAATGACATTAGGTGCAGAGCACTCGCAATACACGGTGACACTTACCTACGAGAACCCATCATATGTAGTAGGCTTGGAACGTTCAGTCAAGGTTCACGTCCCTTGTGAAGATATTGTCAGCTACAAGTCAAGTTCTGTCTGTCTGTCTGTATGACTGTCTGTGTGTCTGCCTGTCTGTGTGTCTGTATGTGTGTCCGTCTGTGTGTGTGTCTGTGTGTCTGTCTGTCTGTCTGTCTGTCTGTCTGCTGTCTGTGTGTCTGTATGTGTGTCCGTCTGTGTGTGTGTGTGTGGCTGTCTGTCTGTCTGTCTGTGGCAGTCCACCATGCACTGGTCTGAGGGGCGCCGGCATATAACCAAGACGGGTGCGGAGGGAAGCGCCCTCCCTCGCCTATAGCTGCATCCGCCACTGATAGTTACAACTGCTCTAACCCTACAGCCATTCATCCCAGCTGCTTCTTGGCTTCCTCTTTCTTATTCCCTCATTATGAACTTCCAGGAAGTTGCCAAGTAAATAAGGCCTACATTGATGTAATTTATGTATAACTATTGTATATGACGTCTATGTGAGTGATTCATGTTCTTAGAAAAGAACTGCGTGAATTTTATTTTTAGAGTATTTTTGTAAACAATGAAACATAGGTGACGTACAAAGATTGACCAAAATAAACAAGAGACGAAATGACTTGTATAATGTTCAGACAAGATACATACATACATACATACATACAAACATACAAACATACATACATACACACATACATACATATATACATACATACATGCATACACACATACATACATACACACACACATACATATATACATGCATACATACATACACACATACATACATACATACGGACAGACATGACGCATGCATGCATGCATACAGACAGACAGGCAGATCGATTCCATCGATTGGTGCCTTATAGCTACGACCCTGCTTTCGCCCTCTGTCACACTTAACGCCACCAAGGTTAGGTCTACGCTAGGGCTGACGACCGTTGACAGATAGCCAGAATTAAATATCTTCTAAACGGAGTAACGATCGGGGCGTTAACTCACAAAGGCTCGATGTTCAGCTACTGATGTAGCTATATATTTACACGCAGCCCAGTCGATGAACTCCTGCTAGACATTAATTCCAGCTGGTGATTGTTGCCAAACATTCTCCCTGAAATTGGACGGAATCCGAGAAAAAAACGCCAATAAACGCCTCTGGCTCTAATTCACATCCGGAATCTTTCCATTTGCTGCACATGTTCCAAGTGGTACGACAATCAAACGTACAAAGGAGTAGGACGCACACAATGAAACGTACAAAGGAGTAAGACGCACACAATCAAACGTACAAAGGAGTAAGACACACAGGGACTTCAGCGGATGTTCGTTTCAATATCAACGATACATACGACAGCTGATATTCGACGCTTGCTTTCGGCCAGCGAACAGAAGGAGTATGAAATGCTGCCGAGTAGCTGATAATGTAAGCTTTCATACTTTGGGTATGTGCGACGGAGAAGTGGAGACCGCCTAGAGAAAGAGATCATCCAGGGCAGAATTCCAGGATCCCGAGCTCGGGGATGATCCAAGATGATATGGATCGATAACATCCAGCCGTAGACTGAATTTATCGTTCGACCAGTTATTACAAGAGACGAGGGACAGAAGCTGATGGAACAGAATTGTCCGTAGTGCAGCCACTCCTCGGCTCGAGGTCGGTTGAAGACAAGACAAGACAAGATAAGACAGAATAAGAGAGGACAAGACAAGACAGATGTAATGTAAAGGTAAATGTAAGAGTAAATATGATGTCTTGTAGCACAACAGTTACTAATATGATATAAGTGTAAATGCAAGGTAAATGTAAGTGCTAGGGCTAGTGCAAGTGTAAGTAAAATTTTAAGTGAAAGTGCAAGAGCTAGTGTAAGTGTAAGTAAAATTTTAAGTGAAAGTGCAAGAGCTAGTGTAAATGCAAGTGTAAGTGCAAGTGTAAGTACAAGTGTAAATACAAATGCAAAGGCTAGTGTAAGTGCAATTGTTAGTGCAACTGAAAGGGCTAGTGTAAGTGCAAGTGTAAGTGCAGTTGTAATTGTAAATGTGATGTATTGTAAATCGGCGAACTCTTAGCACCAACCAAAAGCTGCTTTTAAGAGACTTGATTATTTACCGGCGCTTATTCAAAAACAAATCCGCAAGAGATGTGTGAGTTTTTCGCACGCACTATGTATTCCTGTACATGTATGTGTCTGCACTTTGTGTGTATATGTATTTGTACCATTCGTGATCATTTGTAATTAATTTACTAACTAAGAATAGCACCAACGATGATTAGTTATTGTACTCGATCATGAGATTTAAGAGAATGATTGTATGTCCCGGAAATCAGCTTTACACCCAGGTTCCGGCCGCAAGTAAATCGAACCCCGGTCACTCTGCATTTGTTTGTTAGTGTTAGAATGACCTCCCTGTCTTAGAATGACCTCCTTGTAGAAGCCTCCATCTGGATCTGTGTGTCCTTTTGGCAAAAGGCGCTACACGCACCTTTAATCAGTGCTTGAAAAAGTTCTCGCCAGAGCTGTGCTGTGAGCGCCTCTAGAAGGGGAGCCAAGAACGGTAGGAGAGAACGAAAGAATGAATGAATGAATGACTGCAAAAGCGAATGAATGAACAAACGAATGAATGAGTGAATGAATGAACGAATGAGTGAATGAATGAACGAATGAATAAGTGAATGAACGAATTAGTGAATGAATGAACAAACGAATGGATGACTGAAAAAGCGAATGAATGAACAAATGAATGAGTGAATGAATTAATGAACGAACGAATGAGTGAATGAATTAATGAACGAACGAATGAGTGAATGAATTAATGAACGAACGAATGAGTGAATGAATGAACGAACGAAGAAACAACGAGCGAAAGAACGAATGTGTGTCAGCGTGTTTACGAATTTCAATGTACGTCTTTTAACGTAGTACGGAATCGCACTCTGTTGCAAACGGCGCAGACATCGACGGCGTAGTAATGAGTCGCGTCTGGTCTGATCGTTTGTGCTGCTTTAAGACCTAGTTTACGACCAGCAGGCATTCGCTTCCGCTGACCTAGTTTCAAAAGAAACTGAAGACAGAATGAAGGAAAACGAATTGATTTGACTCGATTAGATCTCGACTTGGTTCATTCTTGATCGTGACCTATGACTCATGTCTATTAGACGGACCCCCATATAAACGCCAGACATCAACCGAACACCCATTCACCCCAGCTGAGTCTTGACCTTCCTCTCTCTTCCTCCGTCATTACGAACTTCCTGGAAGTTGCCAAGTAAATAGCCTACATAAATATTATATATGTATATAATTAGCTATATATATCTATGTAAACACCTATGTATATGTATATATATGCATACGTGTAACGCCTGTGTGCGTCAACCATGGAGAATATTCTAGAACTGGAAAAGAACTGCGTGAACTTTTAGTTTTTAAAGTATTTAAGTAAATTAGGAAATAAAGAGATTTCACAAAGATGGCTAAAATAGAAAAAATGGATAAACCGAACAACAGACAGAAGGACAGACAGACAGACAGACACACACACACAGAGACACACAGACACACAGACACACAGACAGGCATCGATTAATTATAATAACAACGCTATAAAAGTCCACTCGACAATGAAAGAAAGTAAGAGTGAATGAGAGAACTAAGAAAACAAGGAGAAAAGTAAGTAAGAAAGAAAGAAAGAAAGAATGCATGAACGAACGAACGAATGAACTGTTACGCGTCGTAGCTTTACCTTTACCGTCAAATAGTAGGCGGATGACTCGATGCAGAGCCGTGGAGTGGCGCATTAATGAATGGAGCTCCAGCCATTCAGTCAGGTTCGAATTATATGGAAGGTTCGATGAAGCCGGGTCGAGCGTGGTTGCAGCAAATATGCAACTGGAATGCATTTGGCCAGCCTCCCCTACCAATTATCCCCCTTTCTCCACCCCTCCATCTCTCCACTCCTCCCTCTAGCCACCCCTCCCTCCCGTATTCATTTCACTCTCACTTGTATGGTGGGCCTTGCTCTCTCCAAAGTGGTCTCTGCTAACAGCCTACACTAGTGATGCGAAATTGTACAATATTTTTTGTTTTCATTATTCTTTTTTACTTTAATTATTTTTTTTAAATTTTGGTCCTTTTGTTTCTTTTAGGTCCCCTGCAATAATCTAACTACACTCAATGCACTAACCGACCTATATTTTTTCCTTCGCTTTTCCTCATAGTAGTCCCTGCTAATAACCTAGAATTGTGTGGCGAAATTGTACGGTTTTTTCATTCATTGTTTGAAAATAGTTCGTTCATCTTCGTTTACTGATTTCAAAAATTAACGAAAACCAAGTTTGCATAAAATAACCGGGTTATTTGGTATAAAAACGGCAGATTGGTAAAAGGCTGTGGCTGTGCTTAAATAAGACAGCAGTTTGGCGATATATTTCAGTGAGTGCTTATTTAACATAATATGGTAAAATCTGAACTACAAAAAACGAAAAGAAACTGGGTCATATTCAACTTACCATTATTTTACAGTTACACACACGCACTTGTAAATTGTAATTGTAATTTGAGATTTATAAAGCGCCTTTTAGAGGATAAACTCAGCAAAGGTGCTTTAGACCCGAAAAAGTAAAATCACTGTTGAACAGTACAGTCTTCAGGCGCCTGCGGAACACCGAGAGGGGGAGAGAAAGGAGCTCAAGTCGCAATTCTCGAGGGAGATGATTCCAGCAAGTGGGACCAACGTAGGCAAAGCTTCCTGACTGGGCCGCACACACACACACACCCACACACACACACACACAAGTGGAGTGATTTTTGAACTGTGATTTTTAACTTAGTTTTTAACTGGAAATGTTATACAGCAAAACAGCGAATTGCTACATTATAGTTAGGTTACTATTTCCTATGTTAAAATCACACATATATACATATATGCATTGATATATAGCGAATTGCTACCCATATATAAAAAACTAACTATAATATAGTAATTCGCTGTATAGCTGTATAATATATCCAGTTAAAAACTAAGTTCAAATATCACACTCAAATTAAAAATCACACACGCATACAGATAATACAAAAACATACATCTATGAGTGCAAGTAGCGCCGTTGGGGTTCCAACAGGTGCTATATATATATGTTGATATTATATATATGGACAGCAATTCGCTGTATATATGAATATATATATGATATTAACATAGGAAACGATAACCTAACTATAAGTTTCTTTAATGCCACTCCTTAGTTTCCACGTCGTCGTCGTCATCGTCGTCGTAGTCGTCGTCATTATCATCGTCATTATCATCGTCATCATCATCATCTGTGGCGTGCATTTCTCTGGAGCTTTGCCTTTTCCTCTAAAGGGCAACCAGCGGACTCTATTCTCTACTCGTCCCCAGTCCGTGTGTTACCCCAAGTTCAGTGGGCGCCGGTCAGCTTCCGCTGTTTTTGTCTATGTGTGGCGAGGGCATCCGGTGGGTCTTTTCTGGCTTCTCGGTCGGCGAGAAATCATGGGTTGCAAGGCCCTGACATCCCAGTCTCCGAGATTAGTCAAAGAAGGAGGCTACTACTGTTTGGACATGTTAAAATCATATATATATATATATATATATATATATATATACAGCGATTTGCCATCCATATATATTTATATATGTATATGTATGGGCTCATACTTGCATGTATAAATATATACCTATATGCACACATACAGACATACATATATATGTGCATATATACACACATATATACACATATATGCATATATATACATATACAGACATACATATATATGTGTATTTATACATATATATATGCATAACATCCAGTTAACTAATGTAAAAACACATGTAAATATATTAAAGTATACATCTGTGTGTCTATACATATATATACACACACATATACATGTTCATGAATCACACACACACGCATATATATATATATATCAATTGTGTGTGATATATACATTTCTGCGTGTTATAACAACCCAGGACGAAGGACCTGATCAACCACGCCATCCAGGACAATGACTTCATGAAGAACCTGGACGTGACGCAGATTCGCGAGATCGTCGATTGCATGTATCCGGTCGAGTATCGCAAGGGAAGCGTCATCATCAAAGAGGGCGACGTCGGATCATTAGTCTACGTCATGGAAGGTAATGACACGGTACGCCACCTGTCGTTCGCCAGGCAGCTTATACGCGTATCCTCATTTTTGTATCTATTCACGGCAGGCACTGTTGCTACAACTACAGCTTATGTAACTGTATATTATATACACAGTCTATATTATTACTTATTTAGTTGTATGTATACATTCATCTCCTTAATACTAATTACACTGTAGTGTGTCAAATAGAGCATAATTCTTCTGGTGGCCAGATACGATACCTATTAGACATTAATGCGCTCATACCTGATACGCTTCAGTTACTGATGTTGCTAGGCCTTTAGCATACGATTTGTTGGACTACGCATTATTGTTACCAGTTATCAGACAGTAAAGTCGGGCCTTATGTCGGAATGTGTCTGGCCATACTGGTTTTGACCACACCTTTCTCTTTCATATGGCAGACACCTCGTGTCCGTGGCCACTAGTTCTATTCTGGTCTCCCGTCGTAGCTCATTTCAATTATGCCATGGAAAAGATAGAATTTCAAAGACTTTTTTCTTTCACATGTCACCTTTAACATATATATCCATCCTAGTATATTTTAGAATTTTTGCTGATCGTTAAAGTATCTGAAAACTGGAAAAAATAAACTTGTAGCACCTTTGTGAGGTTCTTAAAACGCGCTATATAAGTTCTTGGATACATACATACATTCATACATACATTCATACATACATTCATACATAAATATACATACATACATACATTCCTACATACATACATACATACATACTTACATTCATACACACATACATACATACATACATACAATCATGCATACATTCTTACATAAAAATACCTACATACATACACACATTCAAACACACGTACACACATACATACAATCATATATACATTCATTCATAAACATACCAACATACATACATACAAACATACATACATACTTACACATTCATACACACGTACATACATACATACAATCATATATACATTCATTCATAAACATACCTACATACATACACACACAATCATGCATGCATGCATACATACATACATACAATCATGCATACATTCATACATAAACATACCTACATACATACACACATACAATCATGCATGCATACATACATACATACATACATACATACTTACACATACATACACACAAACTTACATTCATACACACAAATACCTACATATATACAGAGTATGGGGTTGTACGTCACAGTTGCCTGGCATTTGACGACTCCTCGAGATGAAACGAGGTCAAGTGCGGAAAATTGCATTTAACATGCATCGTCGCATTCACGAAACAGCAGCGGTTTGTCGCTCAGGCAGTCAGGTCTCGCTCGCTAATTTCCCCCGAGAGAATTGCGGTGAATTTACGAGCGAATTATGACCAGTTACAAGAGGGATAATGCTCGGAACACGTGTTAAAACGTGCCTTCGGGAACTTCAAAAGGCAGGCGTCACATTGAGTGGTGTTATTTTGGCAATAAATCTTCTTGCGTTACAATCATTGCATTTCAATGTCGCATCAAACCTGCTCGGGTCGCTACTATTATGTGTAATTTTGGCACTAAGTCTTGTTACATTACACCAGTTACGTTCAAAATTGGCACTAAATATTGCTGTATTACATCAGTTACGTTTCAATTTGCACTGAGTCTTGTTACATTACATCATTTAGCGTTTCAATTTGGCACTAAATCTTGTTACATTACATCAGTTACATTTCAGTTTGCCGCCAAGTCTTATTACGGTTTATGACGTCACTCTATATTGTAGCGCTGTGACAAAAAATTGATGTAGCGCCATTTACAATTTCCATAACCGTACATTCAGCCTCGGTGGAAGAGGAAAGGGTTCGCGACAGAAAGACCGATTGGTTGAACGCTTATCTCGTAACACAGAGGATGTAGTTTCGAATCTCCCGAGGAACAGTCAATCTGTTGGGTCCATGAACCACTCCTAAGCTCACAATAAATTAGCGCCATCGGTTGATGGCTTAGGTTCATGTGTCGTAGTCGAATAAATATGACGATATATGTGAAAAATTATCTTAAATGCTTTGCATAACTAAATTACTTGAGAAATAACTGAGCTTAAGTAGATTAACAGATTGATATAATCTCTAGCACAACATGGTTTTTTCCTTTGTTAAGTGGTACTTTCGGCTTCTGGCACAAATAAATAAATAAATAAATAGCAATAAATCAATAAATTAATAACAATGAATAAAAACATAATAATTACTAATTAAATAAATAAAAATAAATAGATAACAATAAATAAATAAACGAATAAGTAAAAAAACTAACTGAAACTGGATGAATAAAATATATACAAATAAATAAATAGGTAAATAAGTAAAATTAATGAATAAATAAATCAAACTGAATAAATCTGTTTTCAGAGGGTAGAGTGGAGGTGACGAAGGATGGACAGAAGTTGTGTGTCATTGGTCCAGTGAAGGTCTTTGGCGAATTAGCCATCCTGTACAACTGCACCCGGACAGCCACAGTCACTGGTAAGTCAGCCAGTCAAATAGCCAGTCAACAAGCCTATCGGTCAGTCAGTCAGCCAGTCAGTCAGCTAGTTGTTGAGTCATTCATTCATTCGTGTATTCAGTTATTCAGCAAGAAAGTAAGTAAGTAAGTCAGTCAGTCAGTCAGCAAGACAGTCAGTTAGTTAGTGAGTAGGTGAGTCATTCATTCATTCATTCGTTCGTTCGTTCAGTCAGTCAGTCAGTCAGTCAGTCAGGAAGTCAGTCAGCCAGCTAGTTTGTTAAAAAGTAAGTGAGTAAGTCATCAAGTCATTCGTTAGTCAATGGTAAAATCAGCAAATAAGTGAACAAGAAATTTAATAAAGAAGTAAGTCGTGTATTATTTTCATATGGAAGTATCCTAATATATTAATGTTAATACTAATATTTGGGTCTATGTGCTAGGGTCATAGGTGAGACGAGATTAGGTTAGATGAGAATAGGATTGGATTAGATAGTGTTATTGTTTCAGCTGTTATTGTTTCAGCTGTTATCGTTTCAGCTGTTATTGTTTCAGCTGTTATTGTTTCAGCTGTTATTGTTTCAGCTGTTATTGTTTCAGCTGTTATTGTTTCAGCTGTTATTGTTTCAGCTGTTATTGTTTCAGCTGTTATTGTTTCAGCTGTTATTGTTTCAGCTGTTATTGTTTCAGCTGTTATTGTTTCAGCTGTTATTGTTTCAGCTGTTATTGTTTCAGCTGTTATTGTTTCAGCTGTTATTGTTTCAGCTGTTATTGTTTCAGCTGTTATTGTTTCAGCTGTTATTGATTCAGCTGTTTTTGTTTCAGCTGTTATTGTTTCAGCTGTTATTGTTTCAGCTGTTATTGTTTCAGCTGTTATTGTTTCAGCTGTTATTGTTTCAGCTGTTATTGTTTCAGCTGTTATTGTTTCAGCTGTTATTGTTTCAGCGATTGTTGTTTTAGTGTTGGTTGAATGGTATGTCATTAATGTTTCAGCTCTGACTTCGTGTAAGTTGTGGGCGATTGATCGCCAGGTCTTTCAAACGATCATGATGTGCACTGGGCTGCAAATGCACAAGAAGCACGTCGACTTCCTTCAAAGGTCAGAACCCTCATGAGGAGCTTATTGTTGTTATTATTATTATTATTATTATTATTATTATTATTACTACTATTATTATTATTGTTGTTATTATTATTACTATTATTATTATTATTATTATTATTGTTATTATTGTTGTTATTATTATTACTATTATTATTATTGTTATTATTGTTGTTGTTATTATTATTATTAATATTGTTGGTGTTGTTATTATTATTATTCCACTCAAAACTGAAAACCCTTCTCTCCCGCAGATCCTATCCTGATTCCTCTTTCCCCCTTATCTATCCCGCAGATCCAATTCGAAACACCACCCCTCGAGCCGTCTGCCTGCCTGCCTGCCTGCCTGCCTGCCTGCCTGTCTGAATCTTGGATCTTCACCTGGAACAGAACCCATTTTGCCTATCGATTTTGTTTTGACTGAGCGCCTGTAAGCTCTGCCTGCCTATCTGTCTTTTTCGAGAATAGGAGATATCCCCCCGGGTAATTTCCTCCCGAGCATTCCCCCCCGACATCTCCTCCATGGATTTTCCCCCCGGGTAAATACCCACCCGGACAATCCCCCAAGTCATATAGTTTATATCAACAAACATCACAATTAGTTTTGTATAGGTCACAAATTAAAAGAACAATAATTATAAAATGAATTTAAGTGATACAAGGTAAAAAATAACGACTGATAGATCTTCATTTAATTTGGCCTTTGCTCTACACTCACTTAAATTTGTCCCTGCACCTCTATGGCGTTCGCACTCATAACTAATTACGTTATTTGTTAAATTATTTTGTTTAACGTAAACAAAACCGTTTAAAATAACTTTGTTTTTCCATGTATACTAGCTATAGTTTCCGACTCCATCGCTGTGGCTTTTTCAACTGCTTTTTTTAACAAATTCATGGCAGATTATATAGCAACAGATTGAGTAAATATCAAACTTTATTAAACATTTACTTTAAGCATCAAAGTGAGTAAACATTAATTAATTAAGACTGAAAGCATTAAAAGCCTGATTGTTCAACAAATAAATATAAACAATTAAATAAAGCTATATTTACATCAAAGCATTAATAGCCTTTCTAGAAAACTGTTTACTCAGTTTGTTGCTATATTAAAAGTCTTTGATAAATATTGTTTGTATTTCCACACTCAAACATCAAAGCACTAAAAAGTCCGTATAGATAGAAATTGTTTACTTTCTGTGGACATTTGGGGGGAAATATCCAGGTTTTTTATCCTATTGAAACGCCCCGGGGAGAAATCCAGGGGAGATGACAGGGGAAAAGTCCGGGGGGAAATGTCCAGGGGGGATTTGTCCGGATCTCGTCTTTTTCGCCTATCTCTTTCTTACGTCTCTCTCTCTCTCTCTCTCTTTCTCTCTCTCTCTCTCTCTCTCTCTCTCTCTCTGTATCTTTATCTCTTTCTCTCTCCCTTGTCTCTACCTGTCTTCTCTCGACCTCTCTGTTTGTCTGCCTGTCTCTCTGTCTTTCTGGCTGTTTCTGTCTTTCTCTGCACGTGCTTTTGTCTAGGCGGCACTTGTTATTCTGGCACGTGGCGTTCATTTGGTGCCTGTTATGACTGACGTACCTTATTGGCATCGCGAATGCCGCAGACGGCAGGCACCTGTAGATCATCATCGGATTGATGCTGCGGCGGAGGACGTATTAACTAGACATTTTCTGCTCCGTCGTCATCATTTCCGATGTCTCGATCGATCCCAGTTCTCCGTCGCTCATCTTTCTTCTCCTTCTCCTCATCTTCTTCTTCCTCCTCCTCCTCCTCTCATTTTTATTCTTCTTCTTTCTTCATTCCTTCCGCTCTGTTTCCTTCTTTCTTTTCATGTCTTGTATTTTTTCCAAGTTCATTCTAGTTTTTGCCATGCTTTTCTTGCACTCCTTATCCTCGATCTCCTTTTACTCCCATCTTTTTGGCCTTCTTATTCCTCCTTTGTCCATGCTTTCCTTTTGCTTGTCACGGTCAGCATCAACAAAACCATCCTCCTCCTCATTACATTACACTTCTCTTCCTCATTATCCTCCTGCACCTTCTCCTCCTTTCTTCCCAAATTCTTTACTCTTCCTTCTTTTCGCTCTGCATTATTCTGACTTCCCATCCTCCTCTTCTTTTTCCTCTCCCTCCTTACCTCCATCTCTCGTTCCCCCCGTCGCTTCCTCCGTCTCTTCCTCCGTCTCTTCCTCCATCGCTTCCTCTGTCTCTTCCTCTGTCTCTTCCTCTGTCTCTTCCTCTGTCTCTTCCTCCGTCTCTTCCTCCGTCTCTTCCTTCGTCTCTTCCTCCGTCTCTTCCTTCGTCTCTTCCTCCGTCTCTTCCTCCGTCGCTTCCTCCGTCTCTTCCCCCACCTTTGCGTGTGGAATCGTTTTACGCGTGAACTGGTTCTGCGCCATCATCGCCATCCACAGGTCGTTACTTCTGCTCTAGCAGAAGCATTGAACGCATAAGTCATTTATAATATATATATATACATATATGTATACAATGCATATATATATATATTCATAGTCCTTAGATATAAGGGACTTTTCAGTTGATATATATTTTTTATATATGTGATGGAAGTGTGATTAGACCGTGCATATATGTATATATAATATTATGTTCACGTTATTCAACTGTGGCAGTGATTCGGTATTTTAGGACCAATACAACATCATCGTCGTCGTCGTCATTGTGATCATTAGCTTCTTCATCGTCATCGTCATCATCATCATCGTCGTCATCATCATCATCAACGTCGTCGTAATCATCATTATCATTGTTGTCGTCATCATCATCATCATCGTCATCATCATCATCAACATCATCATCATTATCATGATTTAGCGTTATATCTTTGCAAGTGTTGTGTTGATGGTGGTGGTGGCGTTGGTGTTGTTGTTGTTGTTGGTGGTGGTGTTGGTGGTGGTGGTGGTGTTGGTGGTGGTGGTGGCGGCGGTGGCGGCGGTGGTGGGGTGGTGGTGGTTGTGGTGGTGGTGTTCGTGGTGGTGGTGGTGTTGGTGTTGGTGGTGGTTGTGGTGGTGGTGTTCGTGGTGGTGATGGTGGCGGTGGTGGTGGTTGTGTTGGTGGTGGTGGTGGTAATTTATGGATGTAGTAAAACAGTAAGCTGTTACTAAGTGAATAATTTTCCGTTTTCAGCGTTCCTGCCTTCAAACATCTATCACAAGACAAACTTAGCAAGATAGCCGACGTCTTAGAAGAGGTAAAATACCACTTAGTTAAATTAAATACCACTTAGTTAAATTAAATACCATTTAGTTAAATTAAATACCACTTAGTTAAATTAAATACCACTTAGTTAAATTAAATACCACTTAGTTAAATTAAATACCACTTAGTTAAATTACCACATTCGTAATATAATGAATTTGTGTAGCACGGTGGTCTATTCGGTAGCACGTTGAGCTACAATCCCACGGTTACGGGTTCGAGCCCGCTAAGCTCATACCATGTGACGACCACACTTGTGTCGTGCCTGAAATAACAGTAGTAGTAGTAGTAGTAGTAGTAGTAGTGGTAGTAGTGGTAGAAGAAGTAGTAGTAGTGGTAGTACTACTACTAGTAGTAGTAATACCAATAATAATACCAATAATTATAATAATAATAATAATAATAATAATAATAATAATAATAATAATAATAATAATAAATTTACAGAGCAATTTATATGTAAATTTACTGACCTGGAGCATTTCATTAGCTGCAATAAATACAGCAAACAAACAAAAAATAAATAATTGCTAATTAATTAGCAAACAAATAAATACACAGATAAACCAAATATTTATTTAGCGCCATCTTTCCTAAACAATTATTCATCAGTGAGTCGTCTGGGTCGTTTGATACGTTGTGGATGGTATGTGAAGTGGACATTCAAACAGGTGGGCTTATATTCATGGTTACAGTGAAGGCCATTAAGGTTATATTCGTTAGGGTCACTGTTTATTAGCCCTCGTAAATGCCAAGAACTGCACATGTGTGCAAGGGAAACGTTAAGATAGATATTCAGGGACAGACAGACAGATAGACAGACAAGAAATAAAAGGAAGATTGATAAAGAAAGAATCTGAATTAGAGAGACAGAAACAGACAAAGACAGACAGAAACAGAAAAATACGGAGAAACAGAGAAAGAGAAACAGATAGATAGGTAGACAGATAAATGAACTCACACACAGACATGCAGACAAACCTACAGAAGCAACATTGGAGAAACAGGGGCAAATGTAGAAACAAATACAGAAACAGACACAGAAATATACAGACAGAGGCAGACAGAGGCAGACAGAGAAAGAGACAAGCACAGAGACAGAGATAAGACAGAGGAAGCCTCTGAGGCAAACACAAGGAGACAAAGACAGTCAAACATCTGAAACTAATGCACTCGGTGACCTATCGTTAAGCGCTTCGCGGCATTAAACTCTGTTATGGAAATAAAATTCTTTCGATGAAAGCAACGCTAAGTTCCTTATCCGTTCGCTCAGCCTTCTCATCCGATAAGTATAGCTGATCAACCTTTTGCACGATATCTCCCCACCAGATGCGCAGCGCAACTGTAATCACCAAGTGTTGAGTTAATACGTTTTTCTGCGATCGCTTTAGCAATCTCATGCTTATTACTCAAAAACTCTATGTTGCCTATTATTGCCAACGTTCCACTGAGGATTAAGCAGTAATCTGTGCAACGTAGGCCCTATGCTAAACATTCTTCCCTTCTTCCAAGCTCCCCTTCCAAGGCAGGCAGTCTCACATATTATGGCCATCGTTAAACTTTTCTATTTGGTAGTTAGCACATCGTAGAACTTGTCTAAGACGCCTTGGAAAGGCTTTACAAAAATGTTCAGATGCGTAGATAGAGGCTTAGTGTTGAAAGAGGTTTTTTTAGCACAGAGCTCTTTCAACGTGAAATACGTGTGAATGTAATTTTTTGACGCAGCATAGAAGTGACAGGTCAGCAGGTTTTGTACGTGCCACAGCGTACCTAACTAACACGGATGATGTGTGCTCATTTGTTATGCCAGTGAAAGGACACGAGAATTGTTTGAATTGCAAATGGCGCGGCTTAGTTCTGTCGATATCGATTTGTAGATTTTTACAATAAGAAATTTTTATGTCGGTGATAGATGTAACTGTCGTGTTGAGCTATTATAAGTATGCATACGAAAGATAATCGAAGAGGTTGTGTCATTCTTCATGTGAAATCGAAGCTCGATAAGCAACTTCGAAGAGTCGACGAATTGTGCTTATATTCATTCCTTCACTCCTCAGGCTTTCCATTTAAACCCGAAGTCCCACCTTTTCAAGAAATCTTATCGTGATCCATCCAATCCTCCGCCTCTCCGTTTCTCTCAACCCAACACAACCCACTGTAACATCTCCTCGGTCAGCTTCTATCTCTGGTCTCTCGGAAACCCGATTTTGCTACTCATATCTCTGGGTGATTCCTCTGACTCGTGAATATGCTGGTGCCGTGAGCTTTAGAAATTTTCCAGTTTACGATTACGATTACTTTGCATCACATCACAACAGGGCCAAGATCACATTAAATAAAATCAACAACATTCAATAGCTGACGAATATGCACGAAACGAAATATGAGGAAGAAATGTTACATAAGCCCAACAGGCAATTAATATAAGCCGGATTTTTGGAATCGTCCGCGTCTTGCTGTGAAGCTTAACGTCAGGATTAGCAAAATAATTGAGCAAATCTGTGGCTTCCCGATCATTAAACACTTCTAGATGATGGCATATAATAATAATTAATATCTTCTAATGCGCCAGTGTCTAATGCATAAGGCATCAACCGATGGCGCACCAAAGCGAAGCCGCTATCAGATCAATATCCAGAAGGTCAGTCCACAGGACAGAGAGGCAGCCTGGAAACCTCTGTCTAAGCATCATAATCGGCCGTAGCACCAAATCAAATACTGCTGAACAGGACATCGAATCTGCGGCCAGAAATAATCAGAACAACTTATAATTGCTGTGACGTATTTCTGTTGTGCTGTGACGTAGGTCTCTAGTGTTCTGCGAAGTAGGTCTATTGTGCTGTGACGCAGGTCTATCGTGCTATGACGTAGGTCTATTGTGCTGTGACGCAGGTCTATCGTGCTATGACGTAGGTCTATTGTGCTGTGACGCAGGTCTATCGTGCTATGACGTAGGTCTATTGTGCTGTGACGCAGGTCTATCGTGTTATGACGTAGGTCTATTGTGCTGTGACGCAGGTCTATCGTGCTATGACGTAGGTATATTGTGCTGTGACGTGGGCATAATGTGCTGTGACGGAATAGAATTCAGACAAGTCTCATCCTATGCAATCTAATCCCTAATCCTTTAATCTGATCCAGTGGGTCAGGTCCAGTGCAATTATCTAGTTCAACCCAATGAAAGCCAGTCTAGACAAGTCTAATCTAGTCTAATCTAATCTAATATAGTCTAGTCTATCCTAGTCTAGTCTTGTCTGATCTCATCTAATATTATCTTGGTTATCTTATGTACTCCACTAAGCCCTATCATTACTTGAGTGGTGAAGGCTCAGTCCGCATTATCTTCTTCGAAAGGCTTCTGCAGCAGACTAATTGCCAATGGTTTGCCTGTGGCTACAGGTGCATTATAAAGACGGCGAGTATGTCATCCGACAGTTTGCCCGAGGCGATACCTTCTACATCATATCAAGCGGAAAGGCAGGCTATCTTTTCTTATATCTTTGTAATATTTGGTGCTTCATCCAAAAAGCAACTCGGATATAAACATCACATCCAGCTTAAAGCTTAAATGTAAAATGTAAATGCATCCGTTTTTCTTTTAGCGACCCAGTGGCCTCGACGCTGCTCACTTGTCAACGAATTTATCGGGTGAGATCCTTCACCACGGCTCCCCGTTTTAATGGCCCCCTGTGCGGACCGTTCTAGCCCGATATCCTACGTATCTGTGCTCTCTGTTGTTAATGGTATATGATGCCTGATTTTAACAGCCAGTGGGATATAAAACGTGTCACGCGGCCATCCGAAAGCTAGCCACGCATCTGTTATCTGTTTTTAACAGTATTTGATGCTTCATTTAAAGAGCCATTTGTATACAGAAGATGTCACTTCAGGCTTAAAAGTAGTGCACGAGTCTGCTGTTTATTTATACTTGACCATGACTGTGTGGTAAGGATATACACTTGGCGAGACAAGGCGGCTATGTAAAACCCAGGTTAGACTAAGTTAGGTTAGGTCAGGTCATGTTCAAACTGGGTTAAGTTAGGTTTTCAGGTCAGGTCCGGTCGGTTATGTAATGCGAGGTGAGATGAGAAGAGTAGATCACACAAGAGTCGTTTGGTTTGGAATGAGTTTGAGTAGCTTGGTTGGGACTCCATAAAAGTGGATTACAGTAGATATGAGTAGATTTTAGGGAGTCCTTCGGTGAGAGCTTTATCTCACAACGCACAAAGTTTTACAACAGATGTTTATTGCTGTCGTCTGCTCTGGTAACTTTACTCCAGGTAAAAGTGACAAAGCGATTACCTGGCTCAACTGAAGAGAAATTCATTCGTTTTCTTCAAGTAGGAGATTTCTTCGGAGAACGTGCCTTAGAATCGTAAGCTATTTCATCGTCATATCGTTTGTTACATACATAGACTATCACTACACTTGTGTCTTGTGTGGCGCTTTTAAAGGGTAGTATTTTGTAGCACCCACAGTGTTTAATCACATCTTATGGCTACCATGACCATTGACAGTGACCTAACCTCACCGTAGAAGCTGCTTTGGAAAAATGAATGAGTGAATGAATGAATTAATGTTTCTAGAGAGAAAAGGCCATAACTGTCCGAGACCCATAGAGATATCCTATCTTCCATAGAGATATCCTTTCTCCCACAGATATCCTATCTCTCATACAGATATCCTATCTCTCATAGAGATATCCTATCTCCCATAGAGATATCCCAACTTACATGGAGATATCCAATCTCTCATAAAGATATCCTGTCTCACATGGAGATATCCTATCTTCCGAAACAGAATTTATTAATTGTGTTGGTCGAGAATTGCCAAAATGGGGTCCCAGTAAACCATAATCACATAATCAACTCCATGGACCAAGGAAAAATAATTGTTCTTAATCCCCTTGACTTATCAGCTGCTTTTGACACTGTTGATCACGACATATGTATTCCTTCACCGCCTTGAACATTGGTCAGGTCTTTTCGGTCACGCACTCTGTTGGTTTGAATAATGCCTGCCTCCTCGTACTCAGTCAGTTCATATCAAGCAACTCACTTCTGCGCCTACTGTCTTGAATTGTACTGGGCGCACTTCTGTTCACGACTCCACTCGGTTCACTACTTACTGGTAACTCTCTTGACTAGCACTTGTACACTCATGATAGTCAGCTGTTCCTCTCATTAGGCAGTTGCACGTCTATCCCTGCTGTCCAACAACTTGCTTCAGTTTTTGGCGATGTTCAACCTCGGATGGCTAGTAACAACTTCTTCTGAATCCTTTCGCAATCCTAAAAAGTACTAATTTCATTGCATGACTGACGAAGACGAATGGCGCACCAAAACTAAGTATAATCAGGTCAGTCAGACACCCAGGTCAGTCCATTGAGATACATGTAGACAGCCACTATTTGATAATCCCACACGATAAGAGAGAGGACCCTTGCAATCTCTCCGCTGGTCTTCCACTCAAAATTGAAAGCACTCCTGTTTTCGCAAATCCTATCCTGATTCCTCTTCTTCCCCTTATCTGTCTTGCAGATCCGATTCCAAACACCACCCACCTTAGCCGTCAGACTGCCTGCCTGCCTGCCCGACTCTTGGATCTTGACCTGGAATCGAACCCTTTTGCCTGTCGACTTTGTTTTGACAGAGCGCCTGTGAATAAGCTGGTTCCCGTGACTTAGCTTTCGCTGGGCGCTGTAGAAATCTCGAGATTACGATTACTATACACCGTGGCTGAATAAACGAAGAGGCAGTCCTTGTTTTGGCTTAGGCCTACGCTGAGCAACTTCCTGGCTGGCTGTGGAGCAATTGATTGTGTTCCCACCAACAGACACCTGGTGATGAAACCAAGCACTTCACTCTCTAAACATCCATCCAGACACGCTCTTAGACCCTTTTAGGTCCATTTCGGCCTATGCAAGTTTACCTTTAAGTTTTTAGGTCTACCTATAGGCCTAACTCTTTTTTGTTAATGCTACTACTCATCGACGGTCTATTTCTTATGCACCCTTTTAAAGCGATGTCTGCTAGAGGTAGACACTAATGTCTGCAAAACTGTGGCTAAACGGCTCCATAATGTTGGACACCAAAGAGCACTGTGAAGATATAAATGGTGTTATATTAAGTGTCTTCATACATACATGCATACATAAATCATACATGCATGCATACATGCATTCATACATGCATTCATACATATATGCATACATACATGCATACATACATACATACATGCATACATACATGCACAAACACACACACTTACATGAATACCAAAATACAAACATTCCTATATACGTACGTACATACTTGCACGTATGCATCTATGGGAAGGAATTGAATCTCCTCTCCAATTTCTAGTGCCGTTACACCTACATGCTTACCTCAAATGCCCACCCCTACTGTGTAAGCTACAACAGACCCACTTTATCTACAAAACGATTGATGTACGTGAGTGTTCTACCCATTTTTATTGTCTTCAGATGTTAGGCTTGACCTGCGGAAAACATTTTTGAAGGATTTGTAGCTTTCAAGACTTAACAAATCGTCCACAGTTTACCTTTCGTCAACCATGTTGCTGATGTAACAGCTAAACATTAACGCCTCTGATTCCTCTCTAGTACAGTATACATGCATGTATGTACGTAGGTACATAGGAATGTTTGTATTAAGGTATGCATGCATGTATCTATGCATGTAAGTATGTATGTAAGTATGTGTGCGTGTGCATATGAATTCGACCCGGCTTCGCCAGCGATATATGATTTTTGACTGCGATTTGACTCGAAGCTTTGAGCATGATGATAACGGCGCTATAGAAGTCTTCAGATTAGATTAGATTAGTACCACAATCTCTAAGCCACTGTTAATATCACACACTGCTGTATGTAGAACATTGTGGCCTGCAGTGGGACATTAATAATTGTGTTTTGTTGCATTTACTGAATAGTATTATATTGCATTGTACTGAATTGCATTGATATATATATACATATATATATATATTGTAATGTCATGGGAGGAGCCCTTCGGAGTAATTATTTATGTATATATATGGAGCATATATGTATGTATGTATGCATGCATGTATGTATTCTGAAGAAGACACTAAATGATTTTACCAGTGCATTATACTGACGATGTTCTTTTACTAGACAAGTTCTTAAAATTAACGTCTGGGAACTAGAACACAACTCTAACCGGAATGTTCATAGACACAGCCCAGACATCTAGTAATAAAACACATTGAGTATAGCCAGTAGCTAAACAGGTATGTTGCAAATAGGCAGACAGGCCTGAGATATCTAGCCAGTCAGGTATGGGACCCATAGCCAGGCAGGTATGGGTTTCTATAGCCAGACGAACAGGTAAGTGGACTATTGAAGTAATTAGATAAAATCGTCTCTCTCCATATTGCTTCGAATACGCTTTGACGCCAGGCTGTTCATGTATATGAAACAACTTGTTGCAACATTTAGTGTCTGCTTTTACGAGGCGTTACAGTGAAGAGTAAAGTTAGCCACACTAATCTTTCAGAGCATTCTTGATAAACTGCAACGAAGTGTTTTCAACGGCCAGGGTTCTCACGACTTTCCTAGAACAGACTGAATCCCATTTCGTTACTGGATTAATTAACGTGTTTCGATTCTCCAGCATGCCTCTAGGATCGAAAGTGATTTTTTCTGCTCATGGCGCTTTTTATAGATGGTCCGAGTTTATGTCTTCGTATATAAATGAAAACAAAGTCCGCTGAATAAAAGTAATTTTGTTTTTGCAAGCACTTCCTCGTTTGCTAATTAGCATCGACGGAGTCACTTCCGGGTGAAAATGTGCAGGGGTGACCTTGAACGACAGGTGTGAAATTTGCCTGATCAGCATATCGGAAAGATTATATTAGTCTCTACTGGTGGCAGATATAGAAGCGTTTTAACACATACATACATGCATACATACATACATACACACACATGCACACATACATATACATATACATACATACACGTACATACATGCATACATACACACACTCATTTAACTCGACATGAACAGAACTAATTGCGCAGGATTTAAGTTGCTGAAGAGCTTCCATCATTCAGCACAAACCATTTTACTGCTGGGAAAAGGAAACAATCGGCCAGAAATATGAAGATACGCCACTGGTTTCCATTCCCATTTTACGGCATGAGCAGAAGTAGCTACCAAAGTAGTTTAAAAAGTAGTTAATTACTTTTTAAAACTAGTTACTAACTACTCGTTAAACTACTCAAAAGTTAAAAGTAGTTGTAGCTACACTAGTTTTAATGTGTTTAGTGCACCTCGCTGGTAACCCGTCAGCTTCAAGCAGTTATGGATCTGTTTGCGTATTAAATCCGTCTAATGTATTCACATTCGTGGGCAGCTTGTTGTCATTTGTCCACTGTAAGAAGAGTTTCATGTTTCATGGTTAGGTTTGTCTGCGTTTTCTTTCTCGCTTATAGAATTGTTGACTTATTGTTTTCTAAAGGGAAGATGTCCGAACCGCCAATATCATCGCTTGCGATCCAGAAGGAGTCAATTGTCTTGTCCTCGAACGAGAGTGAGTCATCGCCCTCTCATTCATCTCAAATACAATCATTTAAACGTAGTCGTAATCTTTATTTGTAGTCTAAGCTCGGATTGTTTACCCAAAGGTAGGTCTACCATATGAAGAACTGCTGGACGGTGTTGTTATTGTGTACCAGGGACATTATCGCCCGTCGTCTTTCGTCATCTTCGACTTAACTTGGTACATAAACTCTGGACATTGCGTTAACCGTTAATCCTGGACGGGAATTCGTAGGTTGGGCTCTTCGTGTGTGCGGGGGTTCGCCAGTGATGACTCTTCTGGTTATCTGATCACTTTTGCTTAATGACGAATGATTCATTCTTAATGACTTTAATATAATTTAGGCTACCGTAGACGGAGCTTTTGAGAGGTACATAAACGGCGCTATATCGAGTTCCTGGATAACTACCGAGCCAACTAAAATCCGGATGCTGGGGGATCAGACAAAGAGTGATTTAATGTGATGCGATTGGTATGTTGCGATGTCATGTTATGAGGTTTTGACATGATGGCTTGCTTATTCGCTGAGCACTTGAAACGGAATCTACTGTTTTGATCCTTCAAGGGTATCATCGTGTATGGATCCCAAGCAAGACAACTAATGAATAAAAAGCAAATTAATATACTAAAATAGTATAGCATTTATTTTATTTGTGCGGCAATGATGGTCTGTTGTGCGGCGGAGTGGTTTATTCGCTATCGTACATAGGCCAAGAAGAATAGAGAGGATAACTGTGTGATGATTTCTGTTCGCAGGGCCTATAAACTCTTGGTCAGCAAATTAGAGAACATTCATCGGGTGTACGGCGATGAAAACTGCAAAGAACTGTAAGCTTTGCCCGTTTCTAAAATGCATCTGACTGTTATTTTTAAATTCGATAAAATCATTTAAATGTAAATGTTGTCAGTTTTATTAAAATAGGCCTAAATCTGGCTATTATGTTCTAAATTCGATAAATTCATTTTTTATATAAGTTTTGTCAGTTTTATTAAAATAAATTTGGTTGTTATATTCTAAATTCGATAAATTCTGCTGCTCCTCCTTCTCCTCTTTTGGTCCTCATTTTTCTCCTTCTCCTCCTCCTCGTCCTCTTCATCCTCTTCTTCTTCCTCCTTCATTTCTTCTCTTCCCACTCATCTTTTTGCTCCGCTTCTTTCCCCTCCTCCTTATGAAACAATGATTATTTGTCGATGCAGAATTCAGGCTTTGTCTGATGACCTGTCAAATGTTCGATTAGAAGACATCAAGGTCATCGCAACCCTCGGTGTCGGCGGATTCGGCCGAGTCGAACTCGTAAGTCGGAGTTGATTTTCTCTCTCTCTCTCTTTCTCTATCCCCCTCCGTGTCTCTCATATTTCGCTGTCTCCCTCCCTCTGTCCCTACCTAACTCTCTTCCTCCCTCCCTATCTCTCGCTCTCACTTTCTTCCTCGCTCTCGCTGTCTTTCTGTTCTCTTTGTCTGTCTGTGTGTCTGTTTGTGGGTCTCTCTGTGTCTCTCTCTCTCTCCCTTATTTTTCTATAATAATAACTCTTTATTAATAATTAGTAAATTCTAATGCGCCGATGTATAATTAATGCACATGGCATCAATCGATGGCGCACCAAAGCCAGGCCGCATTCAGGTCAATATCCAGACGGTCAGTCCACAGGACAGAGAGGCAGCCTACTTTGGATAAGCAATTTGAAAACGATAAGTTTTAAGTTGAGAATGAAATGACAGACACGAACGCCTCTCTGTCTGTTTCTGTCTGTCTGTCTGTCTGTCCTCTCTATCTCTCTCTCTCTATCTATCTATCTATCTATCTATCTATCTATCTATCTATCTATCTATCTCTCTCTCTCTTAATTCTCTCCCCGTACATTTATTTTTCCTTAGAGGCTTAATTTTTCGTTTCTTTCCTTGCAGTCTTCATTTCTATTCACAGATGTTCACTGAAACCCTTTCCTGTACTTAAACTCGTAATGTAATTTCCTGTAAATCGTAATTGTAATCTCGAGATTTCTACAGCGCCGAACGAAAGCTAATTCGCGGGAACCAGCTTATTTACAGGCGCTCAGTCAAAACAAAATCGATAGACAAAGGGGTTCGGTTTCAGGTCAAGATCCAGGAGTCAGGCAGCTATAAACCATTTTCCTACACATGTGCAAACAGGTAAGCCCGAAACAACTGCTTTACGCATGCGTATATAGGTATGAGGGCTACCTAACGGTAATGAGTTTTCTTTGAAGGTGCAAATCGGTAACGATAAATCGCGAACGTTTGCCATGAAACAACTAAAGAAGCAACACATCGTAGACACGAGGCAACAGGAACACATCATGAACGAGAAGGCGATCATGGCAGCAACTAAATGTGACTTCATTGTTAGGTTCTGCCACTGATCTTCTCTTCGGCGTACAGGCCTATTTATATAGACACAGACACACACGCACGCACGCACACACCTACACCCACACACACATATATATATATATGTATATTTATATATATATATATATATGGAAGCTGATATTAATATGTAATGTTTGATAGGTAAAGTCACGAGATGACGTTAAACACTGGAATGTTCTCTTTAGACACCTAAAACGGGTATTAACGGCGCTATATATTCATCAACTCTTAACCGTCATTGGAAGTCCGCCATTGCCGTACTCGAGTAGTGCCAGTCCCAATCCTGGGTAACGAAGGAGGGCGATGTCAACGGCCTCTGATGCCATAAGATGTCGTTAAACTGTTGGAACCTATTCGCCATTGTCTGTTCAATGAAGTTAAGCAACTGTAAAGATATGGTAAGGTCATTAAACATAGATACTAGTAACCAGTAGTCCTATCCTTCGCAATAAAGGTAAGGCAATGTCGGCTTAAACGGCCCCTTCGAAGCTTCGGCCGATAAGGTTGGCGTAGGCCTATATTCCGATGTGAGGGCCTTGTCGTGGCGAGCAGGTCCTGCTGTTCCCTAGTATTTTAACCTGGGGAGGCGGGAGACTGGAGCGAAAAGTAAATGGGCGACCGAAAGCGACTGTTTATTATTAATTATTATTACGATTAAGATTATTATCAACGAAAGAAAGGAAGTAAGTAAGTACGTAATGCAGTTTTGTTAACACGCCATATGTCCATCGACTGAGCGAGGAATCGTAGGTGTGGGTGGGTCAACAAAAGTCCTTACACACCGACAGTTTTCGGGAAGGTTCGAATCCGCACAGTTCACGTTATAAGGTCAGCGGGCAAAATCGTCGGTCGTTGTGCCACTTAATTAGGTTTCTGCTGTATCTAGCTTGATAGTCTAAATAATGTTTAGGCTAGACTTCTAATAATTTGACGGCTGTTCGTTTATTCAGGTTATACCGAACTTACAAAGATTCCAAATACTTGTACATGATCTTGGAAGCCTGCCTTGGTGGCGAGCTCTGGACCATCCTACGGGACAGGTGCTTCTTTTATAGGCCTACTTCTGTGACTGTTCCTCTCCATAGGGTAATGTATGTATATGAGTAAGTAAGTACGTACGCATGTATGTATCTGGCTATTTATATAGCGCTCTTAATGAACCCCACGATGGCGCTATTGCCTTGAGGTCAAATAGGGTTCAATGACCTCTATAGCAAGTTCATTGAAAGCACTTGTCGGCCTATTGGCATTCATTTGCAAAGCTACCCAAAGCTGCACTCTGTGAAGTTGAAATATCTAGATAAGTGTAAACATGCAGAGATAAAACTGGAAGGTAACTGTAAATGTACACGTTTTCCCATAGCGATCGTATGACCTCGACCCCGCTCATTTTTCAATGAATTGATCGGATGAAATCCTTCACCACCACTGCCCGTTTGAATGGGCGCCACACCATTTAAGGTCCCAGTGTAGGGACCGTGCTAGTCCGAGATTAAAATCTCTGAAATATAGCCACCGTCGGTATGAGAACCGGAATTCTCACGCAAAGAGGCGTCTTCTTGTTGCTTTAACCAGTGCTTTTTTAAGACGGAACGCTCCGGAACGGCGTTCCGGCACCTTTTTTTCAGCTAATAAAAAATAATTTAGTTTTTAATAAAAGAATTGTGTTACTAAGTTATTTTAAATATGTAATATAATGTAACTTATTTAAATTCAATTTTAGTGTTTACAACTTTACACTGTTTTCAGTGTTTATAGATTGATAAAAATCATGAAATTTTAGCACAAAATTCCACCGTTGTTCAGTTCCGGAACCTTTTTTCTAGAAAAAAGCACTGGCTTTAATCTAGCTAGTATTAATACGTTACTGTTAATTTTATTGGTTGTTGCGGTTGCTAATAAGTCGCTGCTGTTGTTGTTGTCTAGAGGTTCTTTTGACGATGCAACGACACGGTTTTTCACGGGTTGTGTTGTCGAGGCTTTCATTTACCTGCACGACAGAGGGATCGTCTACCGAGACCTAAAACCAGAAAACCTCATTCTCGACTCAACCGGATATGTTAAGCTGGTAAGAGATACCCTGGCCGATTGGTGTGTCTAACCAATGACCAATAAACATAGGCCTACTAGCCCCTCAGCGCAGCGTTTCTTTAAACACTGACCCAGCCAATCGTTGAATTATTTCATATAATTCGCCAGGTAGCGTCACCCTGGACCGAGTACTGTCGTGTCTAGGCAAATTATTATTACATAGATAATTCGGTCAGTAGTATTGTTCTGTATACTCGTGCAGTAGAACTTCAAAACAATAAAAGCAATATCTCGGGTTATCTAGTACAAGGTACACAGCCTAGACGTTAAGCTGGGTTAAACTGAATGGATCGCATTGTTTTAGAACTATAATGAACGTGTGCTTGATTCCAGGGTCGGCTTAACCATCGGGGGCCCCATGCAAACTTTACACGGGGCCCTTCGTAATACATATGAAGTGACGAGAAGCCGTAAAGACATCAAAGTTGAGAAAAATATGCTAAAATCGCTGGTTCACTTTTTCAATTTTGAAAGATGACCATGGTTATTATTATTCTATTTCTGCATTTATTAAGCGCCACTAAGCATCAGTCGATGGCGCTGAGCAACTGTGAGTGAAGGACTGGCTCTAGTTCCCTATACAGTAACCGTCTCGGGGAGGTTCGAACCCGTAGTCTTCTTGTGACAAGCCGAGCGCTCAAACAAATCGGCTACCGTGACAGGGTGCAATTTCTTATTTTAAATGAAAAATAATGACTCTATCCTATGAGCAAAGAGCTGGTAATATGAAATCTGTCAGTTTTCGTCTCCGCATAAAAATTCTGACTCCGGTTGGAGCCTCCTTATCAGTGCAATTTCATGTTCTACAAACTAGTTTATCAGGCTATGCTTGATTGCACACTGGGTTATCCGGCTATGCTTGATTGCACACTGGCTTATCCGGTTATGCTTAATTGCACACTGGGTTATCCGGCTATGCTTGATTGCTCGCTGGCTTATCCGGTTATGCTTGATTGCACACTGGGTTATCCGGCTATGCTTGATTGCACAGGTTGACTTTGGTTTCGCGAAGTACATCGGTCACGGTCGAAAGACGTGGACGTTCTGTGGTACCCCAGAGTACGTTGCTCCAGAGGTCATTCTTAACAAAGGTCACGACTCCTCAGTTGACCTCTGGTCACTCGGAATACTCATGTTTGAACTGCTGACCGGCAGGTAGGATCCGTTTGCTTATACGGCTTGAAACGTATCGTTTCCTCTCTCTTTAGGTTTCGCAATATATTTCCTGCCGTACCGGATTCAGAGTGAATACGAGGAGCTGTTGTAAAGGGCACTGTCAAATTTCCCTTTGTATTGCATTGTCCTCAATTGTATTGTTTATCTTGTGTTTTGTTTTGCATTGTTTTGCTTCGTATTGTGTTTTGTTTTGTGTTGCATTATTGTTTGTTCTTACGTACATTTGACGTGTTAACTTGACTTATACAATGTTTGTTCTTAAGTACGTTTGACGTGATAACTTGACTTATGCAATGTTTGTTCTTAAGTACGTTTGACGTGATAACTTGACTTATGCAATATTTGTTCTTACGTACGTTTGACGTGATAACTTGACTTATGCAATGTTTGTTCTTACGTACATTTGACGTGTTGACTTGACTTATGCAATGTTTGTTCTTACGTACATTTGACGTGTTGACTTGACTTATGCAATGTTTGTTCTTACGAACATTTGACGTGTTGACTTGACTTATGCAATGTTTGGTTTGTTCTCACGTACGTTTGACGTGCTAACTTGACTTGTGCAATGTTTGTTCTTACGAACATTTGACGTGTTGACTTGACTTATGCAATGTTTGGTTTGTTCTCACGTACGTTTGACGTGCTAACTTGACTTATGCGATGACTTATGTGACCGAGTTATTCGTGGCTGTAGTCCGCCTTTTTCCGGCTCTGATCCGATGAAAACGTACAACTTAATACTCCGAGGTATCGACTGCGTCGACTTTCCGCTGAAAAAGGTCTCGCGATATGCGCAGCACATGATCAAAAGACTATGCAGGTGAGAATCGATTGATTATATTATAATACAGGTAACAGGGAGTAAATGGATGGCTGTACAGGTGAGAAAGGACAGGTGAGTGACGGCGCAGAGTAGAATGTAGATTAACATGCAGATTTGAATGAATAGATGGATGTTATCTAATCTAATTTGATAATAATAATTAGAAACTTCTAATGCGCCTGTGTCTAATGCACGAGGCATCAAACCGATGGCGCATCAAAAGACTTCTACAGGGTCTTTATCATAATGGCAAGGTATTAGTCGATGTCGCTTCAAGTTAAACCGTAGTAAAAGCCGTAATGCGATGGTGAAGCCCGATCGAAATCCTCTAAGTCGTCAGTTACTCTGTAGGTTAGACTTAATGAGTGAATGGATGATGGGTGGTTCACTTATTTCAATGAACAAACGTACGAAAAAGGCATAAATAAAAACAAATCAATAAACAAACAAATGACTAAATGACTTGTTTTATAAAAGCTGATAAAAATACTGCAACTCCTTCGGCACAGACGTTTTGCAGACGTTACAAGCAAATGACGCTAAATTCTGCGCTATAAAACAATACTTTTCAGTCCATTGTTCTTGAAAAGCACGTTTCTTTTCGTCTATGGTTCGCTTCTTACTCTTTCTCTTCACCAGCCATCGAACAATCGGGGTGAATTATTATCGTCTTATATTAATTTCATATTAATTTCTGCAGGCTTGAGTGTTTTCGTGACTGGATACAAATGTCACTAAATAAACTAGACAATTGGTAGTGCTTAAAACGCTGCCTGATTGATAATCGATGTTTCAGAGAGAATCCGTCGGAGAGACTGGGCTACGGCATGAATGGACTGAAAGATGTTCAAAAGCACAAGTGGTTCGAAGGCTTCAACTGGGACGGACTCTGTCGAAGAACGCTTAAACCGCCGATTGTTCCACGAGTAATAATAATAATAATAATAATAATAATAATAATAAAAATAATAATAATAATAATTGTTAATATTATTATAATATAATATATAATAATATAAAATAATAATAATTATTATTATTATTATAATTATAATATAATATATAATAATAATAATAAAACAACAATAGTAAAAGCAGTGGTAGATTTATCTTCGAATAGAAAGCTCCCATAGGACACCTTTAAAACTGACTCCGTGGACGTAATATATTCAGAAATTGCACTCGTTCAAAGAAATCTCACTTGAAGTTCGGTACCGTATAATGGTAACAGGCTTGCTCTATAAGAGATCTAAGAATATTTTAGCAACTGAAAAGAACTTGTATTTAATTTTTGAATTGAAGTCAAAGATTAGACGACGATTAGATAACTAAAGCAATCGAGTGCATAATAATAATTATTATTATTATAATAATAACAATAACAACAGCTATTGGTTAATAATGAATATACTTACTTACTTACAGCAACAACAACAACAAAAATAGTAAAAGCAATGGTAGATTTATCCTCAAAGAGGAAGCTCCCTAAAGACACCTTTAAAACAGACCCCACAGAGGCAATATATTCAAAAAACTACGCTCACTTGTCGATTGGAACTCCGCCACTGCCTTGTTTGGGGGTAGTGCCAGTCCCAAGCCTGGATAAAGGAGGAGGTCGACAGCAACGGCATTTGATGCCATAAGCTGTGGTTAAACTGAGGGATTACTACTAATTGTAGATAACACCAGTCATATACAGTAAAACGTTGAAAGCTGTGTAGAATCTTTTCCAATAGAAGTCGTTAAGCATTGGAAACTACTAACAATCGTAGATGCAAGTCCGAAAAAGGCGAGCGTTAAGGAAATGTTGACGTGAACGATCATGGCAGCCATAAGATGTCGTTAAAAACTGGATAATCGTAAATACGTGGAATGTGTTGACCCACTTTGGTTACTAATTGTAACAGGCTTTCTGTATAAGAGACCTAAACATATTTAGAAACCGAAAATAACACGAATTTAATTTTTGGATTGAAGTCGGAGATTAGATATGCAGAGCAATCGAGTGTATAACAACAACAACAACCACAACAGTAGTGGTAATAGTAGTAGTGGTGGTAGTAGTAGTAATAGTAGCAATTTTAATAATAATATCAATAATAATATCCATGATAACAGTAGTTGGCCTAAAGACAATGGTAGTGTTTATTCTCAAATTTAAAGCTTTCTAAAGACACCTTTAAAACATTCTTACCGATGTTATATATTCAGTAGGCTTAAATCCAATTCTTTAAGTAATAAATTAATGAATAAACAGAATTCGTAATACTACTACTACTACTACTACTACTACTACTACTACTACTACTACTACTACTACTAATAATAATAATAATAATAATAATAATAATAATAATAATAATAATAATAATAATAATATAAGGAAGCATTATAAATGTATGTTGCTCGAAATTATCTAATGTTTAAGCGAAGTAAATAATAATAATAGGCCCTAATAACAATAATAATAATAGTAGTAGTAGTAGTAGCAGTAATAATAATAATAATAATAATAATAATTTCCATTTTTTCTTCCTTCCTTCCTTCCTTTCTTCGTTTCTTGGTATGTATGTATGTCTCTAGATTCTTAATACAGTATGTTTCAAGTACCTCACAAAGGCTCTGCGCCCATGACTTTCTTAACGATCTAGACAAGTACGTTTAAAGACCGTCTGACAACGGGTTCGGAACAGAAGATAAGTCCAACACTCCCTGGAAGACTGAACATCCAAGAGGAAAGTCCACTTCATGAGAAAGCACAATGGGCTTGAATTGGGCTCTTTCTTTTTATCGATTTGCAGAGAAAGTTTCAATCTTCATCGTCGCTGGTGTAAAATTAGGAAACCAAGGGCAAACCCCTCAGATTAAAAAACCCAGTTGCTGCGCCTCCTTACTAGTTGTCTTCAGATATTTCCTCTGTTGTAGCACAATATTAGAGTTTCAAACTTGAGCGCCTTTATGAGGTACTAAAACGCACTACATAAATGTTCAGGTATACAGAGGCCTACATACAAGTCAAACCTACATACAGGTCACGCTTGAAGACACGCATACATACATACATATATACATACATACAAATCTTACATACAAGTCATACATCCAAACATAGATACATGCATATAAACATGCATGCAAACGTACATACAACTTATGCATACACACGCATGCATGCATACATACATATTTACAAGTCATACATGCAAACATAGATAAAGGCATATATACTTACAAGATGCACACACATAAATGCATAGCGCATACATACAAACATGCATATACACATAAATACGTGCATATATACACGTATTGTATAAAAAAACTTTTATGCATATACAATTTGTATGTATGTATGCATGAATGTATGTAGGAATGTTTGTATACAAATATGCATACATTCATACATACATTCATTCATACATACATACATACATACACACATACATATGTACATACATAGATACATACACATACATATATACATACATACATACATGCATGCAACCATTCCTAAATGCATTCATACAGACATACATACATACATATATACATACATACATACATATAAACATTCCTACGCGTATTCATACATACATACATACATACAGACAGACAGACAGACAGACAGACAAGACAGACATACAGATAACGATAAATGCACACACACACATGCATGCTTGCTTCCGTACATGCGTGCATATCTGTTGCAGGTCAAAGGTGCAACGGATACGTCCAACTTTGACGAATACCCCAAAGACGATGAGGTTCCACCAGACAATAACACGGGTTGGGACAAAGACTTCTAGCGGCTCTTTCATCTTCACGATGTCTTCTAACTTCAACAACGGACTCATCTGCAGCAAGCCACAATAACACTACATTCGATTCTGTCATGGCTTGAAACAGTGATGCTGATATTTCCGTCGCGCTTCAAAACTCGCTAAGAACGCGATTCTATTAGGAAAATAGAATTATTTGCACGCCAAGTGGGCAGAGGATTATGGGAACGCAGGGTAAGCAGAGCATTGTGGGAACGCGGAGTGCGCAGAGGATTATGGGAAGGCGGAAATATGAAGAGGATTATGGGAACGCAGGGTAAGCAGAGCATTGTGGGAACGCGAAGTCAGCTTAGGGAGAATAACAGCTATCGAGAGATCTTATTATACAAAACAAAATGGCTGATTGCAACAAGCGATTGTAATTCTGGCACTTAATCAGTGAAAATTTCAGTCAGTTGAACCTTTGATTTGCAAGTAAAGTGCAGGAATACAGAATATTTGTCATATTTCGAAATAAAGCAACTATAAATGGAAGTGTACACGTTTTTCTATAGCGACTGTATGGCCTCGACCTTGCTCATTTGTCAATGAATTAACCGGGTGAGATCCTTCACCACGGCTGTCCGTTTTAATGGGTACCACGCCATTTAAGGTCCCGTGTACGAACCGCGCTAGCCCGATATTATATATATGTGTATATATATATATATATAAAATTGCCACTGGATGACTGCAGGCTGAACGGCGATATATCTTGCTTGCTTGATAGTTAAACCAAAAACGGCAGTTAAATCACCAATATATATATATATATACACAAGGATTCACCAATATATGTATATATATATTGACTATATATATATTGGTGAATCCTTGTGTATATATGTATATATATTGGTGAATCCTTGCCTATTGCTTGCCGCGTGGTGATTTAACTGTCGTTTATGAATTGACTCTAAATATATATATATATACATATAATATATTTACATATATATACATATATATCGCTTGCCGCGTGGCGATTTAACTGCAGTTTTTGGTCTGACTATTTGACTATCAAGCCAGATATATCACCGATCAGTCTGCTGAGTCAGCCAGTGGCCGTTCTTCTACCTAGGCACAAAGTTTGGAACATGCGTACAGATTCTGGTTCAAATGTATTAACTGCTGATCTTCTAGATTGTTTGGACGTCCTTATCAAACCAGAATTTCTCTGTCTATCGCCAAGTTGTATCGTCTCATTATAAATGTACGTACCGAGACCGCATAAACCACTCGCAGTCAATATATATATATATATATATATATATATATATATATATATATATATATATATATATATATATATATATATATATATATATATATATATATATATATATATATATATATATATATATATATATATATATATATATATATATATATATATATATATATATATATATATATATATATATATATATATATATATATATATATATATATATATATATATATATATATATATATATATATATATATATATATATATATATATATATATATATATATACGTATATGTATATATTAGTCCTACAAATTATACATTATATTTTAACTAAGATTAATTAAGTATGGGGAAACTGGAGGTACGATTTGTCAACTGTCGAACATCGGGGAGACTGGGTTACTCGCAACCCCACAGACCTTTCCCTTCCTCACTGCTGCCGACTAAAATTGCAATCTGCATAGAAATCGTGGTGTTGTAAAGCGATGTGTGATGTTTTTCAAAAAGTCTATAAAATGTGAGATATCCTACTAACCCTTCCTTATGAAAACAAAACAAAAAACAACAGACTTACTTTATCAGTAAACTATTATTAACAAAACTGCTACTTCTAATAGTAATTAAGTTCCTACATACAAATAATGCGTCTACGAGCTAATATCTTGACAGATAATAATAATTTAACAGTTAATACTGATAGAAGGCAGTAATTGTATTTGCAGCAGAAATAGAATTGCACAGATTAATTAACAAAACAACCGAATCAAAAACGTACCATAACTTTGTGGCCTAACAATGTTACAAAAATAATCTCGCTAAAACTACAATAAAAAACATACTTATAAATACGTAAGTGGCACAAAGATATCAATAGTCATCTTCAAGATATCAACAGTCACTTCAATATTGCATTTTACTACAGCAAGATAAAGCATAATAAAGTTCATAAATATGAATGACGTCATTTAGTAGTTGCACATCATCAACCACTAGGTCTGCATAATTTCTATGGGCCAATGTGATCACTGCATGGACACTGATTCACTTCACCATTAATGTAAAAGATTTCACTTTAAATATCAGGTTCTGGAAACAAAAACCTGAAATAATTATCAACTGTAACACTAAAAGTAATAATAACTAGATCTTGTGATTATATTTTCTAGCTTAAACATACATTACTCATGCTTATACAGTTTATTCTATTGTAAATGTCTACATAATACAATTGTACCAATTATTCAAAGTAAATATGCGATACATTAACAACACTTGTAAAAAAATTCAACTGGTGACCCATACATATATCAAGTGGTTAGGACTGCAGCATATTCATTAACGTTCTTGAGTATAACTCCAAGGCAACAGAAGTAACTTTGTTTAAGAAAACTTTGGTCATTGGTAAGCTTTAAGTACAGGTTATAAACTGATATAAAATAACTTAAATTCTAAATTGTAATTAATAACAAGTAATAATAATAAATGAAACCTACAAACTGGGCACATTTCTATTTTCTTTTCAACCCTTTGCCTATATTTCATTGCTGAAGGAACCTCTCTACTTTGGCTACGAAATTAATAATGATAATGATAATGATAATGATAATAATAACAACAACAACAAGAACAATAACAAAAACAACAACAATAATAATAATAAAAATAATAATAATGAGGATATATCACCACAATACCCAGAGGCATTGTTTCAGATGGCCCCTAAAAACTGGAACGAGGCCTGAGTTTCTAGAGACCTTCTTCCACACATTCCTAACCTAATTTTTCATTCCAAAGGGATCTTGTTACTTCTGAGGAAGATAATTTCACATGATAATAACAATATTTAATGATAATAATGATAATAATAATCACATTGACAACAGTAATGATAGTACAGTGTTCCTGAGGGATTCGAATTTTACCTTGGATATAAAATTTACGAATACTAACAAGTCTACGAAAGTCTTTGTAAACGATTTGACGTGCCATGGTGATGATCAATTTATCTACTTGCGCTGTGGTGATCGAAATTGGCCGCTGGACTGTCTTCCAGCTCCTGGACCACTGCGCAACCTCGAGCGATCCGGAGAGAGGCTTTGGCGATGGCTGGCCGAAATCTTGGCCGGTGATGTGCTTCTCTGAGGGCGGTCAAGAATTTTTGTCCGCATTCTGGCTTCATGTTCTAGAAGGTCGTTAATGCCAAGTGGCGTTTCCAAGATGGAGTGCAGTTCGGTGATCTCGTTATCCTTGTGAGCGGCAAGTGTGCTGTAGTATTGCTTCTGGATTTTTTGTTGCTCCAGTTTTTTCTCAAGGTCCAACATCTAAGCAAAAATGTGTTATGCATATCGTAAAACTTCTTTAAAGAGCCGGGTGCCAATTAAACACCGGTCTCCAATAGCTACCGGGGAGCAAGAACGAAAATGAGCACCCACTCGTCTATCTAGTCTAATCCAACAAATTCTGTTGCACTGTTATCATAACGCATCAGTAAAGTTAACATTCAGATCCATTGGAGAAGCCTACAGTAGTTGAAATCCAACTTTATTTATAAGTATATTTATTACTGTAGTCATAGAAACCAAAAACAAAAACAAAATAGAAACCAAAGACGGGCTATGGTGGGAAGCAAAATGAAGAAGATGAGTCTTCAGCTTACGTCTGAATGACATTAACGAACTGACAATATATAGCATATCCTGGAAGACTAATTATTTGTACTTTAAGCTTATTGGGTGCGTAAGGATTGTAAACGATGAACCTTTTGCTCTAATTCCTGGACGTGGTTCTTGTGAGCCTTTTCTCTTGCATCGAGCACTTGCTCTGAATACAGCTTGGCCTTTGTCGATCGTTGAGCCTCAAGTTCCAGCTCTTGCCGATGACGAAGAGTAATCTCATTCATTCTAAAGACACACCAGATCAGAAATACTCCTTCTATTCCTACACACCTAATTTTATTATATACTTTAAAATATTTAGCTAAAATTTATAATTACTTCTGTGCATGTCCGCGGCCATATCCGTCGTTGGCTGTCTTTACGCCACTGTAAAGCAAAACTATTATACACTTTAATTCTAAAGTATATTCCAAATTTTTACCCAAGGTAGGAATGATCCAACAGAAATTTAAAAAAAAACTAACACAAGGAGTATGGAAAATTATACCTTGTCCCAAAAACCATCTGATAAAGTGCTTCTGAAGGCAATGGCATTGTGGTGTTGAATACTGATGGAAAGACGTTGGAAGAGGTAGTGTGCTCCACGTCTATCTGCTCCAAGGTAAATTCTGCTCCTCAGCAATAATAGGGGCTTAGGATTAATAGAAGCAGAGTCAACTGTATGTTGCAGGCTACCCGACATATCAGGCAGATTAAGGTGTTGTATCCTGTTCAGCTGCAGCTCCTGCTGAGACTGCAGACTGCAACAGGTAGAACGCTGCACAGGTACGGATCTCTGTGATCTGGTTAGCTCATTGGATAAAGCGTACGTCAAGGCGCCTCTGTGCGTGAGGAGGCTGGTTCGCATACCAACTGTGGCTTATTTCAGAGATTTAAATCTCGCGCTAGAATGGTCCGTACACGGGACCTTAAATGGCGTGGCGCCCATTCAAACGGGCAGCGATTGTAAAGGATCTCACCCGATTAATTCATTGACAAACGAGTAGGGCCGAGGCCATGTTGGTCGCTATATAAAACTGCGTACATTTACATTTACTTGGAATGCCAGTGGTAAGGGATTAACACTGCACCAATACGGTTTATATCTGACTATTGAAAATAGTGATATTGGTCGAACCGCTGAGCGTGTTCCTTTTCCGATTGGTTCATTTGCTCATGGAGGGCCTGAACTCGTTGCAACAAGTCGACGTTGTCATCTTCCAGCTTCTTCAGCGACCGTTCCATTACTGAGTAGTCAGCCGAAGTCTTGCTCAGGAACTGCTCGTTCTGTCGTCAAATCGAGAAAAGTTCTCAATTCATCGTAACAATGAAAATGATATTACGATGACATGATATCAAAGTCTGATAGAATAATATAAAGTAGGCCTAATATATGATCTGATATTATATTGTAGTATATGATAATTGTTTAGAGTATATTGAGTCGTCACCAACAGATATTTACAGGAAACATGAAATTTTACAAGAGAAAATCTCACGTGACTGTTGGAATGTCGATAGGATAAACCTAAAGGGTCGTTAGGCCTCCATAAATTCAAGGTTGTCCTTATAACATCGATTACTTTACACGCAACATGTTTAATTTACAATATAATGAATTGTTTTGATGACCTAAACAACAAAAACACGAAGAAACAAAACAGTTAAACTGTGAAAGAGGAATCATAATTGCTAAATTGACATCCAGGATTATTGGACGTAACAGGTGGCTGCTTGGCGTTGCTGACATGACGCTGGCAGGCACGTTGAAGTTAAGTATCATCAAGCCCAGTTAGGGCTTGTGATAGATGACTGTCAATGAAATACACATCTGGTGCCCACAGGGTTCCATCCTTTAGCTGAAAGCAATCGAGAACCAATTCAAGAGTGGAGGTAGAAAAGACGATGTCACTGGATTGCTGCGGTTGTGTTTGTGGCTCAGACAATGATCCTCCAACCTAGGACTGTGTTTCGGAGAACTTTTTATGGAGGTACGCGAACATCTGCGTTACTTTTACCTTCTTTAATGAAAAGTTTTAAATTAAATATTGCTGCTTGTAATTTCTTCCTGAAAGAATGAAAACAAGCGTTCAGTTACCTTGTTAAGTGTTTTCTTCATGGCTTTCTTGTCCTGCTGAAGTCTAAGTGCCGACCTTTCTACGTCTTTCTTTCCTTCCTCCAGACTGGCCAGTTTGTGCTGAAGTGATTTTAGGTGAAGCTGCAGCTCTTGCTTCTCTGTCTCCAGCTTCTGTAACTGACTGGCCATCTCTTGTTCGACTTCCTGCTTCTCAGTGAGCATCTGGTTGAAAAATAAATGTGTCAAAGCGGTTCTTGGAAAATCAGTAAACCAAGTAGCACAACGGATGAAAGATCAGGATGGATCTAACTGTACAGATTAGAAAAAAGATTGCATATAGGTACCAGAAGAATTTCCACGGATGAGCCGTCCCAGCCACAGGATTTTGAATTGAATTTGTTCCTCACCAGGAAGCCAGTGCAGCATTTCTTGCAACTAATGTTGTTCATGCACTGTCTCTTTCCACTCCATACAAGATTCATTTCCAGTTACATAAATCAAAATTGGTAATACTGTAGTTTTTGCATCATGCAATGACTAAGAAAAAGTTGTCTTGATGTTAGATTTCTTTGTTATAAGGTTCCAAAACATGAGAATCGTACTCCAATGACAATTTTGGATAGAGGCATATAGGAAAAATAAGCAGATGTCTTATCATACCTAGCATTTATTTAAAATCTCAGACAAACCAACACCACAAATCAGGGAAGGATTGGGTTCTGGTAATCTCGGTAAATGGTCAAAAGCTTTGGAATTTGGTTCAATACATTAATTCTGTCTGCTCTGCCAGTTCTTTGATTTCATTCAGGTCTTGATTCAAAACTTGTCTTTCCCAACTTGCGTGTCCACCACAGCACAGCTTCTGGTATCTCTGACCTGTTATTATTATTTCTGCATTTATTGAGTACCACTATCTAGTGACTAAGCATCAATCTATGCTGTTCAGCAGTTATGAGCAAGACTTGCTCAAGGTCCATACCATAGCCAAGGTCCATAGTAATCAACCCAGGGGATGTCTGAACCCAAACTCTCCACATTACAAGCCGAGCACTCTATCTAGTCGGTTAGATTTCAGTTGGACCTTACCAACGGATGGCTACCAATTGCAACGTCACATTGAAGCAACCAGATTGGCGCTTTAGAAGTCTTCAAGCGAAACAAAAAATGAAACCCCTATTACGTTGTGTGCTTGACGAGTATGAAGCTCCAGTTCAGACTGATGTACGGTTTTGTCCGTTAGTTCCGTTTTGACCGACTCCAGTCTTTCTTGCAACACCTTGATCTGGCGTTTGGATTCTTTCAGGCCATGGCTAAAAATCACACTGATCAGCATAAGAAGACGCGCAAACAAGGCAAGAAGCTACATGTGTCTCAAGTGTAATGTAAGAAAACGTAACGCAAATGAGTATTTCCATACCATCACTGCTCTAAAGTCGAATCTAACCTAATGACTTCTATAGCGCCGTTATTGTAATGCATTAGTCTAATTGCCACATATGTATGTTGTTGAGTCATAGGACACAGCGTGTCCTTTATTACTAGACAATTAGAGTATAAGCTTTCCAGCCATGCTAATGTCTGCTGCTATGAGACACTGATTGTATAGTGTGAGAAAGAAAACAATCTGTCTTGTATGTATGTATGCATGCATGTATGTATGCTTGGATGTGTGTATGGATGTTTCTTCTTTGATGATCATAGAAACAGACTGAGCATACTGAGCATGTTCAAAGCGCTCTTGGAGCAGACATCGATCATGCTCACTGCTCGCAAGTGCCCTCTGTAGCTGATTTACACGTCCACACAGGTTTTCACCAGCTGCCACCTGCTCGGCGAGTGAACTATTCAGTGTCTGAACCTAAAAGAAGAAAAAACATACCTATGCCATCATGCATAATCATCATTTGATTAGATTAAGGATGTATGTATGTATGTATTTAAGTATGTATGTAAGTACGGAAGTATGTTGGTAAGTACGTATGTATATATGTATTATTTTTGCATTTATCAAGCGCCGCTATCTAAGCATCAGTTGATGGCACTGAGCATTGAGCAAATGTGAATAAAGGACTTGCTCAAAGACCTTACACAGTAGTCATTTCAGAGGAGGCTAGAACCCGTACTCTCCACACTAAAAGCCAAGCACTCTAGCGAAGTGGCTACCTTGCCCCAAAAATAAGTCATTTGGTGACAATAGCAGTTACTAAGTAACGGGTTAAGTCTTTATGCGACATTATCAAGCATTTCAGTTTTTATATTTTGAAATCAGACAATTGTCAAACAATCTCTTCAGTGCTATGATTTATTTATTTAAAGTAATTATCATGTGAAAGTCAGTAAACTTTAAGCTGATGCAGGATCAATGTCTGCTAGATGCCAAGATGGAGTTCTGCAAATGCTAGATTATAACAGAGGGTCTTGGCAAATGATACAAGTTGGAAAGATGGGCCTTTCTGAGGCAGGCAGCAGGGCTACAGAAGCCCAAAGAGTAAATACATAAGAACTCAAAAACTTAATATAACGTCGCTTGAGTACTGCACATAAACGCTGCCTATGCTAACCTAAGTAGTGTAAAAATTTGTTAAGAACCGAGAGTTCATCGGTAAGTAAACAATGCTCAGATAACTAGAAAAGTCGCCACTAGTGGGCCCCCGCAAACATCGTAATCGTAATCGTAAACTCGAGATTTCTACAGTGCCCAACGAAAGCTAAGTTGCGGGAACCAGCCTATTTCAGGGTTTCAGTCAAAACAAAATCGATTGGCAAGAAGGGTTCAGTTCCAGGTCAAGATCCAAGAGTCGGGCAGGCAGGCAGTCAGACGACTATGGTGGGTGGTGTTTGGAATTGGATTGTAGATGTACAGCCCAACTGATGGATTCCGATCCAGAGTTGACAGTTGATTAGTAGTTAGTACCTTGTTTGCATTACTTCTTTGTTCGTCCAAGCTGTGATTCAAAGCCATGTTCAACTGAGAGATTGTTGCCTGGTTCAAGTGTGTCTTACTTTCTAACTCTTCGATCTGACGTGTTAACTCATCGATACGATCCATAAGCAGCTGCAAAGCAAAATCAAAATGAAAAATTAATGCTAATGCTTTAAGCACCAAACTAAAATGCAAAACAGTGTAGCACAATTCCTGAAAACTGGCAAGAAGAAAATGCTGCAGACATGTTTTAAAAGGGTCGTTATGTGCGTCCCTCTCCATGGCTTACTTCTGGTTTAGCCCGACTTCTGTCTCTTCCTGGCCTATCGTTTTAGTAGTGCCCACAGGTTTCTGCATGCTGGATGATGTTTTTGTACCATGCACATGAGCTAATTAATTAAGACCAATTAAGTCTTTAAAAGTTGTTGCTTACTGTTTTGAAAGGTATCTTCACTTTCAGTATCGTTCATCCGCCCAACAGCTTGACCAACAACTCGGCTGGCGGATCAGTGCTGAGTGAGATTCAGTGAGGTATAGGCCTCTAGGCTTTCTCTCCGTAGCTTGACTTATTGTATTCTTCATTAATCGGATTTCGACCGGACTCTTCCAGTGGTTTAAGATTTTTTTACTACAGTTTCACTTGAAGCGACCATCGAACTGATGCTTTGTCCAGTATGATACTGACACTATAGAGGTCCTTAGATAATGGTAGATGGCAGGTAGAAGTACCCTCAAAAAAGTAATGGCTGCCTACAGCGCATTAATTTCAACATTGTAGATATGCATGCATGTATGCCACAACTATCAATATAGTAATTAATTTTGTTTGGACATGGTAGCCTACTGGTTAGAGCTTCGCTTGTAACGTGGGGAGTACGGGTTCGAGCCTCCTTTTAGACGGTTACTGTGTAAGGACCTTGAGGAAGTCCTTCACTCACAACTGCTTAGCACTATCGATTGATACTTAGTCATTAGATAGAGGCGCTTAATAAATGCAGAAGTAATAAAAATGTCGTCTTGTCTTCAACCGTCTTTGAGCTGAGGATTGGCTGCACCATGGACAAATTTGTGCCATCTGCTTCTGTCCCTTGTCTCCTGTAACAACTGGTCGAACGATCATTCAGTCCACGCCTTTGTGTTATTGATCCATGTCATCTTAGGTCTTCCCCGAGTTCGGGATCCAGGAAATGTACCTTGGATGATCTCTTTCTCTAAGCAGCCTCCACTCTTTCATAGCACATGGCCGAAGTAGGAAACCTTCTTCTTTTTGATTAATCCAAACAGACTCATTTTACTCCTGTAGTCTCTATGACCTATTCATTTGTCTTCTTAACAGTACACGGTACTCTAATAATCTACCGCAGACACTTCATTTCAATAATGTATACCACAACAATTAATATAACATCTTTTAGGGGCCTCTCAAAAGTGCAGCACATATGGCCATTCAACCTTTTTACAGATTTCATGCATACGTCAGAAAGTAACTACGCCACTGCCTTTTGCGGGTGGTGCCAGTCTCAAGCCTGGATAAAGGAGGTTGGTGACGTCAACGGCCTTTGATGACATAAGATGTCATTAAACACTGGAACTACTACTACATCAGAAAGTGAGTAGTTGTATCTTGCCTGTTTCTCAGTTTCTTTGTCGCCGAGCGCCATCTTGAATCGCTGAATCTCGCCTTCGAAATTTCGTCGCAAAAGATCAGCCTTCTTCATATGGTTTTCGGCGTCATCCAGGTCGAGTCTCAGCATCTTCCGCTCCTCTTCCGTCTTCGCCTCACTCGTCCTCATCTTTATCAGCTTCTCCTGCTCATCAGGGCAGCAAATGCAACAACAGCATCACAAAGATTGTCCAAGCAAACACAATCTATATATCGTACGGTAAAAGAGTAAAAGATAGTACACGGTTTCTGTAACAACCGTATGACCTCGACCTGCTCTGGTGAGATTCTTCACCATCACTGCCCTTCTTAAGGGGCGCCACTCCATTTAAGGTCCCCGTGCACGGACCCTGCTAGCCCGAGATTCAAATTTCTGAAATAAGCCACCTCCGGGTTGGGAACTTCTGATCCTCACGCATAAAGGCTTCTTGGCGTACGTGTATACCGATGTAGCTAACTAGGCCAGATTCTAGTCAGTGTCTTGAGTATTATTTGACTACCAGTTTCAACTACTTGTACTTTTACGTGCAATTTAAGTACTTGTAATCGTACTCACTGTGCTCAAGTACTTGTATTCGTACTTGGAGTTAGAACACAAATAGTTGTACCCGTATTTGCACTCCGAGATTTGAGAGAAGCGAGCTATGAGAAGTTCTCGAAAGGTGTTCAGATGTTTGTAATATCAGCTTCTGATATTTTTATCTTTAATTTCAGATAATTGTTCAGCTGCACATATGCATCACAAAGTTTAATAGCGCAGATAGCATACCTGAAGTTGGTGCTTTTCCAGCTCAGCAGCGGCCAGACTCCGTTCCAGTCCGTTGAGTTTATCCAGCATCTGCTTCCGCTCTCGTTCGTTGCGACGAATCGATTCCTCTTGCATCACCATCGCTGCCTGAGCAGTTGTCAGCTGACCCTCGAAGTCACGCTTACCTGCAGACACAGTCAGGATTGACTGTACTCCAAAGTTATTATTCAAATCTAATCCAATCTAATCTAGTGACTTCTGTGGCGCCATTAAGGCATCAAACGATGGTCTCTTAAAATGAAACCGTAGTGAAAAATATCATTATCTGTTGGTGAAGCCTGGTCGCAATCTTATGGGCCAGGAAATCAACAGTCCAGTTGCTTTGGGTTGAAACACACACGTGTGTGTCAAGTTCAGACGTGAAATACATTAAAGATATAACAGAGAAGTAGGCTTCTGTGTTTACTATTTGTTCCTTCCTTATTAAGAATTGATCAGGAACACATATAGCACAAATTCTAACACTGAAACAAGTGCTTTAATTCATAGCATCGCAGAAGCACTGTTTTAATAGTTGTATTGGTTGTATTTTATATTAATAGTTGTATTTTGTATTTTGTTTTGACTCAGCGCCTGTGAATAAGGTGGTTCCCATAACTTAGCTTTTGTTGGGCGCTGTATAAATCTTGAGTTTATGATTACGATTACAGTACTGGTTCAAAACTGATTACACTGAAAGTATAATTCACCCTAAGACGTCAACAAGCGAACCAGCAACACAAGTGATTTCATAGAAAACTTAAACATTTCCATCATACAATTAATGAACTTCTCACAGGCTGTTCGCTATAATTTCTCATAAAGTATATTACAAATCCTTAATCAAATTACATTATATTACATTATATTACAAATCCTTAATCAAATGGAAAACAGAATTCTGTTACCATTCTCAGTTTCATTCAGTGCTTTTCTTAGTTGTTCGACTTGAGACTTCAGCTGGTCTCGAATAGCTTCAACGTCATTCAGTTGACCCTGAACAGCTCGAAACGATGCACAAAACTCATCCTACAGCGCAGAAAAAGAATATATGTGAGGAATTAATGTTGCCAGAGGTATAAATTGTTAAACATTATAACGACTATCACTGCACTGTTATTCAATAAATGGCAGTAGCAATAATGGACATCTTAGTTTGTTCGCTAGAGGGCGGCGTGTATACTCCTACAGTGATATATAGTTTGTTTTTGGCTATGGTTGAAGGAGAGACAGTCCGGATTTTTCATTATGATTATCTTTAAATAAAATAATTAAACTTTGTATATTCGCTGATTAACTTTATCATAAATCATCATAAACTCAAATATGTTGGGAATTATGAGATCCATTTGTCAAAAGACTTAGAAAGGATCTTCCTAAAGGATCATAAGAGTTTATTTCAAAGCGACAATCAAATCATATTACACATTATGCAGTATTCACAAATGGATGAACAAGAAGCTATCAACTGACCACTCACTGTCCAAGCAAATGCCCACTGGGTGACAGCTTGGTGTTCCTCATATGACACTGTCAGGTGCAGTGAAGCTAAAATGTACCTAACCGAATTAGCACTAGGATGGGTGACTATCCATGGAATACCAAGCCATTTTGAGCCCCCTCAGCCCTTCATCCTTTCAGGGTTGGTAAATGAGTGAGTGTTAATGCAGTTTGGGAATTAAAAAGGTGTCCTATCACTTGTTTCTTGTGGTTGTGTTTGCACCTTAGCTGAATGATTCTTTGACAGAAGGACCATGCTTCTGACGAGTTTTCATAGAGGTGTGTAAGCATGTCTTTTACCTTGACCTTTCACCCTTACTGTTTAGTTTAATCTCAGTCTTACACGGTCACGTTCTGTCGAAATCAGACGATTGACGAAATCTCGCAGGGCCACCCTCACTTCTTCAGGGTCGATATCTGCAAGAGGAACCTTCAGAGGACTGGGAGATTGGCTTCGAATCAACTCATCATCTCTTTCAGACATCATAGCTTGTCCAGCTCTTTCCGACGAACTTGACCTGAGGATGCCACGACTGTAGTGCTGCTCATCGTCAAAATCTGCTCAACAAATGACTTCAGTAATAAGATTTTACTTTGTTGATTCGATTACCCGTGACATTTTATGCAGGTACATAATAACTGTGCAGCACGGTGGTCTATCGGTAACGTGTTTGGTCAGTGATCATACAGTTGCGGGTTCGACTCCGTGTAACGACCCTGGGCAAGTTATTTGCGCACACCATGCCTCTGTCACCAAGCAGTATAATTTGGTACCTGCGTAAGCTGGGAGATAAACGGCTGGTCCTGCGATGTACTGGCCCTGTGTCTAGGACCTTGGGATTCGTCCACTGCTGGTTCAAGGGTCAAGAAAAGGAGTTGAGCACCTCCCCTACGTCTCACTTGTGGGATATGGGACACTTTACTTTTTACTACATAATGACTATTCATGAAATAAGACTTTGCTCCGGAATTTTCTTCAGTATAGTTGAACTGTTCTGAGAGTTATAAAAATACTTCCAAGTTGTTAATGCGAGTAAGGGCCAAAAATGCTTAAACTACACACGTCAAACAGGACAGATGATGTGTAGCACTGCACACCGCCTTGGCTTAATCACAATCATAATAGTAAAACTCAATTTATCAAAAGCGCTATTATGAAGTGCAGGGCACCAGTTTTATCAAATATGCTGCATTAATCAGTGTGGTTGTTCACAAGTATTTTGGGAATTGCAACATCCATTTGTCAAAAGTAGGAAGAAAGGATCTTCCTAAAGGATTATAAGATCTTATTGTAAAGTGAACATCAGCTGATGGCTTACTCATTATGACAGATTAACGAGATTAGGACAGCTTAGATTAGAATGGAATATACTCGAGGAAATTAGATTTGGTTAGGTTCGATTAGATAAGGTTATGTTAGGTTAGACTATGTTAGGTTAAATTAAGCTAGGTTAGATTAGGTAAGGTTAGGCTAGATTAGGCTAGATAAGGTTAGATTAGATTTAATTAGATTAGATTATGCTGTCTGTACCAGACTGAATGCACACCTTTTTCTCGCGATGATTTTGCTGGACTTGCACTTCTAGCCCTGAAGTGAGTCTGTGAACCGGGATTGAATCCAATGGTTCTTCTCAGACTGGAGACGATGCTTCCACACAGATCTTCAACAATCCTCTTTTCCGCTTCCGTGTGACCCAGCTGGTCCTCAAGGGCAAGGACCCTGCCTTCAGATGCACTCAAGGTCAGCTTCACTTCAGAAAGGTCCTCCGTGAGGGCGTCCATCGCCCTCTCGAGCTCTCGCTTCTTCTCTTCGAACTGTGCCTTGGAATGTTCGTTATCTTCAAAGGCGCCTTGCAGCTCCTTCACCTTGATGCACAGGCCGCTCTCCGTCTCAACCAACCGGCGTTTCAGATTCTGTATCTCTTGCTGCAGAACGTCTCTGCTTGCTTCCGTTTCTAGACCCTAAAACAACAGCGTCATGTAATTTGTAACTGAAATGGAACTTTATATAGCGCAAAATGGAAGAGTAAAACTAATCAGAGGAACTCTCTACGCTACCTTAAACAAGTATAAATGTCACTAGGAACAGAAGTTTATCAGTTAGTAACCATGCAGTGCCCAGATAATGAGAAAAGTCACCAGTGGCAGGATCCCGCATACAAAGAGCTCAACCAATGGATTCTCATCCAGAATTGAGATATAACACCATTTTCAGAGTTCCTGGACCATGTTCCATAAAAGTCATGGAACAGATGACTCCATCTACCACCTCTAATTGGCCTAAATGACACTTCACCAATCAGAATCAGTAAACCAACAATGAATCTAACATCAGTGAGCCGGTGATGATGAATGAAATCACAACAAATAGTAACTTTAACGATTGTGAAAACCATTTAATTTTGTTTTGACTGAGCGCCTGTGAATAAGCTAGTTCCTGCGACTTAGCTTTCTTTGGGCGCTGTAGAAATCTGGAGCTTACGATTACAGTTACGATTAATTTATGGTCTAACCTTCTGTTTCAGATCCTGAATTTCCTTTCGCATCTCCTTCTCGCGTTCATCATCTCTCGTGATCTTCTGCTGGAGTTCCTGGATGTTCTGCGCTAGGCCAGCACGCTCGTTTTCCGCAACCTTTCCCTGGCGTCTCAGGTCCTGCAGGTCCCTACGCGCCTCCAGTCTGCCCTTCTCCACCTCTCGGAGACTGGTACGCAGATCCAATGCCTCCTTCTCTAGGCTGCCCTTCTGCTCTTCCAGAACTGTTGAATGCAATCAATTACTGGGTTATAAGTTCAGTTTTTGTATGAATTTTCGTTATTTATATAAGGCATGGAAGTGCGTGATAGTCTTGTAGTCAGCATGCTGAACTTTCAATCATAAGGTCAAGGGTTCAAACCCCCCAATGCAGAGTTCGTCTCCACTTGTGTCCCTGGTGAACTCAGCCATAAAATGAGTACACTAACTGTACACTGTTAGTGAGAAGATCAGGCAGCAAGTGAGAAGACTAGCCTCCTGCCCTCATATGCCGAGGCTAAGAAAAATGAAGTCTGTAACAGTTCATATCCATGGGGCTAGCTGAAGGCACTGCTTCTCTTTTGCTACATACAGCATGTGATGATGGAGTTCCCTGCCCGAAGGAAGGTCCATTGACTTTATGCCACCCAGGGATGAGACGAGTGAGGTGGTTTCCTGTTCCCTTCCTCACAGACAATTTATGGTGAGCAACTTGTCCAAGGTCGCTACACAGTGGCTTGAGGTAGATTCGAACCTGCGATACTCTGGTTACGAGGCACCGACCATACCACTACACCACCACGTCCCACTGTACAGTCCCTATGTACAGCATGTACCCCAGCGAAAAGGCTCTCTCAATCTATATGAACCATCTATGGTCTTGTGGCCAAGGTACAAAGTAACCGATGGTGCTCAACAAATGGATGTCAAAGACTTGCTTAAGGTCTCTAACCAGTGACTACTCAATCCAACACCAGTAAGCAAGCACTTACACCGCTGGCTACCACGTCACACTAATTACTATTACAATTACGATTACAATTTAAACCTAGATTTAAACAATAAAAAATTATTACAGATAAAGTATACCGACTGTAACCTGTTATGCGCTGGTTTGCCTCTTGTAGAAGCCTATTCAGTTCGATTTTCTCGCCCTCTGTCTTCTTAACCATATTGCGTAGATTGTTGGAAGTTGTCTGAATTGCCTCTTTTTCGTAAGTCTCCTCAGTGAGGGATCGCTTCAGAGACATCATCTCCTTCCTCAGACCATCCTTTTGTTCATCAGCTGAAAGAAATCCGAGTGAAAAATCGTGCTTTCATAAATTCATAATGTAGATGTTTTTGTATAGCGGTCGTATGGCTTCGATCCTGCTCAGTTTTCAATGAATTTATCGGGTGAGATCCTTCACCACCGCCACCCATTTGAATAGGAGCCACGCCATTTAAGGTCCCGTGTACACTGTACAGACCATGTTAGCGCAAAATTAAAAGCTCTTGGTTGCCGTCATCGTCACTATGCAGTCCCAGAGAACACTGATCAAGTTGCAAACTCAGGGAAGGGAAGGTATGACAATAGCCCATTAATGGTAAGGTAAGTAAGACAATCACTCATTAATACAGGTAAGGTAAGACATGAGAACTGCTCAATCATATTCAGATAAAGTGAGATACAACAACTCGTGCTCATGTAAGGTTAGGTACAATTGCTCAATAAAACTCAGGTATGGCATGATATTAATAGATAACTCTACCAACAATAGTACTCTGAGGACAGAAGTTTGAGGGATCTTATGCCTGAAGCGCAGACATGGCAACAGCACTCCAACAACCAAACATGTTGCACGACTCAACAACAAGTTGTCAGTTTCCCATACACTGCGCTTTGAACCTCAGAGTTGTCAACTAATCTGTCAGCATGCCATCTCAAAGGTTGAATGGGATGGAATGCACAACTTATTAGGCTGTTGTAGTCATAACTAGAGATTTCTACAGCGCCCAACGAAAGCTAAGTCGAGGGAACTAGCTTATTTACAGGCGCTCAGTCAAAACAAAAATCGATAGGCAGGAATGGTTCGGTTTCAGGTCAAGAACCAAGAGTCAGGTAGGAACTAGAGGTTAAGAGATTTACAATTTCAAGGAGAGAATTCACTTCTTCAATGGCGAAGAAAGCAGCACAGTTCTTGCCAAAAATTAATAGATTCAGATACAGCGCTGAATTCTGGGGTTTTAACAAAAACTGATGATGTACAGAAGCATTTGTGTGAATCATATTACCCTCCGATAACTTATCATTTGTCTCTGTCAATTCCTGTCTAGCCAAGTCCCGTGCTTCTTGCATGATCTTCAGCTGCACTTTGAGTTCATCCACTTCGCCAGTCACAGCATCTTTCTGCTGCATCACTTCGTTTATCTGACTTGTCAGCTTCTTGACTTCAATGTCATGCTTAACACTGAAATAATATACATATTAATCATTTAAACAGCTAAAATACTGACTCAGTAACAGTGCTTTGAACACAAGGGGTAGAGAATTCAAAATTAACTGTCGAACCAGCTATTGTAAATGTCGAAAACAACATAAGTTTAACCCCAGTTGGCACAGATTATAACACACGGGGCATGGTAGGCTAGGCTAGCAGGAGGCATTTTGGCTAGGCACATGCCTTAAAAGGCATTATAAAAATGCCCAGATACGTACAACACAGCACGTTGGGTCTGTAATCCAACGATTGTCACTTCGAGACTGCTGAGTGGACTCCGAGTAAGAACCCTGTACAAGGTGTTTGTGGACACTTATCTTGCACTTCAGATTCACATTTACTGACCTCATAAGTGCAATAAAATATAAATAAGTGTTTAGATCAGATTACAGAGAGACTTGCAAATACCTTGTCTGTTCAGCAGCAGAATGCAAGTTCCTGAGTTCTGACTGTAGGTTGTTGATGGCATTCGTCTGCTGTTCAATCTGTCCCTCCATCTCTCGTTTCTGTCGAGTGTGGCCGGCGACCGCTTCCGACAGTTCACGCTGAAGACTGGAGATCCTCTCCTGGAGGTTGCTCCTCTCTCGTTCCACGTTCATGAGAAGCTGGTGCCAGGCAACAATTCTCTTCGCTGACACAATGCTCGATGAATTCATGATAACAGTTGACAAAGATGATGATGACTACGACAGCAATGGCGACGAGGATTACCATGATCGTGATGATTATGATGCTCATGAAGATGATGATAATAAATACTGTGTGATAATTTAGATGGTCGTGTAAATTACTGAGCATGTGGAATGTGGGGTCAGTGGGCCACAATATGTGAAACAATACAAAATTATATGGACAGCCACGGATATTGGGCCCTCGTTGGGCCAAGAGTTGACATAAGTGGCACAATGCGGCCCTCTATGAGCCCAATGAACATAGGGCCGACCTGCCTGGGTCATAAGTAAGAAGAGAAGTAATCAGAAGATGACGATGACTGCAAACTGAGCTTATAAAATACCTCCTGTTTTTCATTTTCTGCTGTCATTAACTGCTCGTCTCTTTCACGTTGAAGGGCAGAATTAGCTTCATTGAGTTGCTCTTTCTCAGCTGCAATCTGAGTGAAAATGGTTTCCTTCTCCTGTCCGAACTGTGTCATCAGTTCTTGCTCTTTTGCCTCCCACTCATTTCTCTTTTGGTCCTAAGAGGAAGAAATCTTTTCTCTTAAACTTCAAGGCTCCTCATTCGGTAAGTACATGCAAGGAACTCAAACATACGACAGCCTTTGGAGCCATATAAAGCACAGATGGTTAACAGGCTATAGACTATATTTTCTGTTTTATAGCTTTTATTTTATGTTTTGTGTTTTATATTTTATGTTTTATATTTTTTCTCTACCTAAACAGTATAAACGATGAGTCTAAACTGTGTTAGTATACGGATTAATGTTACTGAATACAGTATATTAGATTTCTCTGTGTTCTGGTATAATTGAGCTTACGTACATACTGTACATAGATACATACCCACATACATATTATATTATACATACATGCATGTAAGTATGACCTGTTTTTGACAATGATTTATGTTGGGTTAGGTATGCTGTGGAGAAGTGAACCTGAAATAGTAATACAAAAAGTGTCAGATTACAATACGTGATTTACATTACTTATGGTAGGACGATAGATTTACCATATCATGGGTGAGCAAGGCGACTTCTTCTGCATGGTTTTCCTTCTCTTTCTGGAGATTCTGCTGATATTCCTTTTCCAGGGCAGACAGTTTCTGCTGAAGACTTTCCTTCTGGTTCTCTAAATTTCTCGTAACAGTTTCCTTCTCCTGGCGGTCTCTCTGAATTTCAGCTTTGATTAAAAATGACAGAAGCAAATGCAAAGAATAAGCCTTGAATAGTATTCGCGGTATACCATTCTTCGTTCAGTCAAGGGACATATGGCATGTTAACATATGGCAAGTTAATAAATGCTTAGAAATATCAACAAATAAGCATACAAAATGTGCTTCTTCTAGCTGTAGAAAGAAATAAGAAATACCCAAGCTCTCAATTTCCTTCCAAATGACTGGTGTTTTGCTGTCCTCAAACTACCAAAGGGTGTTTGCATTAAGAAGCTGCGTTCTAAATTCAAGTTCCTTGAAATCTCTTCGGATAATTTGTCAAAAAAATTATTGAGAACAGTTCGGGTCTTTCGGCACGACAGATTCTGATTGTAATACTGATGCCATATATGTAGTAAATGCTTTAAACAACATTTAGACCAGCACACCAACACTGTGACACTATACAGATCACTATCACTACACCAGTAACTAGTAAATGTTCAAATGGTACTTGTAATATGTAATTTTTTTATTTTGTATATCATTTATGGACTAGTTTATTAAACAAGACGTAACAATTCAACATTACAGTAATTGTGAGATCACTGCAAACACCCTTTGATAGTTTGATGACAGGTCATTGCGAGAGCCTATACGACCTGACGTATAGAAATTTGACCTAGCTTCTCCAGTGGATTATGATTTTGAGCAATTCACCAGTTAGGTTTTCTCTCTTAATCAGTAATTCCTGATTTTCTTTCTCCAGTTGACCCTTCCTCTGTTCCAACTGGTTAATCAGTTGCTGAGCTTCGTAGAGCTGTGTCTCCATTGCTTCTTTCTCGCTCTGCAGAACTGCAATAACCTGCAAGACAACACATGAGGACAACACTAATTAACTAAGTTAATTTCAAAACAAAAGTCGCGGGAAGGCGCTCGGTCAAAACAAAATGGATAGGCAAGAAGGGTTCGGTTCCAGGTCGAGATCCAAAAAGTCAAGCAGACAGTATCTCTTGAAGTGGAGCCATATTATTTTGTGATTACAATTCAAATTGCAATCTACAACCCACCTCTCCCTGTTGCCTATTTTCTTTCTCACAGGCTGTTATCTGAACGACCATCTCTGCCTTGTCCTTAATCATCTCCTCCTTCTCTTTGGCCAGATGCTCCAGGTTGCCCGACTGTCGATCCTCTTCCCTTCGAGCGCTGATCAGTTCCTCCGCCAGTGCACACTTCTGCCGAGTCAGCAGTGCCAATCTCTCATTTAGGTCTGCCCGCTCCTTGCTCAACTCACGTAGTTCTTTGTCGAGGTGATCGTGAGTCTGCTCGGACAGTCGCAGCTTGTGTTCTAGTCCTTTTTAAAGAACAAAAAATGTATAATTATCGTTAAATATTATGGCAGATGTTCAACTATTGTATACTGCGTGCAGTGAGATCAGTTAAGTAAGACAAACACAGCCTAACGATCTTGGAAAAACCACGAAAATAACGATAATTATCACAAGCATAACAACCACATCAACCACAGCAATAATAACAACACAAATAATAATAGTCAAAAAATTAAGGGTATGACGATTAAAAATTGTGTAAAAAAACAATGCATGACTTATGAAGTTTACCCATTTTCTCAGATTCAGTGTTCATTCTGTCTCGTTCTAAGTTTATCAGTTCTTCTCGAAGACCTTCCTTCTCTTGTTCAACAACACTCTTCTCAGCTAAAATGGCTCCTTTCTCTGCTTCCATCTGTACAATTATACAACAAAATAATGACATCAGCAATTTATATCTGACATCAGCAATTTATAATTTTCTGATGTGAACTTTTTGCTGATAAAAATTTATCCCACTAAATATTATCATGCATTAGTTAAATTTCTAATAGGCAAATTATTTTAGCGATATGTTCCACCCCACTTGCTAGATCAGAGCTCGCTTTTCGCATGACAGTTATAGCGACCCTGTGGCATCGACCCTGCTCATTTTTCAATGAATTAATCGGGTGAGATCTTTAACCCCCACTGCCCGTTTGAATGGGTGCCATATCATTTAAAGTTTCCATGCACACACCGTGCTAGCTCGAGATTTCAAGTCTCTGAAATAAGCCACGATCAGGTTGCGAAGCAGCATCCAGGAGATTACTTACACTAGCAATTTATTCAGCCTGACCTACAATAAGTGTAAAGAAAGAAAACTTGATGCAGATTAACATTATTACCATTTTTACCATAGTTTTCTATGGCAAAATATTAAACGTTTTTATCTGGTAAACAATCATTTCACATCATTAACTGAAGCTATGTATGTATGTACGAATATGCTTACATGCATGCACGCACGCATGCATGTATGCACGTATGTATGCATGTATTTTCATATATATGCATAATTATATGTTTGATTGCCAGTATGTATGCATATAAGCATGGATATAGGCCTATAGTATATCTGTTGGTATCGGGATATTGGTATAATGCCTTTTAACATTTCCAAGGCACATTTAGTATTTTAACTTGAAAAAAAATCTTTCTTTGCTATCATACTTCTTCACCTGACTTGTCCTTTTGAGTTACCTGCATAAGCATCTTGTTAAACTCTTCTTTATCCTGGCTGAGCCCATCGTTGAGGGTCTGCAACTTCAGAACAGCATCTCGAAGATTGGCTGCTTCCATTCGGAGTCGATTCAACTCCATTTCTACCTCAGAGTTTGTTATTTGCAATCGAGAAAGAGATGATGCTTCAAAGATTTCAATAGATATATGGCAATATAAAAACTTTCATAAATAACTAAATGACTAAACACTGAAGTGTACAACACAAGAAAATTTGAATTAGAGATTAATATTAATTTCCTAACCTTAGCTCACGAATTACCTTTCTTTTTCTAAAAAAATTCAAATAACTTTCCTAACAGTATATACATCTTGTGTGAAAATATACTCCAGCAAAGTATATCATTTCTTATTATTCAACATCATCTTTAATACTTCAACAGAAGCACTGCACATTGTCACATTTACATTACATTATAAACATTTCATCAAACATCTGATTACTTTGCATCCACTTTTTATCCTCTCACCTTTCCTACCAATTTCTTCTCCAAGCCCTTAAAAATTCCAGACTTTCTTCACCAATTTTACCACCAGCCACATATTGCACTCCGACATGTATAGGCCTACACGTGGTGTAGATATCTCGAAAGCTGTTAGACTGCCATCTTTCAGTGCCTATGGGAAGCTCTAAAGGCCTGTTAGTAAATGTTCCTATATAAAATACTACAGACGAAGTGTGAACCGCTTATCAACTAAATCTTTTACCAATTTCATCTTTTTCATTTGAAAGAACGTCTCTTTCAAGAAGCGCTTTCCTTAGCGACTCGTTCACGTTGACCACCTCTTCCTTCAGCTTCGAATTTCTCTCTTCGCACTCGGACATCATCTGACGGCTGCAAAGACAAACAAATCATATCGCATGATAAACTGATTCATAAAGTATTCGTAAGCATAAACTCCGCATACCTTCGTTACTTCTTTACTTTACTTAATACTTAAGTACTACATTATTTCATACCTTCCCTGAAAAACTACCAAGTCAAGGGAACCAGTTAATTCATCAAATCACAGTCAAGAACAGACTTCTTGGACAGTGTCATGCCTTAACATCATATTGGCTCCCTTGGGCCCTCAGCCTGGCTCTTGACCTGGAACCGAACCCTTTTGCCTAGCGATTTTGTTTTGACTGAGCGCCTGTGAATAAGCTGGTTCCCGTGACTTGGCTTTCTTTGGGCGCTGTAGAAATCTCGAGATTATGATTACGATTATGAATCTGATTTATTTAAAAGTCGTTGATTAAGCTGGACTCCGTGAAATAGTTTTTATGTGGCAATGAGTAATTTTGGTGATTTATATGATATTGTAACATTAAGTTGCATTACGTTGCATAGAAATGCAGGTTATACAGCGACCATTTCTGACCTTCTGATTTTCTCTTTGTTCTGCTTCTCCCTCTCTCTCGTCAGTTCCTCCTTCCTGTCTTCCAATTTATCTCGTTGCTGTTGCAGTTCTGAGTTTGCTGCCTGGAGTTTCAGACTTTCGCTGCTCAGTACGTCAACCTGTTCCACAAGCGACTGACGCAAACGATCTAGCTTCTGTTTCTCGGCGCTGGTGACATCTAGCAACTGTCGGAGCTTGTCTTGCCTTGACTGCAAGTCTAGTTGGGAATCCGTCCTACAAAAAATACACCACTGAACTAATACTAATTTACTAATAGTAAAAATAGGAGCCTACTAATGCTGAATCAATTCTATTACAAACAGAATTGCCTGTGCAAACCTTTAAGAACCTTTAAGAGTATTCTGAATAATGCTACAGAAATGAACATATTTCACACAAGAAGGGCAGTCCCTTACATTGACCCGAACAGGCAGCCATGGGTATGAAGTGTTGTTGACTTCATTTTTTGAGCAGGGTTAGTACTTTAAAAAGTTATCTTCTGTGAAATACCATTGATGGTGGGTGCATTATCACCTGGTGCTCACTCTGCCCTCCAACCTTCATTCGATGGTAGATGAATACCTATGGAAGATGGCATATTAGAAGCACCTTGTTGCAGTCATGTGTTTGCCACAGCCAGACAATCCTTGGACCTCGTACAGTACAACCCTCATGAGGAATTTATGTACAGGTATATCAGTTAGTACGTCACCTGTAACTTTGCACTAAGCAAGACAATTATAGGAGGACGAATATTGATATAAGTGATTGATGATCTACTACTTTATATTTATAAGAAAAAGGATGAGTTGTGAAAACTAGAAGAAGCTGAGGCCTTACAACTGTCCAATTTCTTCCTGCAGACATTTGATCATTTGATCTCGGTGTTGCAACTGAGTGTTAAACTCGTCCAAGTGTCTCTTCTGAGAGGAACTCTGCTCCTGAGCTGCCTGTAGTTTTCCTCGGAACTCAGCGACCTGCGTTTGCCGCTTTCGCAGTGCTTCTTGCACCACGTTTAGTGCAGTCTGGGCAAAGCTTAGTGCAAGAGTGTTCTCGTCCCCGGCTCGTGAATACGGCATCGACAACATGGAACTCTTGACCGGGTATCTTTGGGTAAGTCTGCTGGAACTTCCAAGCGTAGAGATTTCTTCAAGCTCACAGATATTTGTGTCATTGACAGCTTCCTCTACGATGAGCCGCAGAACTTCGTAGACCATGTCTGATTCCGACCTGGAAAGCGGTTGGACTGCGGTTCTTTTCTCTGTGTCGTTGTATTTGGATGTCATTTCTTCTAATGACTTTTCCAGTGAGGAAACTTTCGTCTGAAGTATTTTGAGGCCCTCTTCCTTCTCGATCAGCTGGTGCTTCAGTTTCTCATTTCCACTGTTCGCTTCCATCAACCTACCAAGAAACATCTTAGAGTTCAACACTCAGAGTCTCATTTCACTCAAGCAGTACTGAGTCTAAAAGATAATGATACACTGCTTAACAAAGCAGACTGAATATCTACGGTAAAATAATTTTCGGTTCAGTTAAAAGCACTTGAAAATGTAATAGTAGCATATCATATCCAGCTAACTCGGAACTTCTAAAGCAGTACTGAAGTACCGGTCGTGGCTTATTCCATAGATTTGAATCTCGGACTAGCACGGTTCGAACACATAGACCTTACATGGCGTGGCACCCATTCAAACGGGCAGCCGTCGTGAACGATCTCACCTGATTAATTCATATAAATGGACATAGCATTGTCGAGGCCATGCAGATAATACGGTATGTAGCCTATCTTTCCCAGGTCAGATTTGTTTGGTAGGCTGTTTCCTCTTCGCCTGGATTGATCTCCTGGAATTTAACTGCACTGGTCTCAGATAACAGTTTACAAATTGTTGTCACTTGACAGTTTCAATTAATTTATGTCTGATTTATTACTAATAAATGTAAATGTACATGTTTTTCTATAGCGACTGCATGGCCTCGACAATGCTATGTCCATTTATATGAATTAATCAGGTGAGATCGTTCACGACGGCTGCCCGTTTGAATGGGTGCCACGCCATGTTAGGTCTACGTGTTCGAACCGTGCTAGTCCGAGATTCAAATCTCTGAGATAAGCCACGACCGGTACTTCAGTACTGCTTTAGAAGGTCCGAGTTAGCTGGATATGATATGCTATTATTACATTTTCAAGTGCTTTTAGCCTACCAAACAAATCTGACCTGGGAAAGATAGGCTACATACCGTATTATCTCAAATGAACAAGAGAATTAGAATTACCTGGCATTGATTTCACCTCTCATCCCATCCACATGAGACTTAAGATCCATCAGTTCCCTCTCCTTTTCCATCAGCTGCTTTTCCACAGCGGATCGAGCAGATCTTTCTCTGTCCACCACCAGCTAAACATGTGTCACAAACTAACAAGTCTAATCATATCTAAGACTCTTATATAACACCTTCTTAGTTTGATAAGAGATTTTTGCCTAAGGATCATTAAATGAAGTGAAAGCATCGCACCAGTCGTATTTTTCGGTCTGACTACCTTAACCAAATGAAACAGAAAATGTACTATATGGGTTTCTTTGCAAGATTAGGTGTGGCAGAGATCCATACTGAAGGATCCAAACTGTGTATTAGACGAGGTCAGATCATATTGTATCATATCTGACAAAATCAAATTATATTAGATCAAATTTTGATATATGATAATATCAGATTAGATTACATCATATTATATGAGATATGATAAAATTAGCAAGGAGCGGAGATTTGCCAGGTTTCAAACTGGATTCATTGCTTGCTTGGCAGTCTCACAAGTTCAGCAGAAATAAAGTATCTTGCTTTAAAAGCCAGCAATGCTTTTAAACAGTGTGAAAGTTTCTCCAAATAAGCACAAGATTTTACTCAGGCTAGCGGAATTAATTTTAGGAAACTTTTTCCTTCAGAAATTTATAAAAATTCTCCAGGAAATAAAACAGACCAGGCTCTGCGTCTCCATCTGGTGAACGTTTGAGTCGAAACTGAAACACGAAGACTGAACATTTCGACCGAAGCGACTGATATCGGAGCGCATTTGGAAAACGTCATGTTCCAAATCAGACTTCATCGCCACGAACTGTCGGCGAAATGCAACAACCATTTTCCACAATGACAGAAGTCGATGGCTGTTCAGGTCAAAGTATTCGTTGAATGACTGAAAAACACCAAATAATTTTTGTAAATTCTTCTGAATTAACTACAACATTTTAAGCGTTTAAATACCAGTTAAAATCTATTCTTCACACTGAATCTAATTTAATCTAATCTAAAAGACTTCTATAGTGCCGTTTGTCATAATGCCCAAGGTATCAGTTGATGATCGCTTCAAATCAAAATCGCAGTGAAAATCATAATCCGCTGGAGAAACAGGGTCGAATTCCGATAGGTCAGAGAAAAACTGAAAAAGTACAAGACATTAAATGCATTGCAATGTAATACAAATCTATGAAATTTTGAAAAACATCAAAAATATTGGCGAGAACAAGTTCAGAAATTGAAAGGTCACAGAACACACAATGTTGCGGGTTATCCGACCTGTTCCTCCTTTTTCCATTCGCTTTCCTTGCCCTTGAGTTCGTCAACCAGAGCCGAGAGGTGACTCAAATCCCTTGTGAGGCCTTCATTAGCAGATGTTGCCTGTTCTAACTGTTCGTGCAGGAGAGTGTTGACATGAGTCAAGCTCGCACAACTGATAACAAACCAACCACAAACACTGCCTGTGACTTTAAGCCTATATTGTCAGTAAAAGAGTCTATAAAATGTTTCAGTTACATGTGAACAAACACACCAGGCCACACATGTTCTTGTTATGAAGAACAGTGCCATAAGCTGACCCAGAGAGTCAGACTTGGGTATGAAGTATAAGTGACAATTTTCTTGGACTCGGTTTATGAGTTCAGATGGCCATTTCTCTTCCTCCCCGCCTGATCTTCAGACCAATAGTGTACAGTAAGTATACTTAGTTTATACCTGAATTCGCTAGGAGGCTTTAGTGGAATAGAAGTATTGATATGTGTGTGCGTATGTGTGTGTGTGTCTGTGAAAATATCTTTCTGTCCCGGCGGAGAATATGAACTTTGGCCTATGGGTTGACAGTCCAGCATGTTAACCATTAGACTATCACAAATCCTGTCGTGTAATGTAATGCATGAAAATGCAAAAAAATCTTGTTGCCTATCAGAACTCCTTTTACCGTTGTCTTTCCACTTCCAGCTGCTCCTCCAGTTCATCAGTCACGGATCGCTGGTCGCTCATGCTGTCCAGTGTCCGGTAAGCTTCAGGCTGCTGAAATCACAACAATACAGTGGTGGATTTAGCCATTATCCGCGGGCGGGGCGCGGTTCGCCTCTCTTGGCTATATGCCGGTGCCCCTCAGGCCAGACTCGTGCATGGTGAGCTGCCAGAATGTGGCGCCTCTCTGAAAATGCTTTGGCTTCCCTACGCAAGCAATCCTGGAGTCGTCACTGCAACAAGCAAGTTCTTTTCTCTGCCGGGTTGTTTCAGAGTCCCTGTGTCAGGAGCTGAACGTTATGCAGCGTTTTAGAAGCCTGGCAAAAGTCACTTATGACTTGAAAAGTGTCATCGCAAGTTCGAGATTTCTACAGCTCCCAACAAAAGCTAAGTCGCGGGAACTAGCTTATTCACAGAAGCTCAGTTAAAATAAAATCGTTAGGCAGGAAGGTTAGAATGCAGAATCCCATACCTCCTGGGGCTGTTAGAATGCAGAATCCCATACCTCCTGGGGCTGTTAGAATGCAGAATCCCATAACTCATCATTTCAAGCAATCCAAACACTTGAAAGCTTTCTTTATAGACACAGTTTTAGAGTAAACTGTGTGTGAACTTCAAGCAAAACACCAGGAATTGAATCCCGGAATCAGAGTTGAAAGACCAAAGCAATTCTACTGTGCACGCCATTCTAAAGAGCTGTGTAAGTTTAGTGCATTTACTTGCACGATTAAGTAGGGTTTAAAGTCTGAATCCAAAAACTTACAGATCGAACTGAACGGTCGCGGTTCATCTCAAGTGTTGAAAACATTTCCTCCAGTTCTGTGCATCGTCGCTTATATCGAAGAACCTACCAGACAAAAGTTACTCTCAAACATTTTACCCAATCAGCAGCCAATACATTTCAGCTATGAATACAGTATATGCAACACAGTGCAAAAAGTTCTGTAAAAATAACTCATTCCTAATCTTTCCACTACCTCTGCTTCCCAAGCAAAAGTATAAGAGCCAACAATAAAAAAAACTGCATCACTGGTAACTACAAAATTTGTTTCATAGAAAAATCCTATTGCATAAAAGATAGATTACGTGCCAAATATAGACTCCGTCGAGGTGATCGTGGCACAAACATCAACCGCAGTGAACCAAACCAAAGTGCAACATTTTTTTCAGTCCTATCAGTCCATACAGACATCATGAATATTAACAAATAAGAAGCCTATGTTTTCGCCAACTTCGTAATATAATCGTAAACTCGAAATTTCTAAAGCGCTACTTAAAAGCTACGTGCAGGATACCAGCTTATTCACAAGCGCTGCGTAAAGTCAGTGGGTTGTCCAAAGATACCATGTCAAGAACCAAGTCCGGTTGCCAGAAGACCAGTGAGAGAGAGAGAGAGAGAAAGAGAGAGAGAGAGAGAGAGAGAGAGAGAGAGAGAGAGAGAGAGAGAGAGAGAGAGAGAGAGAGAGAGAGAGAGAGAGAGAGAGGAGAGAGCAGCTGTTAGGGTGGGTTGTGCTTAAGCTGAGAGAAATGGGAAGGCAGCGGATTCGATGGATCAGGGTGGGATTTCTTGAAAAGGTGAGACCAGTTTTGAATGGAACACCTGAGGAGTACTAGACAAAGGGGCTCGAGACAAATGATGGTGGATAAACTATAGGAGGGATAGAGGAACAGAGAATTTGCGAAATTCAGGATGGAGATAATTCTAGAGTCGATGTGCAATGTAGAGTATGGATCGGTTAGAGAACTTAAGATGAGTAGATACAGAGGGACGGGCAAGAATATGGTAAGAGGATGAACGAGTCGAGAGCTCTGATTGGATGGTAGAGAAGAAAAGTAGGTTGGGAAAATTGGAGAGAGTTAGAGGTTAAAGAAAGAACTTTGAAATGAATGCTACCTGCATTTAATAAGTTACCACTCAACTAATTTGGAGAATTTAATTACACACATCGCTGATACATGCTTGCAACGTTTCAATTCAAAAAAACATAAGAAGAAATTGGTCACCTTTTCTTGCAGCTTCTGGACGAGAAGATATTGTTTCTGTTGCCCATCTTCGTAAGCTCTCATCTTTCGTCTGTAGGCGGCGCTCTGCTCCTCAATCTTCGCTCTGAGCTCTGCGTTCTGGTTGAGGACGTTCAGGACCTGACTTCCGGTGCTTCCGCGTCCGAATTCATCCGTTGAGTCCTCTGAGTCCCTCCATACATCCTACCGAAGAACATAGCTTGTCAGTCGCAAAGTGGTACGTTAATGCAGTCATGTAGACCTATATTTTGATGAAATATATGGGTAGATAGACATTACCTATGTTTTGATGAAATATATAGGTAGATAGACATACCTATATTTTGATGAAATATATAGGTAGATAGACATACCTATATTTTGATGAAATATATAGGTAGATAGACATACCTATATTTTGATGAAATATATAGGTAGATAGACATACCTATATTTTGATGAAATATATGGGTAGATAGACATACCTATGTTTTGATGAAATATATAGGTAGATAGACATACCTATATTTTGATGAAATATATGGGTAGATAGACATACCTATATTTTGATGAAATATATGGGTAGATAGACATACCTATATTTTGATGAAATATATGGGTAGATAGACATACCTATATTTTGATGAAATATATGGGTAGATAGACATACCTATATTTTGATGAAATATATAGGTAGATAGACATACCTATATTTTGATGAAATATATAGGTAGATAGACATACCTATATTTTGATGAAATATATAGGTAGATAGACATACCTATATTTTGATGAAATATATGGGTAGATAGACATACCTATATTTTGATGAAATATATGGGTAGATAGACATACCTATATTTTGATGAAATATATAGGTAGATAGACATACCTATATTTTTATGAAATATATAGGTAGATGAAATATATGGGTAGATAGACATACCTATGTTTTGATGAAATATATAGGTAGATAGACATACCTATATTTTGATGAAATATATAGGTAGATAGACATACCTATATTTTGATGAAATATATAGGTAGATAGACATACCTATATTTTGATGAAATATATAGGTAGATAGACATACCTATATTTTGATGAAATATATGGGTAGATAGACATACCTATGTTTTGATGAAATATATAGGTAGATGCTACCCTGGACCAGTTGGGCGCACTTGGGGTCTTGATAGTGCTATCGACGGCACACCGTCTAATTCATGAGATCAGGCTTCATCTTAGGACAAATTCAGTCGTAATTTATTATTATAGGCCTACCTGTTCTTAATAAGTATATTATTACATCATAATTGTAATCTTTTGTAGGGACCTAATTCTAGTAGGCCTCATTCATAATTTTTGCAATTAGGCCCCTATGACGCTTTGTAGCTATAATACGGTAATAATTATAATACTCTCTGTTACAATTTACCTATAGGGACTTGGTGCCAATTGGTTAGAGCACTCGGCTTGTAACTCAGAGAGTACGGATTCGAGCCTCCCTGAGACGGTTACTGTGCAGGGACCTTGAGCAAGCCCTTCACGCACAACTGCTCAGAGCTATCGATTGATGCTTAATCGTTAGATAGTGGCGCTTAATAAATGAAGAAATAAATCAATATAATATTTTTATAAATATAAAAATTTATGAAATGTGATGGGCGTAATCATAGTATTTTTCAAAGTGAGTATAATTTTATAATTGTAGCCTAATGCCGTTATAAATATAACTATTTCGTTATTACAATTTATGATTAAAATTGCAGGAAAGGTGAAACTTGGCAGTTATTGTATGCCTTGGCGAGTCACGAGTGCTTCTTCGCCAAGTTATTCTTGAGTTGAGTCTCGATAAGTTCTATTGTTTACCAACGACGCTTGACCGGGTCAGTTCTTCAAGCGATCAAGTATCAGTTCTTGTAGAGCACTTACAGCCCTGCAGACTGTGCGAGGAAGTCAAAGCCTAGATAATAAATTGGGGAACCTTCTTGGACCACTTGGTCCTATCAGTGACGGCGATATGTGAAGTGATCGTAATTACTTCACAGCAAGAGATTTGTCGATTATCACAAGTAGTTTGGGGCGAATGTTTTCGTCATCGCCGTAACGTGAGTGTAAAAACTGTAGACCACACATTGAAGTTGATACTTTAGTCGGTTCAGACTTCAAAGTGTTGCCAGAGCAAAGCCGGCTGGGATGAGTTACATGCTTATAAAATAAAAGTCTGTTTCCTGCTAATTGTTTTAATTTGTAATTGCGTATGAAATCTGACTCTTGTATGGGTGCCCAATACCCGAACCGCGTTGAGCTCTCGGGCCTTCTCGGTAATTGGTCCAAAACTTTGGAATTTACTACCCGTTTCGGTTCGTTCGGCCAATTCTTTGATGCTATTCAGGTCTAAACTTAAGACACACCTCTTCCAACTTGCTTAACTGCGATAGCCTGGCTTCTGGTTTCTCTGATCTATTGGAATTCGACCCGGCTTGAACGGTTTCTGATTTTGACTGCGATTTTGACTTGAAGCGACTTTCGACTGATGCCTTGGGCAGTATGTTAACGGCGCTATAGAAGTCTTTAAATTAGATTAGAAAAGCAAGAATTTTTAGAGCACTTCTTCAGAAAAGATTCCCTAGAGGCGCTCGCGACCTAACAACACAAAGCGCGATAAAACAGACCGGTTTTCGAGCGCCTAGAGGTCTACAGAAAATAGGCAAAGAAAGGCTCTCCGCCAAAAATGATGTTAAACCGTCAAAATCACAGAGGACGGTATTCACACGCCGAAGCGCAAGTTCATATAATTTCTACAGCATGGTGGTGGTGGTGGTGGTGGTGGTGGTGGTGGTGGTGGTGGTGGTGGTGGAGGCAGCAGCGTCGGCGGTGGGGTAGCGGTAGTCGTGATGGTGGTTTTGCTGCTATTGTTACTGTGTCTGTTGATACAGCCTTCGTGTTTATGCAAATGTGATAATTTTCAGAATAAATTACAGCTAATCAAAATCTAGCTAATATAATTTACATATATATACTGATCTTAAATGATTTATATATACATTCTCGCTGTTACCATATATGTATGTATACATATATGCTATGCCGACCTATAGAATACACATATATATGTATGTATACATATATGGTAACAGCCAGTGGCCAATCCAAGATTATTTGGGTGGGCAAGGGTATTTCCAGAGGGGCGCCACATTCTGGCAGTCTACGAGGCACTGTTCTCATCTGAGGGGCGCCAGCATATAACCAAGAGGGGGAGGCGAATCGCCCCGTAAATCCACCAATGCTCACAGCGGTATATAAATGGTAACAGGAAGACCTTATATATAAACCATTCACGATCAGTATATATATACATAAATTATAGTACCTAGATTTCGATTAGCTGTATTTCATTCGAAAAATTACCTCGTTAGCATAAACTCGAAGGTTGCGTCAGCACGCACACACACAAGCATACACACACACAAGCATACACACACAAGCCCACACACATACATGTATGTATACGTATATATATGCCGGCCTATAGACCATACGGCTATAGATTCGAAGCCAAGTATGATAGATAGGCACATTGTTTCCACGACAGTCCATTTAATTTCTAAGCAACGTCCCTTGGTCTCCTAGGCTATTGTTAAACATCGTCAATTTTAGACATTTACAAAACACATTTATTTTCATCTAAAGTGCCATATATCTCCCTCTGCGTTAGGCCTATACGTCAGGAATGCATGTTGGGCCTATAGGCCTCACCTCTTGATGTCTCATAGTCGATGGTCAGTGATACGCCTATTCATGTAACTAAGTAAGTAAGTAAGTATATTCTTTATTAACCAATAGCTAATCGCACATCGGTTTACAAGTATTTAAGAACACAAGAAAACTTAATATTCATACAACATCCTAACAATAAAACATTTACACGTTAAATTGTCAGCAGGAGGAATAATACGATCATGGGTGTGGGGCCGTAGGGAATAACTGAGGGTTTTAATTGGTGGGAGTAGCTGATGTAAGACATGATTTGGGTTGTTCAAGATTGCTTTAAAGAGACGAGCATCAGCTGTGCCACAGAGTTCATCGAACGTTGGGGAGTTCCAAGGAAGATAGCGGAGACGCACAAGTCTCCGCATCAAAGCCTGGAGCCGAGCTCTAGCCTGTGCCCCAGCATAGCCCCACCACACGGGAGAGGCGTACAGCATCCTGGCCAGTGTTGTGGCTCGGACAACGTCGTAGTAATAAATGTAAATGTAAAAGTGTTTCCATAGAGACGCTGCATCCTCGACCATGCTCATTTGTCAACGAATTGATCGAGTGAGATCCTTCACCACTGCTGTCCGTTTGAATGAGTGCCACGCAGTTTAAGGTATCCGTGTATTAGCCCGAGATAAAAATCTCCGAATTAAGCCACGACCTGGACGCGAACCGGCATCCTCACTTCACGCTCAGTGGCGCCTTGACGTACGCGTTAACCAATGTAGCTATTCATGTCAATGACATGCCTATTCATATAATAGACTGGGATAAGTCTTACAGACTACCGTATTCCTAAACTAAAACTGCGGGAATTGTTTTGCAAATCCTGGCAGCCTATGACTGGACATTTTATATTTGCCAACGGGTTACGTGAAAATTGCGTAAGTCTTGTTTGAACCTTTGCGCAGTTCAACTTATAATTTAATTTGTTTCGTCTGCCTGAGATTTAATTACCCAAGCGCTGTCGTATGCCATTCCATTTTATAGATCATTTAAATCAAGTATAACGTTATTATTTAAAGAAATTAGACTAATTGAGTGCAGCTTAATTATATACGAAATTAGATCAAGCGTGACCTGCTTTGATGCAGTTTCTGGTAATCGTAAATTTTAGATTTCTACAAAGTCCAACGAAAGCTAAGTCGCAGGAACCAGCTTATTTACATTCGCTCAGTCAAAACAAAATCGATAGGCAAGAAAGATTCGGTTCCAGATCAAGATCCAAGAGTCAGGCAGGCAGTCAGACGGCTACAGTGGGTGGTGTTTGGAATAGGATCTGCTGGATATATAAGGGGAAGAAGAGGATTCAGGATAGGATCTGCGGAAGAAGTGTTGGTATAAGCTAAAAATTTTAAGCCTGGAGTTGGAACTATTATAGGCTACTTGTGAATACTAGGCAATGTGCCTTAAGCCTATACATAGACGTTACTTCGAATAATGTCTGTGCATACTAGAGCTTACCTCAATTTACGTTATCTTACGAGCTGAATGTGTTGTGGTGCCCTGAGCAGTCTGGGGAAGTTTGTGCAGAGTTCCAGTTCCGGTTGAGGGCCATCATGTGAGGCAAATCTTTTGATGAACTTGTCTTTAGAAATATTTTACGACATTCTTTACAAAATATTGTGCCTGTGACTCGTCTGGGGACTCACATCCAGGTCTGATTAGCTACATTGGTTAACTCCTACGTCAACACCACTCAGTGCGTGAGGATGCCGGTTTGCATATCGATAGTGGCTACATGTATGTTTCATAGATTTTAAATTCGGATTAGCACGGTCCGTACACGGGGATCTTAAATGGCGTGGCTCCCATTCAAACGGGCAGCAGTGGTGAAGGATCTCACTCGATAAATTCATTGAAAATTGACCAGGGTCGAGACCATACGGTCGCTATAAAAAACATATACATTTACATTACCGTATTCTCTTTCCAGAATATCTATGAAACCCCATGTGATCACTATTTAGGCCCATAGCGCGCACCACCACAAGTAGGTTTATGGGCCGTGGACCCTACACCACGATGTATAAATACACAGTGCTGGGGAAACCAAGTTCTGTCTGGGATGTCGGACCACAGCAGAGATGGGGTGATATGAAATGAGGGGAATTCCCACAGCATTTGAAATCGTGCCATGCTGCATTGCGGGAAGGAACTTCACGGAAGTTGATAGGGTTCGACCATTCACTGTGACCTTGACGATCGTGATGGTAAGTGCAAATTTATACTGCGCCACTTCAAAACCAACTCATTAGAGGTGCTCCCGAAAGTGGCGGATCCAGGATTGCTTGTGTGGGGGTCAAAGGCATTCCCAGAGGGACGCCACATTCTGGCAGTCCTCCATGCCTGGGTCTGGTCTGAGGGCGCTGGCATATAACCAAGAGGGACGCAAAGTTTTTCTTAATAATAATAATAATAATAATAATAATAATAATAATAATAATAATAATAATAATAATAATAATAATAATAATAATAATAATAATAATAATAATAATAATAATAATACCAACGGCCTTTGATGTCGTTGAACAGTAGCAACTAGGGCCTACTATTAACCTGGTGAAGAAGCCTACATAGCTCCAAATTTAGCTGATACAAAAGTAAAACTGTGAAAACTGTACAAAATTTTGCGCCTACAGCTAAATCCACCACTGGTTCCCCACCTTACAACAGACGACTGCGATCGAACAGAATGGTCTTCAACCGCTGGCGAAATAGAGACAGTTAAATGAGAAAGCTCAGACTACATATGCTTCTGTCTGCATAATTCAACTGCTGGGTAAAAGCCCACGGCAGAAAAGTTGATTTATCCTGAAGCGCGTCCAAGGCTTCATGCCCATAACTGCCTTTCGAGGTTTGCTTCATGATAATCTCGAAATTTCTACAGCGCCCAACAAAAGCCAAGTCGCTTGTTCACAGACGCTTAGTCAAGACAAAATCGGCAGGCAAAAGGGTTCGGTTCCAGGTCAAGATCCAAGAGTCAGGCAGTCAGGGCCAGGTTTCAAACTATGACTAAATCAGAGGCTGTTCGAGAGTCGAGGTCATGCGGTTGCTGTAGAAAAACGTGTACATTACACCTACGTGATTATACTGCATCACAGAACGTTACTATGCTGCAAGCTACGTTACCTTGCATTGTATTAGACTAAGGTGCAATACAATACAGCAGGTTAGGCCACATTAAAATTTCCACTGAAACGATGCTAATTGAAACCGAACGAGAAATTGGCTGAATTTGACAGGAAAGGACTCCAAGGCTCTCAGTCAATACGTGCAACTGGGGTACTCCACAATAAATCCGCTTTCACGGCATAATTAAGCCTAATGTAATCTATTACAGAATTATATTTAACTCCTCAGTGCAGTATATATTCTGTGCTCGTACAAGCAGAGGCTCAAAGAAGCTACAAGACTTTTAAGGATGTGATATAATTGACATTAAGGGCCGATGTTTTTACTTCACAAAGTAATTTAGTCATAGTTTGAAACCTGGCCCTGATCTTTTTAGAAAAGATTATGGCTTTTATTGATACGATAAAATTGGCATTAATCCAGCGATGCTTGATTGCGAAAATTAATCATTGTTGATTTGAATTGACTGAGTTTGAAACAATACCTGGCTGTGTTCGTCCATTCCCGAAACTGCTTCCAAGTCGGATCAATCGAGTTCTGATATAGCCTCTATGTCCAGCGCCCGACAGTTGAAGCTAACATAGGCTACGTAGCCGCATGCAAGTGAAAAGGTTGTGATTTATAACTTTTACTATACGCGACGTACGCTGTTCAGTGGCCACACCGGTTGACAAAAGCAATTCACAACTATTCCTGCTAATAGGCCCAAATCGAAAAATCTAAGTTCTAAACTAGTGAAAACAACACTAGTTGGCGTAATTGCAACAGTAATCCAAAACCCCTTATACACTGTGCCTAAGCCTAGTGTCGCGCTTCGGAACTGTATAGCAGCCTTGGACCAGCATCGATAGTGTTGCCTTCATGCGTGTACTACACTTACCGATGCAAATTGCTTGAATACGAGGCCGCAGGAGACTTTGGACAAAAGCTTAGCCGTCTATGGCTTGGGCTGTGCAGCGTTTGAAGTGTGCTGTTGGCGACATGTCGGAACAGGTCCAGGAATTTCGCCACGAGACCATGCATGCATCACGGGCTGCGTGTATACAAACGTCGAAATTAATTTCTGTATGGCATGCAACACATTAGCGGTGCATCTTAGAAGTTGTCATATGCCTACTTACATGCATGCCTGTAATCAACGTAGTCCTACTTGTGTTAAGTTGACTACACGATAGTTGCCAGCTGTAGCAGGAAGACACTGATTGGATATTGAAATGGAGACTTAGGCCTATAGGTCAATGACCTAATCGTCTTCACCGTCTTTCGTCAACTCTGTCACTGTATATCTCTGTATTGTAAATGTCTACGTTTTTCTATAACGACCTATGGCCTCGACCTAGGTCATTTTTAAATGAACTTATCGGGTGAGATCCTTCACCAACGCTGCCCAACAAGCCATTTAAGGTCTCCGTGCACGGATCGTGCTAGCCCGAGATTAAAACCTCTTCGTGTGTCGGAAAGAAGACATAATATTGGCTCTATGTTTGTGGCGGTCGTAGTCTGAACATGACTTCGTGAGGCGAGGTGACTCCAGCCCAGTTCTACACCGAGAGCTATCCACATCACTGTCCCTTCTACTAGTCATCCTTTGGCAAAACAAAAAGCCGCCGAGAATGTTTTTGTTTTTAAGCAACTGTTGATATCCCATCAATTATCTACTAACACTTTAAATGTTCTGTTTACTGCCTAACTCTAGTATCAGCATTTGATTTTGTACATCATCCATTTATTATTTATTGTTAGACTCTTGTACGAAACGACATTTGACATTTCAAAGCACCCTTGAAGTAGTCTGCTACTGACGATGATGTAGAAATTGTCGTGATTACAATTACAGTTACAATTTGAACGTAAAATGGTCGTTCCTTACCATCTCTGTCCATACTATCCGTTCTCTTCGAGTGAGGTTTAGCATTGGCCGTTTAGATAAAATTGGATAAAATTTAAAATCCTGGCTCATGTACGTAATTGCCTCTTAGATTGCGCCCATTTTATCTTAGGGAGCTCTGTGTTTTGGCCTCCTCCATTCCGGGCCGTAGACTACTTCGTTCGGCGGTACGGGGTGACTTCTTTGTCCCATCGGTCCGAACAGCTACGGCCAAGCGCAGAAGTTTTGCTGTGGTTGGTCCCGCTTTTTGGAATGGGCTTCCTAATGACCTACGCCAGGAACTTCTTAGTCTATCTTCCCCTCTTTTCCGCAAGCGCTTGAAGACCTTCTTATTTCCCAGTGCTTTTGGGTTGTAGGGCCTGGAGCGCCTCTGAGGAGTTTACCTCGAAGTGGCGCTTTATAAATTTTTGATTACATTACATTACTTAAGGGAGGCAACAATGTAGAGCTCTGTCTCGCGAACTTACTTTGCCTCTACCGCGGTCACCGAATGAGCAAAGTCCTGACGATGGCCTTTTCTCAGAACAGGGTCCTTTCCTTTAAGGGCAGTGGTCGGTCCCTTTTTGTATGCCCGTTGACAAACGGAATTTAAGAACGTCCTTAATGGACGACCTCGCTCCAGAAACTCAATTTTCATCTTATGGCATGAGTAAAAGTAATTATAAAAATGTCAGTGTTGTCGAACTGTAGTTTTAAATCTTTTGTTACTATACGCTACTGTGTGTGTGTGTGTGCGTGTGTGTGTCCTGGATAAAATGTTCTATACAAAATCTCCCATTGAAAAAATGTATCCTGATAATATGTTCCGGCTAAACTGTCCCACGAACAAAATGTTCCACATGTGAGTGCACGTTCATTATATGAAGAGGTACATTAAGAGTTAATTATGTGTTTCCTGGTTTATTAAATGGAAAAGTATAACTTTTTCAAACATAGATCTAAGTTTAAACAACATTAAAATTAAAATGTGTGCAATGTCTGCCAGATAGTCCTACTGATCATTCCTCAGTTGTTATAGTCTATTCGTTGATAGGTACTTCGTTCAGTTGCTTGAGGTTGGTCGATTTCTGTCTGCCTAGGAAAAATGTCCATGTTTAGTAGTTATTCATTTTGCAATTTCCAATATGACAAGGGTATATAATTCAAGTACAATTTGCCCATGGGATATTTTTACCTCGGACATTAGGTCCGGGGAACTTCTTTGTTATAATGCGATAATTTTCTAAGCCTGAAGTAATAGTTTTCAATGTTTTGCGACATCTTATGGCATCAAAGGCCGTTGACGTCGATTGGAAAAAATGTGCACAGTTTTCAGTGTTTTGCTTTTTGTAACAGATAAATTTGGATCTATGTAGGCTTCTTCACCAGGTTAGTAGTAGTTTCTACTGTTAAACGACAACAAAGGACATTGCCATCAAGGTTCGGGTGTATTATTATTATTATTATTATTATTATTATTATTATTATTATTATTATTATTATTATTATTATTATTATTATTACTTTATTAAGAAAAACTTTGTAACGCACACAAAGTCACAGAAATGTGGATCTGAAGTGCAAACAGTCAGTCGCCAGGTGGCAGCGCAGTTAAATATCCAACTGTTCGAAAGCCAATGAGAAACAGCGTATTTTCAGGCGTTTCTTGAAGGAAGAAAGAGAATTAAGGCTTCGAAGAAAGAAATGCTAGCAAATGGGGCAAACAGTTCATATCTACCGACGCACAGCATAGGAATCTGTTGATCAATCCAGAAATGGTCCAATTCCGGGTCGGCGTTTGGCAACTCTATTTTAAATTGTTCAGATTTTCACACCACTGAATTATTGAGTTTGATTCTCTCGACTTAGAGATGCGGCGCTTTAGAAGTAAAACTCTGAGTCTACGCTTACGAGCTTCAACAGGTCTATTAATGCAAGACTGCTGCATGGGTATTTACCCCAATAAGTCAATTGTTCTTCATGAGAGTCGCTTTCCCCTCCTGGGAAAGTGTCGGACATTTCCTCCAAATACTAGTTCGACTGAAATTATTATACAAGTTTCAATTCAGTTTTTGCTTTAACAAGCACCATGCTACGTCAAAATTATATAACGATGAGCGACGCGCATTTCTTAATATCTGTCCTACAATGGGAATTCCTAATACAATAAATTTATTATAGTCTAGTATTAGAACAAAATCAATTTATAAATTTTTCATGGTTCTTGGTTTCGCAATTTGATTCCAGTTTGTCTGTGCTTCAGCAGAACCGCATCGGAGGGAATTCTTTGCCTTCTTAATTTTTCAAACCACTTAACCCTAACTATCTGAAAAATTAACTCATTTAATTTGTCAGTTTTTCATAGTGCTTATTATTAGCCCGGATTCAAGGCCTTCGGAGGTGATGTAAGCAGAAATTTGAACTGCATTGAATAATATTAATATGCTCTAAAGACACTTTACACTCGCAAGGTGGCGCTGTATTACACAGGATGCTGTTAGGCCTGTGGTAATCGTATTTCCAAATTTTAAGGATGAGGTGACGGGAGGGCGTAGAGATGTTAGGGCATTAGAGGAACAGGTTGAACGGAGTGATTGAATTCTAAATAACCGACGAAGATGGGAGGTTGGGAAGATTGAAGTGTACTGAAGCTAAGTGTAGGACAAGATAGTATACAGGAGTTCGCGATAGGGTCGTAATCGTCATCTCGAGTTTCTACAGCGCCCAGCGAAAGTCAAGTCACCGGATCAGCTCATTCAGAGGCGCCAGCGCAGGAGTTGGAGCTCTTTTTTGGTTCATAGACAGTTGCCGTGGTATTTCGTGTTCTTTTGGTGACTTTCGTGGCCGATTTTTTGGTTTTCAAGTTCGCTTCAGCTATCAGTCGAACTCCATTCGCAATTCTACGCGTGAAACCCATGCTTTTATTGACCGTTCTAAGATCCATGATTATGTTGTGAAGATTTCGTAATCGTAATCGTAAACTCGAATTTCTAAAGCGCTACTTTAAAGCTAAGCTTATTCAGGAACGCTGCGTCAAGTCTATGGGGTTGTCCAAAGATGCTAAGTGAAGGAACAAGTCTGGTTTTCAGGAGACCAGAGAGAGGAGTTTATGGTGGGTTGTGTTTACGACAGCATCTGTTGACAACGCTAATAACCTCACTTTAGCGCTTGACCTGGATGTAGTTTGGTTACATCCGTGAATAGTTGCGATAATAATTGTCCCAGTGATCGTGCATTCCAAATAACACATACAGATCGAGATCGTTCAGTCTACAAAATCTTGGTAACGTTGCGCAGAGGTAATAATAATCTCTAGATACCTTCATTGCAGCGCCCAAGAAAGGTAACTCGCGGAACCAGAAAATCGGTAGGTAGGTAAGGTGAGGTCGTCGATGTCAAAGGGCCAGGCAGGTAGAAAGTCAGACTATGGGTGGGGTTTAGAACTGAAGTCGCGACAGAGATAAGGAGAAGAGGAATGGTACAGGGCCTAATGGTTTCTTCCGGCGATTCAGTTAATTATGTCTCCAGCCCAGTTCTAAACCCAGAGCCATCCAAATCATTCCCTTTCTGCTCTAGATGTAAGATGGTCGCTCCGTACCATCTCTGCCCATAATGTCCGTTCTATCCGAAGAAGGTTCAGGATTTGCCGCTTCCTTAAGGGAGGCAACACAGCGAAGCTCTGTCTCGGGATCCGGCACTATTTCTTCCGCGGTCGCCGGATGGGCAACGCTTGAGGATGACTTTTGCTCAGAACGGGGTTCGTTCCTTTACCGGCAATATCGTTCCCTTTCTGCGTGCCTTCTTTACTACGGACTTTCTCGTAATCATCATTCTCTTGTAACACTGGAACTATCGTCAATAATGTGAGACACCGGTCGTTCGCTTAGTTCCTGGGACAAGGAAGTCTTATGACAAGTCTCTGAGTCTTTTAGACCTAGGCACACATCAACAGGGCGCCGCGTCTTTCTACTATCATAGGTATATCTCGCTCTGTTTGTGAGTATATGACTACCGGCCTGGCATTCTTAACTGTCATGCAATACAGCCTTCACTAGATAAGTTGAACGCAGTTAATTAATTCTGCTTCGAAAGATACCGGTAGGATATGTCGTGGAACGCTGACAGTGAGGTTCCTCTACCCACACCTTCGCTGTACGCACACAAACCCTTGTCCCGACTTACACAAGGGGTGGACCGTCAGTCAGTTCCATGCATTGCAAGTGTGTTTTTGTGACAAGCAAATATGGAGTCGATATCGACCGTGTCAACTCCTATGCAGGACTCTGGGTGAATCAATCCGGAATCTGCCTCTGTCTGTCTGTCTGTCTGTCTGTCTGTCTGTCTGTCTGTCTGTCTGTCTGTCTGTCTGTCTGTCTGTCTGTCTGTCTGTCTGTCTGTCTGTCTGAATCTCTCTTTTACGTGGTCATCTTTTTGGGTGTAATCTCTCGTGGTCTACAGCTTGAAAGACGACCCGTCTGAAATCAAGGAAGGTACACCGAGAGAGTGTCCTTCCCCGAGATTCACTTAACCTTTTCTCGCTACTTCTCTTATTTGCAACGTGCGAGATGCCTCGTCCAATCATCGCTCGTAGATAAGGAAATCTTTGATGCTAGCTGTGAGTTTTGTATTAAGGGTGGTGCCCTAAACTTAGGCTATTGGTAACTGACGGCACCCTTTTTGATCGAGCCTCGGCAATTTATTTTATTGGACTGGGAGAGGGGCGTTGGACTGAAGAATTTAATTGTTGTGCGAATTAATAAAATAAATATTTACACAATTTGAACAAACTAAAACGAACCGAACAACTTTAATATCAAACTATTGTATGATACGGATATTACTGAAATAAAATTTTTATTATTTTAAATCCAATTTATAGACCAACATTATGGCCTCTCCTCATATTTCAGAGATTTGAATTTCGGACTAGCACGGTCCGTACACGTGGACCTTAAATGGCGTGGCACCCATTCAAACGAGCAGCGGTTGTGAAGGATCTCACCCGATCAATTCAGCGAAAAACGAGCAAGGTCAAGGTCACACGGTCGCTGTAGAAAAACGTGTACATTGACATGTACATCCGCGCAGCCATGCAAAGGGAGCAGAGTAAAATAGCGGGTCTTGACAACTGGTTCAAATGAATAGGCCTATGACGAGGTGTAAAGCCGGCCCGATTCCAAATAGGAGGGCACAGTAACTGAAGGCACGTGACGTGATAGTTGTCCTGAACCCTAGGCCCTTGCAACAAGTCACGCAGTACCAGAAGAACGCATGTAGGCCCGTTAGTGTAGGCCTAGGCACCTGCCTGGAGTATCTGATCACGTCTCAGGTCTCGAAGAGAATTCTTTAGGCTTAGATGCATGTTTTCATTTTCATTCTTTTCTGTTTTGTGCGACCATAGTTCGTGAATATAAGATTTATAGCCTGTATGACGTCATATACACGTATATAGGTCGATGATTTACAAGCTGTTGATATATTATGTAAGATGTCATATACATATATACATATAGGATGGCTAATCAAACATGTATATATATGATATCATATACATATGACCTCTTACGTAATATATCAACAGCTTGTATCTTATCGACCTTTATACATATATATACACTTACATATGTATGTAAATATATACATATATATGTTTACACATACAGATGAGTAAAAAGCTGTTGATATATTATGACAGGGAGTACTGCGACTACACGCGTTAGCCTCTAAAGTGAAACAAGGATCGAATTCCTAACCCGACCAGAACGACCATCCAAATAACCCCGGCTGTTCCACCCAGATAGATTGAGCTCTTCGTATTGTTATTAATTGGCAAAACTAGGGACCAAAATAAGGGAACGGAAGGGAGGAAAAAAGCCCAGACAGAGCGTAAGTATCAGCTGGAGAGAGATTAAGAAACGGATCGAGAGATTAAGAAACGGATCGAAAGATTAAGAAACGGCTCGAGAGATTAAGAAACAGATCGAGAGATTAAGAAACGGATCGAGAGATTAAGAAACGGATCGAGAGATTAAGAAACGAATCGAGAGATTAAGAAACGGATCGAGAGATTAAGAAACGGATCGAGAGATTAAGAAACGGATCCATGAAGGGATCGATATGGCCCATTTGATTTTGGGGAGGGCGCTAATGAGTTGCTCGCAACCTGATTAGGGTGATGATTCCCCACTAAAACTGTAAAGTGAAAAATTTCGTAGTAAAACTGCAAAATCAAATAAGACATTAAATATTTGGGAAATGGTAATTTAGGCTGTCAAAAAGACATAGGCCTCAGTTCTGTTTACTAAACCTCCAGCAGGGAGGTAATATCGGCGAAGTTAGGTACGCCGTTGCTTTCTGGCCCTATCATCTTCTGGACCGGCCAATCGTAAGAAGAAAGCAAGTGCAATTGCCCCTAATCCAACTAAATAGAATTTAACGCAGTGCCTTTATGATTACTCTCTCCTGCTCGGTTAATTAAATTAAGCTTAAGTCCTAATTTAAAATTAGGTCAACAGCCGATGAGCCGACGCACACAAACAAATTAAGTTACGAGATACCACGGTGACGTACAAAGTACGCTGTTTGCTCAACGCCTGATGTATGTCAAGGCACGTACCAGGGCATACAGGTCTCTCTCTCTCTCTCTCTCTCTCTCTCTCTCTCTCTCTGTTTGTGCATGCGTGTGTACGTTTACGCGTGCACGCGCGAGTGTTTGTGTGTGCGCGTATGATTATGTGATTTATTAGAATAATACGCAATACAGTTATGTGTATATTTCAATGCATCTCTCTCTCACACACACACGCACACACACTTACGGATAATATATGGCTTTAAGGCTTTAAATATGGACCACTGAACCGCGACGCGTTTTCGTGTGACACGGTTTCTGATTTGTGAAAGTCAGGAAGACATAGGCCTAATTATATCAACGGACTTCGAACTGATCCTCGCTGCTACGTACTAACCATCACGTAGTCACCTATCTTGACTTACTGTCTTACTGTCTTACAGTGTGTCACGTCCTTGCATGTTAAACTGCTCGCAGTCTGAACTATTTTCAACTGCCTTAATAATATTGGCTTTAGACCATTGCATTGTGTCTTACTTTAAAAACTGCCCTGTTTCATTTACGTCATTTTACATGCATTTGATTCATTGCATGTAGTCACGTAGAATGCTTATTTCGATACTTTGGTGCATCATAATAATAGGCCATCTAGGCCTGCTTTAGGCCTAATTAACGCATATTACGTGTATAGGCTATATATGCATAACGTGTGCGTTGCATAAACTGCAGGCTGCAAGACAAACAACCTATATAGGTCAATAATGATATCGCCCTAAAAGATGAAAAACTAAGCTCACGTATGACCCAGTACAAACACGCCATAATATTAATGGCTTCGTCATTAATAGTCCTTCCAAAGGTGGTTATGTTGTTACAGATAAGGTAGGTCATCGATCAAATCTCGGTCTGTTTAGAAAATGAAAACCGTTCGTGCCCAGGTACTTCAACCATCTATGACTTCAACAATCCCCGTCAGTGTTACAGTGCAAGCCTGCAAAGCCTGGATCGTGTACTGTATATCGTCGGTCTACTTTGCAGTGAAAGTAGGCCCCTATTCCAATCACTAAGTATGAAGTGTTAGATCCTTGAAATTAAATTTAATTGGCTAGCTCGAAGTCCGAACTGAATCGTAGGCGTAGGCCTATTGGATTCCAGGAAACAATCGCACCCAGGCGATGGCTAACAAGTTTCACCTAGTTGAACATTGTAATGTCTATACCCATTCCAAAACATTAATATTTTCACAGGTCGGCTGCCCGAGTGTGGCTCAGCCTAATCGCTGTCAGTTGGTATAGGCCAGCCGCTAAATCTATGAAACTCTAAGTTAGCCTAACAAATTTAAATAGCCTGGCTTTCTATAGACCTACAGTATATGCGGGAAGGTATGTCGGCTCAGTATCACGAGTTTAACGCTTAGATTACTATCGTGAGCCTGAAATAATTTGTTCTCGCGTCACTTCCACCTTCTGACGTCTTCGCATTAGATTAGGCCTATTCCGTGCTCATTGCAAAATACCATATTATGTCAAAAATAATGACCCCTCAAACCTACCTACATTATCTGATACATATCAGTTCGCAATCGTCAGCTCTGCGTTTCTTCAGCGACCCAAAATCTAAGTTGTAACCAAAAAGCAACTTATCTTTTCGTCCAACATGAGCTCTGTGGAAACAAAATCCGTAATTAGTCAGGTAGGATCAGCTTCGGTTCCCAGTCAAAATCCAGTTAAGTAGGGCCTAAGGATCAGGCAGGTGGACAGGATGGCTAATCAAACATGTACTTGCAATCTTTCTTCAGGCCTTTAATTATAAATAAAGAATAGTGTTTTACCAAATTCCTACCCTTGCTAAATTTCACTTCTGTTGTCCTGCAAAACACAGAAACAATCCACCTAGCCCAACGAGTTTCTAAAACGTCTTCTGACGGTCGCTACAGAAGAATGTGTAGGCCTACATTTACTTATATACTGCCCTACGCTGAGGCGTAACTCTGGTCTGGATAGTGGGGGTACCAGTTTCTTCCCCTTTCTCCTTTCGCGTAGGAATCTTTGTTTGAATAATAGCGCTTGACAGATGCAAAAAGAGGTTACTATCTTAAATACTTAGTATAGAAAGTCACACCAAATGTAATTGACAATGTCTATTCATGGTATGTAATAGGGCACATCTGTGCACACCGGAAATACGCCTGTTATCCAACGTAATTCTTTGGAAAATAAGCTCGGTTGATGCCTCAAGGTCGCTCTAGAAAAACGTGTACATTTATATTTAGAATCCTGTATTTTCTATCTTGAACGGTAACCGAACTTAGTTATTTTCTTTTGATCGAACGGCTGTGACTGAACTGTGTTGTTAGACTCAATTTTTGAGTTAAAGTAAAAAATATATTTACTGTTTTAGAAGATTCTTAAACGCTGTCAAGGCGCTACAAAATAAAAAGTTATTTTTGGAGCGGACGCGTTTTTGTTGTGATCCTATAATTAGGTCAACCTCATTCTGAGGTCAGCTGTTTTCGCTTTCCGACGCATTGCAAAGAAACAATGGCTGCGGCGTCGGTGGAAGGCGAATCGGTTAACAAACGTCTCTGTGGGACTAAGTGTGAACGAATCTAGTGGTAGTCGATTATGATTACGACGAATTTAGTTTCATCATCGGCCTGGGATGAAACTAACGTCTTCGACGATGGCACGAAGCGATTCGGAGGACGTGTACGAAGTGACCGATTGTACGGGTACCACGCTGATGAAACTCCAAAACCTCGACGTGGACGACACGGTTCTTGACAAGCCAAATGACCGAACGATCCACAGCGGTCATTTCATGGTCAGTCATGCCCATGAAGAGGGGGAGGAGGCAGCGGAAGCGGTCGACAACAGTTCAGGATATGATCTCGAAATTCCGTCGCCTGGGCACTCGCCAGGAGACAGTGGTGGGGGTGGATACACCTCTGTGCATGGGGGTAAAAGTGCAACTAGTCTGGTCATCGATGGATCTCTGAGAAAGCTGTTCGATTGCATGACCCTGGCTCACTGGTAAGACGCTGTTTTATCAGGAACAATTCGCCCTTATAAACGCAATGCAAGTTGTAATGTAGTATAATACTAACTTAAATTTATGTAGCTCTTTTATGAGCCTTCGAAACTTAAAGAGCTTCTCAAATGCAGTGGTAAAAGTTTTGGTATTGATCTATATATTACAAACAGTTTCTTGACTTTTCCTGTGACCCTGAAGTGGTGTGGAGTTATGCTTCAGATCACGAGGAAACATGAAAATTTAACACACTCTTTACGAGATTTAAAGAATAAAATTATAAATTGCAGATAATAGATAGTATAGCAATTTCAACCTGAACTGATTGATTCACCAGGCAGTCGCATTCCATTTTACCACCATTCTGCAATACAAAATCCACACCATTTTTAAGTTACCTTTGTAAAATGCACCATGACCATAGATCTTTTTAGGTAAAGTGATGTTACAAAATAATTGAGCATTAGCTACCTGCCTCTATCAATCTAATTTAATCTGAAGGCTTCATTATTGTAACACAGTTGATGGTGATTCCAAGGAAAACCAGAGTTCAATATCAAAATTTGCAAGGGAGGTTTAGAAATTATTTGAGAAGTCGGTCCTTCGAAGCAGTTGCCTTGGTTAAGGTGCAGTCACACAGCAATCATCCTGTCACATGGGCGGCTTCTATATGTATTACTTGGCTGCATCACTTGATTTTGCTAGTGCTGAAGTTTGATTAAAATTTAATAATCACTTGATAAAAATTTGTAATCTTTTAAAGTCCCACTTCAAAAAATATGTGTATGTAAAAACTGTGAGCTTTTCATCTTTGTTAAAAAACTTTTAAAAACTCTTTTAAAAACTTTTTACGAAATTCCTGTTAACCAATTATTGTGGACAACAGTTTGTGGAACACATTTTGAAACGCCTGATGGTTTAGCTGCATTTAGGCTAACTGGGTTATTTTCGTTATTTGGTCAATGTATACTAATTGGAGCAGCCTCATAAGACGCTTCATTATTATTTCAGTTTTTATTAAGTGCCACTATCTAATGACAAAGTATCAGTCGGTGGCCCTAAACAATTGTGTGTGCAGGTCTTTGACTCAAAACTGAAACACTTTTCTTCCACAAATTCTATTCTGATTCTTCCTCTTCCCCTTATCTCACTTTCCGGTTCAATTCTCAATTCCAAAAACCATCTGCCATAGCCACATGACTGTCTGCCTGCCTGACTCTTAGATTTTGTTTTGACTGAGTGCCTGTGAATAAACTGGTTCATGTGACTTAGCTTCCATTGTGTGCCATAGAAAGCCCAAGTTTATGATTACGATTACAACTTGCTTTAAGTTTCCACACTTTAATTGTCGCTGGGAAGGTTCAAACCCATATACTTCTTGGGTGTAACATCAATTATAATACAATTTGTTATAACTCAAATTCTGATTTAATGTGGCATGAGACGTAGATCTCAGAATTAATTCACCTTTGAAAATGACCTCATTATAAAGCAATAACCTCATTTATAGATAGGTCTTGATAAAGTTGTCAACTACAGCGTATTAAGGAGGTTCCAGTGTCCTAATGGGTGGCCTCATCCAGAGTAAGTGATTCAGTAATGGTTTTATTGATGCTTTTTATTAGCCAGATAATTAGTATCCATCCGGCTTATTATTATTTATGATTCAAAATGTTTACGTGGTCATGTTGATTAATATTCATGATATTCGTGCTGATATTTGTGATGTTAGTGTAATCCTGCCCTCTGATATTCATGTTGATTGATACACTGGATGTTTGTGTTTGCCTACCTTTGCTCTCATTATTTTTATAGCACATTTTCAGAATCTCGCAAAAGCACTAAAACATTTCTGTCTCCGTCTCTCCTTTTAGCTGGAATTAATCCCTCCTGGTGAGGGAGGGGTCAGCCACACGGATCCTTTCTCTCAACTTTTTTCTGTTTCCGGTACTCTCCTTCTTTAATCTGAGTAGTTTGAGGTCCTGTTGGATCATATCCCTCCATTTCTTCCTCTATCTTCCCCGACTGCGGTGTCCATGAATTTCTGCCTTCATAATTCTTTTGATGTAGCTTTCTTCTTCTGCTTGCTGCACATCAACATACCATTTTAGTCTGGCCTCCCGTACTTTCTCAGTTGTATCAGCTACTCCAATCATTTGCCTTATATATTCATTCTTCTTTCTGTCTTTCAATGACACCTCAAAACATTTCTGTCTAACAGATCTGAAAAGGTGCAACGTTTTAGGTCTATACATAAAATAGTCGTCATTACCGTTATCGCTGTTACTTTTGAGTAGTTCAAAGGGAAGCATCCTTTTAAACTGTTAATCCTATTTTGCATTGCTGAAGTGTGTTAGATAGAACTGCCATTTTGCGCCTGGTTATAGAGCAAAGAGATCGCCAGAAGGAAGACACTGGAGATATAAACAAATGGAAAAGAAGTATTTATGTGGCTACCCCTCCCCTAGGACGGTAAATTAATATAAGATATAAACAAATGGAAAAGAAGTATCCGTGTGGCTGACCCCTCGCCTAGGATGGTAAATTAATATAAGATATAAACAAATGGAAAAGAAGTATCCGTGTGGCTGACCCCTCGCCTAGGATGATAAATTAATATAAGATATAAACAAATGGAAAAGAAGTATCCTTGTGGCTGACCCTCGCCTAGGATGGTAAATTAATATAGAGCCTTCTCCAGATGTCTACTCAGAAGTTTCTATGCATTTGGAAAAACAGTAAGGCGACAGAAGTGGAAGCAGCCCTTTCCCATAACAGAGCATAAGTCGACCAAGGGGGAAAACTCACAGAAAATGCTTGTTTCTGATAAGATAACTGCAGTTTATCACATTATCCGTGCCTCAGGCTCTAACTGATATGTGACACTGTATGCATTTTAAATTTATATATTGTAAATTAGTATGATAAAAAAGGTGAAAGGCAACAGTTTGTGTTGCACCCCTATTTCCAACAGTTTTTCTGATAGTCCATGTCTCATTCATACACACTGGTGTTAAGAACTTGGAAAGACAGAAATATGAAGCCTTTTAAATACGTATATGGAGAAAATGGGACATGGTGGTGTAGTGGTATGGTCTGTGCCTCGTAACTGGAGGGTCGCAGATTTGAATCTGCCTCAAGTCACTGCGTAGCGACCTTGGCCAAGTTACTCACCCACAGTTATCTGTGAGGAAGGCAACAGGAGACCACCTCACTCATCTCATCCCCGGGTGGCATAAAGGCAGTGGACCTGCCTTTGGGCAGAGAACTCATCATCATCATCATCATGTGGAGGAAAGTAGCTGAATTCAGGTGGGTAGATCATAAGGCAAATGAGAAGGTGCTGCATTTGATACAGGACGGGAGAATGCTGGTGAATACAGTACAGAGAAGACAAATGAACTCGACTAGTCACATACTTCTTTGGAATTGTCGCCTGAAGATAGTACTTGAAGAAAGAATTGGAGGAAAGAAAGCCACCGGAAGGCCAAGAAATATACTGTTGGACTGGGCGTTGGACAAAGGAAGCAGACGGGGCTACAAAAAAGTTAAAGTATGGCACAAAACAGAGAAGAATGGAGTCATTGAATTTCTGGACCTGCGTGAGGGCAGAACACTGAAGAAGAAGAAGTATCTAAAACCAGGATAAGATGCAGACATAAAGGTAGGCTATTCCAGGTATACAACTCCAACCATTTAGAAGGCATGATGTTACATTCCCAAAGTGTGTTAGATGGAACTGCCCTTAAACTTTCTGTATGGTTGGTTCAAACCGGTTACATAATGCCCCTGTCATGGAGCAAAGAGATATCCAGAAGGAAAATACTGGAGATAGAAACAAATGGAAAAGAAGGATCCGTGTGGCAGACCCCTCCCCTAGGAGAGGGATTGATTCCAGCCAGAAGGAGAGAGAGAGAGAGAGATGGAGTGAAGAGATCTGTGGCTAGCCAAAACTGGGTCAGGGTAACAAAGGTCTTGAAACTAGGCAGGTACATTACACAAGTGGTTCTATGCAGAAAATGTCACACCCAACAATTGTGCAGGAAACGGATTCTGGCTCTTGTCTAACTGAATCGAAAATGACCATTAAACTGGCTGCATGGTTGGTTCAAACCGGTTACATAATGTTTATCCGACTGTAAATTCATATGCACCCAATACCTTGGTATTAGAGGTCAGGGGTCAAATTCCACATAGCTGAATCACTTAGATACATACTATGTACCTGAGATATAGGATTTCAACTGGGCTTCTTCAACGGTTTATGATTTTTAAAAGACTGCAGTTTCATTTGAAGCAACCATCAATTGTTGCCTTGTGCATTATGATAACGGCGCTATAGAAGTTATAAGACAAGAATGTGGAACGTGAATGCTGCTTTTGAGATCTTGGTGCCTTTGCAATATTAGATGCAAATGCTTTGCATTTCTGCACCTTGCTTAACCCTTGCTGTGGACTTTGACCGCAGCCGAGCTGCATACATTTTTGCAGAGCCATCAATCAATAGCGGTGTTTATCAGGACAATTATGGGCGCCGTGGATGTCATATGAGTAGACTGGATGCTTTGACTTCCTTAGGAAATGAGCTGTAATCAGATAATGGTGGAGTGTTCTGCCATATGAGACGGACATTTGACACCAGTGATATAGAGCTTATCCATTAACAATTAATAACCTTTGGAGGACCTGGAAGACAATTCTAGCAGAATTTGACCTAACAGTTTGAAAGCATGGTTGTTTAAAAGCACCTAACAGTACATGTAATAGCATAGTGGTACTGGGTAATGGTGAGAATGACCATAAGGAATATATATATATATATATATATATATATATATATATATATATATATATATATATATATATATATATATATTATATATGTGTATATATATATGTATATATATTATTTGAACTTGCCTTTGCCTTACCATGCCATACTTGATCTTACATCTTACCTTACCTTACCAATTTTCTGAATAATTCAGCGTGGTATTCCATCAGACTTCTTAGATAATATGTCTTGTCTGTCGCTGGCATTTGCTGTTCCGTTGCTTTTCTCAGTTTAGGTTCGTAATCGTAACCGTAAACTCCAAATTTCTAAAGCACTACTTAAAAGCTAAGTCCAGGGGATATGCTTATTCATGAGCGCTGTGTCAAGTCAGTGGGGTTGTCCCAAGAACCATGTCTGGTTGCCAGAAGACCAGAGAGAGAAGGGGAAGGGGCTGTTATGGTGGGTTGTGATGAGTTTACCTGAAAGGGTGCTGTATAAATTTATATTGAACCGCTTACATTACATTTCATTGCATTCCTGACATTTCTCAGATAAACATTGGATAATTTTTAAATCGAGGCTTACATTTTTGTATTGGTAAGTTTTGCATAGAAGGCAAACTTTCCTAGGCTGCAGTGACTAACCTTTTGGACTTTGACCCACTTCTGGTTGGGTTAGATTGGACTGCAGTTGACATAACATGAATGTGAATACTGCAGAACACAGAACTCATCAATTCAGTCGTTGATGTTTGTGAATTCATTGAGTATATCTTGCTTATCGCTGCTTTATTGTAAAACGTTTTGGGATGCTTTATCATGTGGAAGTGCTATAATACTTTTTATGAGTATATGTGAAAATATCAGAACTTTCTCTGTTCGTGTGATCTGTTGGGTATAGCAACACGCTGACATCACCAAAATGGAGGAACTTCAAGGGGATAAATGTGAGGCTGAAGGACAAGATTCGACTCAACAATATCATCTGGAGAGAGTGGCACCTACAATGTAAGCGTTAAATGCTATGATGTGCTTTTCTCATTATAAAAGAAACATTACGATAAAGGATACGTTACCGGTAATATTTTTGTTCCATTAGGCGTACAGACTAAGAAACTGAACATTATGAAGAGAACTTAGTGGAACAGTTTTGATGCTGTAGTGATTTTAGAATTATATTGACTATGTTTAGCTTCACAAGTGATTTATAACTATAATATTCACTGCCCAATTCAGTTTGTTCTGCCAGCTCTTTGATGGCATTCAGATCTAAATTAAAGACACATCTGTTCCAACTTACTTACCCACCGTAGCCTGGCTTCTGGTTTCTCTGACATATCTTCTCCAACGGATTATGATTTTGACTGCAATTTTGACTTGAAATGACCATCAGCTGATGCCTTGGGCATTATGATAAGAAGTCATTAGATTAGATTAGATTAGATTATATAAATGCACCTGAATACTTAGGGAACTATAGTGATTGAAGTAATTGATGATTATTTGTGGTCGTGGGATAGATATCAAGGGAGCTTCTCCAATTGTTTGTCATTTCGAGACACCCGTGTCAAGCAAGAATGATGGTCGGCTTGAGGTTGGTAAATTTTCAGCTACAGTGATGTGAGACTTGACATTAATAATGATAATGATAATGAGAACGGTAATAATAAAAGTCACTTCTAATGTGTTGGTGTCTAATGCACTAGACATCAACAGATGGCCCACCAAAGCCAAGGAGCACTCGGGTCAATATCCTGAAGGTCAGTCCAAGAGACGGAGAATTGGCCTACGGTGAATAACCAATTTGAAAATTTTATGTGGTCGACAGCTAGACTAGAGTTATACCCGACAGCCTAAACGAGAGTAGACTAGACGAATAAAAAGGTCAAGATAACATGCTTGTTTACATGTCTTTGTAGAACCTGTTGGAATCGTGGTCCCAGAAAATATATGATTACAGTTGACAGGGTCTTGGCTGAGTTGCTAACATGATGTCATAATAGAGTACACTATAGGTTGACAGGTTAATAAAAATATGTGTTGGTGTCATTATTTTTCAAAGAATGTCATTGACCCAGGGATAAGTCTGATGAGATGCGCTAGAGGGGCGTCTATCAACAAGACGGTCTGAAGAACAGGAATAAGTCTGTCAAAAAAATTCTTAATGAAATGTGTGTATGTTCATATAGAGCCTTATAAGTGCCTCATAAAAGCTCCCTGCACTTGGCTATTTAAGTTGTATAAACAAGTGTGCTTTAAGGTAGACTGGGTCTGTATGCTGAAGAGAATCAAACGAAACAGTGTGCAGATGCGGACGGAGACTGTTCCAGGAGGACGATCCAACACATGAGAAGATATGATGGGCTGAAAATATTTTGCTTTTGATGTTTTGTGTTTTTTAAAAACTAGATGTATGTATGTATATAAGAATCAAGACACTTAAAATAGCGCCTTTTAGGCTCCTAACAAAAACGCGGCTATCTCGCTAATCTAAACTAGTGGATTTTAAGGTGATAATCCAAGAATAATGCTCCAGGCATCATTCGATGAAAGGTAGGCAGAAAATACATGATTAATGTTGGTGTGTCCGGGGAAAACGTGTATCTGTAAAATGTCCACTGTAAGATTAACTTTATCCACGAACTTCAAAGAGAAACGGAAAATAACATGGGTGGGTATAAACAAGCCATCTGACACCACCAGGTTCATCAAATCTGATCACAGAGCTCTTTATTTATTTCAGTACTGGAAGTTGCGATTGGATTCCCTGACTAAAGACTACAAACGTCTCAGCAGATTCTTTGCTGATAGATTTTCAGCCCAGCCGGATGACCATGAATTACTGACACGGGTAAAAAGTTCCCTTCTGTAACTCGCTTCCCAAGAGAATTAAAGGAATGTTGAAGAAAAATCATCGACGGAATTTAACAGCTGGATTATTTTTTTGTTATATTTCACAGTTTTCCCGTTTTACTCTATTGTTGTGTTGATGTCTTTGTTTAAGTGTAGTTTTGTATGATTAATTTAGTGCTTCCTGATAGGATGTTGCAGCACACTGTAAATAGGCAGGCTAACAATAATAATGGTAATGATCATAATCATAATAATTATAATTATATTTTATTTATCGAGAGCCATTTTTATAATTCCCGAGGGATCGTAGGTACCACAGGCAAATAATAATAATAATAGCAATAATAATAATTTGAGTGTTGTAAAAATAATTAAAATTATTATTATTTCTGTATTTGTTAAGCACCACAGCCTAAGGTCTAAACGTCAATTTATGTAGCAACTGTGAGTGAAGGACTTGCTCCAGGCCCCTATACAGTAATCATCTCGGGGACACTCAAACCCATACTGTCCAAGTTACAAGACGAGTGCTCTAACTTATCGGCTATGCCCCCAAACTATAAAAATATTGTATTGGATCAGCTGGTACTGTGTGTAGTACTTAATTGTACTGTATTGTAATTTGTGTTATTGTTTAGCTTCCATCATCGTACTATGAGTTGCTGCAGCGAGTGAGTCAGTCAACATCCAAGATGACCAATTCAAGCCTCATCACAGTGCCGATGTTTTCAGCAAATGATTCCGTCATCATGGACGATGATGCCATCAACGAAATTTTCGATACGCTCTTCACACCATGTGCAGCATCACGAGGTACTGAATAGACCGAAGTTATGTACTAGAAACTGAGTAGTACCAGAGTTAGGTACCTTAGTTAAGGACAAAACTGCATCATTAGGGTACTTGGTGCACCAGGGTTGGGTACTGAAGACTGTATCATGATAATGCAGCCTTGGGGGCTAATTTCTGCTTTGCTAAGTACTAAATGGATCAGTTTCAGAATTAGTACCTCAAGTCATGTGTTACTAGCTATGTGTTAAAATTTACTTAATAGGTCTGGGAGTAAATGGTAATCCTGGTACCAGATTCGGGCAGTTATGCTCTATATAGACAGTTTCTTTGTTGAATATCTTTGACTTTGCGCTGTGAGGCAACATACACATTGTTGCAGTGAAATTGCTTGGTATGACTCAACACATTCGTTCAGTCTGCTCTTCGCCTTTTCATTGTTGCTTGATCGGGTCCAAACAGAAGGTGATGGGTTGTTTACGTTTTTCTCTAATTTTTTTATAGGAAATCCTAGTAACATCAATGCTCAAACCAGTCTGGAAGAATTCATGGATACACTGGACCCACTGCCGCCCCCCTTAGGTGAGCAGCAGATTACAGATTCATCAGAACCTGATCATATCAAGAAAAGTAACATAATGAGTTACTTAGAGTAATATGGTTTCTGGTTTATTCAGGTACTGTGAAAGTACTGTGAAACCTTGATTAACAGCAGTATACCATAAGCCTAGGGAGTTTTTCAAGCTTTGTGCAATAACAATGTAATCTGTTTTACTGGTCCTTTTACATATTGCATTGCATTGATTTTATTTGATTGGTTGCTAAGTTGGTTCGATGGTTGATTGATTGCTTTAATAAACAAAACAGTTGTGCTATCTTGCCTTGCTTTACAGGTAGTGATATGTGTATCTATTGATTTCGTGATTAATTGGTTGAAGATTGGTTGATTGATTGTTATAATAAACAAACAGTTGTGTTATCTGTCCTTAGCTTACAGGTGATGATATTTGAGTTTATTAAAATTTATTGATTACTTGATTAATTGAAAGATTTGTTGATTGAATGTTACAGCAACAAGCAGTTGCACTATCTTGCCTTAGTTTTTGAAAGATTTGTTGATTGAATGTTACAGCAACAAGCAGTTGCACTATCTTGCCTTAGTTTCCAGGTGTTATAAGATCCTGATGCTTGAATTCAAGTATGATCACTTTCTCATTAATATGCAGTAAGAGTTGAAAGCTTCCGTTGAAGCAGTTGGGTCAGCTGAGGTGTTCCGCCTTGCTAAGTAGTTGCTGGGTTACTGCGTAAACCTGATTGATTAATGCCACTACCTGTGGTGTTTTCTAGCCATTGATTTTCGTGGATTCGGTCGGCTGAGCAGCACCGCCAGCGGCTGCGGTTCAGCGAACACTTTCAGCACAATGAGGCGGATGATTAATCCGGTAGGTAACTGTTGCTACGGGGAAGAGAAACATGCTTTTATAAAAACCAGTTGAAACTGATACCGACAGATTCAGATGTTCTAACTGTATCACAATACAACTGAAATTAGGTAATTTGATGTTCCATGTGATTCAATTATTTCATCTTATTCACATGAATTTGATCCAATTCATAGAAATTCCATCTAAGTCAGAAATTCAGTCTGATTCTTGGAAGTTCCATCTGAATAACCAGAATTCAATCTGAGTCACCAAAAATTAAATTTTAAATTATTCATAGAAATTCCATCTGAGTCACAAAAATTTCGTTTAATGAGATAAAATTCCATGTTATTCATGGGAATTTCATTTGATTATTGGAATTTCCATCTGATTGACAGAAATTCCATCTGATTAATGGAAATTCCATCTGAGTCACAAAAATTCCATCTGATTGACATAAATTCCATTTGATTCAAAGAATTCTTGGAATTTTCATCTGATACAACTTGGGTTATTGCCTTGCATGTTATATGCTGGCATTGTAGAAGTTTACAATTTTTATTATTATAACTTTTTGTTTTACTCTGGATACATCATCCACGATTCTTTGCTGAGTTGATGGACATATTGTGTGTTTACAAGTGTGCATTACTTACTTATGTATGATCCCTCAGGAACAAAAAGTAATACATGAATAATAGAGTATCTGGAACTATTTGTCCTTACCCCAAACTGTCATTATTATTACATTATCAGCATTAATACTAATTATAATAAGATTATTATTAGTTAAAGTTATGTAGGATATTGTATTATTTTGTTCATTATTATGATTAGGTGGAATCGGGAGGAATGTGTAACACAACCGTAACTGTCCAACCCAACCAGTCTTTGCCTTCAGTCAGTTCACAGCCGCTGTCTTTTGGTTCAGCAGAGGAGGTCCTTGCCCTACTTCAGAGCCAGCTTACTTCGGAAGCATCTCTCGAGTACCTGTTGAACGACCCTGCATCCATTATCAGCAGTTCCGGCTACTCTTCGGGTGCCACCATCCAGTCTGGCTTCACCATCTCTGATGGAAACCTTGTTTCAACAGGAGACGATGTTCAGCTGTTGCCTAGCAATGGAATCGACATGCAGGAGTTCCCAAGCGATGAGACAACCGGCCAGATGTGCAGCATGTTCTTCCTGCCTGAGACTGTTTCAACGGGACAGCCAATCTTCACAGCAATCAGTGAACCTTCCGGAACCGGCATAGTTACGTGCAGCCAGTCGCTGGAGTTCAGTCCAAGTTGCATGGCAGACAAGAATTTGCAGCTGTACGAGTTTCTTCAGGCAGCCAATGCTTCGCAAGAACCGATGTCGACTCTGACATCTGCTAGGGCATTGCCTGGAGCGTCAATCTCTCTGCCACGGTTGAAATCGAGGCACGATCTGATGGGAGCGGGCCAAGCATCACGAAGCCTTGGTAGCATGCAGACGAGTGAGATGGGCAAAGGATATCAGAATGTGAGGACATCTGCAGACGCCCCACCGCGAGCGACCTCAAGTGTGTTTCGAGTTCCGCAGGTGAGATAGAATTTATTTATTTATTTATTAAAGCTGTTATAGCGCACGCAATGTCAGTATACCTGAATCTGAGGCATGGATGTATGTTTGCTAGGGTTCGAGGTCGAATTGTGCAAAAGCCAGGGTAAAGGATTGAGTCTTAACAAGTGACTTAAAAGACGATAGTGAGTTTGCAAGTCGGGTCTTTTGTGGTAGACGACTCAAAATATGAGGAGCACAGCAGCTAAAGGCACGTGATCCTATATTTGTCCTGAACCTTGGTTTTTGCAACAAACAATATAGCTACTGTAATTGTACTGAAGTATGTTTGTGAAAATTTTCTTAAAACATCATTGAAGAGTCTCTCCGGTGTGGTCTTTGCTAGCTTCAATGATAAATATAGGATTTTGTATAGTCTTTATAACAGATGTTGTCTGTACCTTCCCCACTAAAGACATTGCGACAAAGTTATCTATTTGGTTAGCTGTAAGTCTTTAATTGAAAGATTAGGTTTATGTCCTGATAGGCAGATTCTTTGTAAGGAACCTGGGCAGGTTGTTTATGCACACATGTGCCTCTGTCACCAAGCAGTATATTTGGTACTGGCATAAGCTGTGAAGTCAGCTGCAAGTCCTGCGATGCACTGGACCTGTGTCCAGAACCTTGGGATTCATCCGTTACTGGCTGAAGTTCTGAAAAGCTGGAAATAAGCACGTTGGTATGCTCCACTTACACCTATGACACAGGAGATTTACTTTACATAGTAAAGTCACTGGCACTATTTTGTTAGCAGTATTTTGTTAACAGATTCAGGCAGTTATGCTTTATATAAAAAGTTATGCTTTATATAAAAAGTTTCTTCGTTGAATATCTTTGACTTTGTGCTGTGAGGCAACATACACATTGTTGCAGTGAAATTGCTTGGTATAACTCAACACAGTCGTTCAGTCTGCTCTTGACCTTTCTTACGGAACTTGGACGGCTTTGCTGAAGGTCTGCATCTTGTTCTGGCTAAGTACCCTACATGCATCTTTTATAAATGCTTGATAATTATCGTGTTCTCCTTCACCAGGGCTGGACTGGAAATGCTTCTTGGTATATACCTTGAAAAGATGCTGTATGAATGAATTAATGAATAATAGGGATTCTGTAAAATGGATGCTGTATAATACTTGTAGTACGCTGAATTAATTTCTTACTGTGTTCTGTTTACATTGCATCACAATTTCTGTAAGTCTTGTTTTGCCTGTTTTAGAAGGGTACAGGTGCACGACCAAAATACTCTACTACCACACTGCCACAGTTGCAGCCGAAACAACAGGTTACCAGCGTGGCAGTGCTCAGACAGGAAGTGCAGCCAGTGAAACAGGGAACCACTCTTATTCTGCCGAAGCAGACTGTTCAGCAACCACCTTCTACCAGCGGCTGGTCGCTTCAGGGAAATGCAGGAACGGACTATTTAGCAGTACCCATGGCTGACCAGTATTCATTCATACAAGGTTTGAAGGTTTTTGGTCATTTTTCATGCTTCTGGTCTACGCGTAAATCCCTCTATCCTCCAAAAACAGATTTTCAGCTAGATTTGTTTTAGTTTGTACCTGGACAGTACCACTAAAGACTTATCGTTTTCAGGCTACCAGCTTTTTTGAGGTGAATTTGTAATTAGCGTAATATTAATATCTGATTAATATTAATATTATTTTTGCGTTTATTACGGGTGCAAGGGAAGTAAATCTGAATCTGAGGTGCAAAGGAATTGTGAGTGAAGGACTTGCTTAAGGTCTGTGAACAGTAAACTTATCAGGGGAGACTCAAAACCGTACTCTCTGCGTCACATGCCAAGAGCTCTATCCAGTCGGCTACCATGCCCAATAAAATTGGCTATCATGCCCCATAAATAATAATAATAATGATACTTGGTGCTGGGATTTTTTGGTGCTTGGGATCCAGGAACTGTGCCTTGGATGATGTCTTTATCTAGGCAGTCTCCACTCTTTTCTAGCACATGCCCAAAGTGTGAAAGCTTCTTTTTGATTAATCCAAGCAGACTCCTCTCAGCTCCTGCCATATCTAGAAGCCACTGATTTGTCTTCTAGGAACTTAGTTCTGCTGTTTGTTTCAGATGCTCAAATGGACAACAGTACTACTCAAGCCAACCAACCTGCGGAAATGAAGAGACGAGTGAGACATAAGAGTAAGTCGAGATGACACTCGTGTATGGCTTGGATGTCTTTTCATTTTGATATGTCGTCTCTGTTTAACCGTCGTTTCTCAACTGTATTCTGGTTGATCTTTGCTGGGAAAAAATGTCTCTACTTATTAATTTATTTATTAAAAGCAGTTATAGGTCAGTAAATCGGTATCTGAGGTGCAGGTATCTGAATCTGAGGCACGGAATGTTTATATGTATGTCTGTGTGTATGTATGTTGAAAAATAACTGAAATTCTTTTGGAGTTTTTCATATTTACTTGTCTGAGATGCTACATTTTTCGTGGCTTTGAAAACTGTCATTTTGAACAACAGTGGAGGAATGTGGGAACGAAGGCCGGTGTTGCAGGCAGCCCTGCGACACCGGCCTTCAGTCAACCAGTAAACTTGGTAACTTGTTAAACTTTAAAGAATAAAGCCGCTTGCTGTTTTCCTTGAAAAGTTAAAATTGGACGGCGTTATAGTAAAGTTCCTTTCAAACTGGATCAGATAGAATGATTTGCTTGCAGGTGACCAGTCTTCGGCTTCTCAGGGCACCACCATAAGGCCAATTGCCGTTTTTCAACCGATTAACCCATTGCAAACTAAAAGTACTGGACGAAGTTCGTCAAAGGGCAACTGTTCAGTCAGCTTTAAGCTGGATAAAAACACTTCGGTATGCCTCTCTTACCTGTTACCCTTTTATTGTGTCATTTTTGTCGTTATTGTGTGTCTGAGCAGTGTTTGCTTTTTTGATGAACTTTTTGTGCTTATGAACTTTTTGATGTCATTTAGGTTTAGAGAGTGCCTGTGATTAGTTTCTCTTGAAGTTGTGCTATACAGATTTCTGATTACAATTACAATACTATTATTATTATTATTATTATTATTATTATTTATTATTATTATTATTATTATTATTATTATTATTATTATTATTATTATTATGCCCTCCCTTGGAATTGTTTGGTTAAACTCTGAGGACAAGATGAATTCGGATTGGAATGAGAATCCTCCACTTCCTCAGGAAGCCTGGAAAATGGAATACTGGGAATTGGAATCGAACTGGGTATAGTGATGTTTGGAATCAAAGGCTTGCGTGGTTGCTCTCCATACACTGTGTTTTGCAAAACTCGGACATTGAATCCTGGTGTACCACTGACTTTGAGCGGTCGGAGTTTTGGTAGTTTAGCGGCTTCCACACATACTCCATGATCGTGTGCATGTTGTAGGAAGTTGCCAAAGTCACATTTATTGCCTCGTGTTCGCAGTCGATGTATGACTCTTCTGGGGAACTCTCGTTTCCATGGTTTTCTTCTGGCAAAGCTATCATTCTGTCTTGTTTTATAATTATTTAAGTTATTATTGTTATTATTATTGTTACTATTTTGATTCCCCCCCCCCCAAATGGCTGGTGTCAGGATCTGATGATATGATGATGATGGTGGCAGCAGTGGTGATAAGGACGATCTCATGGAAATCGCTTTGTATTTGAGGACTAACAAAGGCTTTATATCAAGTGCCTTCGTATATGAATTTCGAGTTATGTTTCTTTATGCAGATTTCACCATCACCGGTTGCTGACTCTCCTGCGATGCAGATGAGCAACATGTCGACCAATGTAATCCTAGCAACATCTGGACATGCAGTTGTTGCAGCTTCAATAGCAGATACCAGTGGAATGAAAGGTATTAACGTTTACGTGTTAATGTCTGTGTTTGGATTTTTCTTGTGGAGATGTAGAGTACCAGTCATAACAAAGTTTTGAAACATCGGGCACAGTTTAGCGCAGAGTTTGACCTTTTCTAAAGAGAAGTCTTCATGCCTTCAAAAGGCCAGTGTCCTCGTGTCTTTGGAATGCCAGTGTCCTCATAGCTTCAAAAGGCCATGGTCCTCCATTTGAAGCCAGTGTTCTCTTGCCGTTGAATCCGTTACATCTTCATTCTAGGCCTTGTGTCTTCATGGTTGTTCTAGTCGTGCTGTTGAAGCCTTTGTTCTTGTGCTTTGAGATTCACTGTTCTCGATGTTTCAGTCGCTGTTCATGAGGTTGATTATTGTTGCATCCTCTGTGAAACTGATGCTAATGATTATGCAGTTGCTTGTGTTGTTTGTGGAATCTTTGGGATTTTGCATTTGATTAATGCATTTCATATGACCTGATGATTTAGGATCTTGTGTTACTTTGTGTAATCATAAGCTCGAGATTTCTACAGCAGCCAGTGAAAGCTAAGTAGTGGGATCCAGCTTATTCACAGGTGCTGAGTCAAAACAAAATCGATAGGCAGGAAGGGTTCGGTTCCAGGTCGAGATCCAAGAGTCAGACAGCTTTGAGTTAAAAATATTTCCTGACTGACATAGATTTTGCTTGTGACTGATGCTTTGCATAGCTTTACAGTGGCATTGTGGAAGTTGTAGAGTTGATTCCAAAGATTTAGCAATGATTTTTTTAATGGGTGCAAGGCTACATTTTGAAACTTTGTTCAGGTATGGCATGGATCAGTGTTGGCCGAATGTCAGAAGTATTTCAGTTTGGTTTTGCATCCAAAGAAAGTTCTAATCAAATTCCTCTGATTTTATTGTGAAGAAAGGTCAATTTTCTAGGTTTGTTGTTTTCGTAGTTTGAGTCGTTGTGATACAGCAAATGAAAGCTTGCTTAAAGTGTCGTTCATTGTTGATGTTTGAAGTTGAAGTTGCCGATGTTGAAGTTCTTAGGCACGATTGATTGGCATTATTGATTGATGTTGAATAGTGCAAAATAAAGAAACAAATTAATTAAATGAAAATAAATAAATTAAACTAAATTAATATTTAAACAGTAAATTGAAATATACATATTCAAAGTTGGTAATTGCTTCTGCTGTTTTTATTTCATATTTTGAATATCAGCATTTCGGGAAAACCTGTCTTGTCCTGGAATTTTTGACTCTTCATCTCAGTCATGTGACTTCAATGTAAGCATTCTTAATTATTTAAGTTTTTTAAATAAAAAACTGTGGAATAAATACAGTTTTATGTCAGATGTAAAGGTATCTAAAGTTTGATCTTCCAACCAAGGGTTACCCATTCTGCCTTTTACCACATGATCAGTTCTCTGCCATTTCTGGGTTCTTTGGAACATAAAGAATTTTTATAGTTTGTGTGAAACAGATGGTTCTATGTATGTGCTGATACGTTGATACTACCCTGTTCTTATCTGCTGTCTTTTTTTCCATTACGTTCTGTATGTTTTGCCTTACACTTGGATATGACTTGTGAATTTCATATATGATAATTCTTAGATACACTGTTACATGAAAAAATTCTGTTGAGATAAAATTTGTTTTTTTAACGTAATTGGACAAAATAGTTTGGTAGCATGCTGCTGTGCAAATGCCTTTACATCAGACATTGTATGTCTGAGCTTTCTATCCTTGCTAAGACTGACATAAACCTGTGGTCCATTAACACTCAGTTATTCCCTACGGCCCCACACCCATGATCGTATTATTCCTCCTGCTGACAATTTAACGCGTAAATGTTTTATTGTTAGGATGTTGTATGAATATTAAGTTTTCTTGTGTTCTTAAATACTTGTAAACCAATGTGCGATTAGCTATTGGTCCATTAACATGTGGTTGTTGTGATTTGCCTCCCGATGACCTTGCGTAAATGGGTCTGCACTGTATATAGTTTTATATATATATATACATATTTATTTATGTATATGTAAATGTGATCAAGCCTGAAAAAACGCTGAAAAAGTCTAAAAGTTAATTTGCAAGGAACATGTTCAGAAGGCATGTTGGCATGAAATGGGTCAAAATGAGTGCTGCATAATTTTAATCCTTGTTTTGTTAGCTGTCAAACTGTATTTTATTGTCAATTTTATTTTTATGCCCTGCAATAAATACTTAATTTAAAATGTCCTCATGTTGCCCTAAATTAAATTTGTGTCCATTGATTTTTATGCAGATGACCTAGTCATGTGAATATTCTTCTAAGCCAGTTTTTTTATGAAAATTTCATTTATGGCAACCTCAGAGGCATATGATTATGCTCCAATTGCTCTTCAAGTACTCATAAAAATTTACAACCCCTAAGGCAAAGCGACTTAGGTCAGGCCATAGTTATAATAAACTTCAACTCTTGATTTCTCAAAAGCAGCCGTGAAGAGACCTCCAGCTTTAAACATTGTAACTTTTTAAAAAGATTTTATAGAAACGCGTGTTTTTCACGTAATTTTTCAGCAGTTCCGGCCCAATTCAGTGCAACATCAAAGCCAGTTTTGATTTTTTCCGACTTTGTGAGGGTCTTCTCAGGCATGGTTAAGAAGTATATGTCTATGTATGTATACTAAACTGGACTGACTCTTGCTCTTTGTTTAGGATATGTTCTCGCTCAACAGTTCATCTGCGAGATCTCGTCATACGAGTAACGAGTCAAGCAGTTCACATTATGATGAAGTACGTTTGGCTTTTCATTGATTAAACACTAGAACCTATTCAAATTAAGTTAGGGTTTGGTTTTAAACTGTTGCTGCAAAAGAATGGTATGGTATGGTAAAGTAATCCAGTGGCATATATTTAAATTTCAGGCCCCACACAAGCATTATACAAATGCTTCTTTTCATTCTTTTCAGGCCTTCAGTTGAAGATTTTAACCCTGGTCCCATCAATTTTATATCCTATGGCCCTTCTTTGTGCCCAAGGTTACTGATGTCTGTTATAGACCTGTGTCGGAAGTCTGGTGGTTTGGATTTGAGGTTGAAGTATTTCCCTTTGGGCAAACAATTGGTTGGGCTTAAACAAGAGGCACAAGACTGAAGAATTTGGAGTCTGCTATTCAGTAACCATGAAGGCTTGTTGTATAGCATACTGTGCTATACAACAAGCCTTCATGGTTACTGAAAGGCTAACTCCAAATTCTTTGGTTTTGCGCCTCTTGTTTAAAGTGTTTCTCAATGCGTGTGATTAAGGGCACTGTTGCATTCTGTATGTTATCGCAATATCGTCCAATTATTTTGTGCTATTCTATGATTTCTTGCTGCTGTAAACAGTTATTTAGTAATTACTTTTACACTAATATCCTGTCGAGAGGGTGGTAAGTAAATTCTCTGTAAAATTATGATTAAGTTTCTCTGAGCTTTAAACGGTTTTGCTTCAGCTTGGAGGAAGAACTTCGATGCCGAAACCGGAAATGGGAAAGAACAGAGAACTTCGACGTGTTTCGCACATAAATGCAGAACAGAAAAGAAGAAGCAACATCAAGGTACCTGCTTCCAACTGTCTTCTCTCATCTCAGACCCCCAGTTGGAAACAGATCTTGTCCAAACTTCTCAATTTTTTATTTACATTTTCTCAGATGCAAAAATTGGCAAATCTTATATCATTATTCAAAATTTTCTTTATATTGGTAATGAATGAAACTTTATTGATTCCACAAGAACAACTCTAGCAAGGAATTTTTAACTGTTATTGATTCCACAAGAACAACTCTAGCAAGGAATTTTTAACTGTTTTATTGCATGAGAATTTGAGCAAGCGTTCTGGAATTGACATGGAGCTGAAACAAGCCATGTTTTCATGACCTTGTAATGAATACTGGCCAACATTTGTATCCAAGCACGTTAGTAGCGCAATTTAAGGACCTCACAGAGGTCTTTCTTAGACGTTCATTCTGGTTAAAGAATGGGTTTTCCGGATGCAGCTTTGTGTGATGCTGGGAAATTCCAGTATAAAATCATCAGTACTGGTACTTTGAGTTCTGTTTCTTGCAGTGCGGATTTGATACGTTGATTAACATGATACCAGAGCTGAAGGATAGTCCAAATTCACGGGTCAGCAAGGCAACCGCCCTGCATACAGGTTTGTCACTGTAATCTTTCGTGTTTGTTCTTGTTCCATTTTGTGCAGGAATTTTAGCTTTAGATAAAATGCAAAAGAACTGGTGTCTGTGATCAGTACCTTAGTCGAGGAGAGGAAGAGGATAGCAGATAAGGACCTGCAGCAAATACTTTACATTGCAGTACAATGCCTTATCTTAGGTTACCTTACGTTACATTAAGTTACTTTGCCTTGCGTTGCTATACCTTGTTTTGCCTTTCCTTACCTTAATTTGCTTTGCAAACTTAGCTTTTCTTACTCTACACAAACACTTTATTGCTTCCACTATTGTCTTCACTTCTCAGCTTAAACACAACCCCCAACAGCTCCTCTCACCCTTCTTCCTCTGGTCTTCTGGCAGCCGGACTTGTAATTGTAATTGTAATGACGACAATTTATATAGCATCGTAAGTAGCAGGCTACTTTTAGGACTTGGTTCTTGGCATGGCATCTTTTGACAACCACACTGACTTGACACAGCGCTTCTGAATAAGTTGGTGTCCTGCGCTTAGCTTTTAAGTAGCGCTCTAGAAATTTCAAGTTTATGATTGCAACGTATTGAGCATTGTGCTTTCGAATTCTTTAGCCGCAGAACTGTGCAAGAAGCTGAAACAAGAAAAAGTACAAAAGCATGACGAAGTGGAACAGCTGCGCAACGAAATTAAAGCTCTTGAAGCAGATATCAGGTCAGTTTTGTTGTCTCTAATCAACGGTTTCTCGACTCTTTCAGCTTTGTTCAATTGATCTTGTTGAGTGAATTGACAATAATTAATGCTGACAGCAGGTGCAATACTTATTATTATTATTATTATTATTACTGCTATGAAAAATTTTAACCCACACAGTCATATATATGACGTTGATTCTAATTTATAAGCAGTTCATTCACAGCATGTAATTAGCATCCCTACAAGATACCTGCTGAGAGGCACTTACAGCCCAGCTTTGGAAAAGAGAAGTGTTCAAGTGTTGATGCAAGTTGCTTGTAGAGTCCTTAGCCAGGATGCTTAGGTCAGCAGTTGCTTTCAACTGTGTGCAAGCTTATAGAACAACAGGGCTTTGGGCTTACCATTTATGGTGGAATAGCCCAGAACGTGAAAGTATGACATTGGTTTCTTTGCCGTGCCCCAGTAAGCACCTCAACTCAAGGTTGTTGTCCAATGTTGAACTTTCTTGTGGGAACAGTCTGCCGTTGTACATACAACTGTTACGTTTGATTCTGTTCCGCATGCTTTTTGAAACTAACTTGAAATGCATTCGTTTTGGTAGCTTGATAGCCACATGTGCAGAACTTTGAGAGTTACCTAAAAGGCACTATATTAAGTGTCTTCACACATGCATAGTAAGCAAGTAAAGTATCCCATATCCTACATGTGAGACATAGGGCAGATGCTCATTTCCTTTGCTTTTGGCCCGTGAGTTAGCAATGGACAAATCCCAAGGTCCTTGACGCGGGGCCAGCGCGTCACAGAACTTACCGCAGTTTACGCCAGTACTGAATTAAACTGCTTGATGAGAGAGGCACGGTGTGCACAAACAACTTGCACGCATACATCTAATTTGCCTACTGAGAGGTACCTTTGAAGAATATTTTCTTGTTTTTGTCAGTGCCTGTCAGTCACAATTGCCTGCCACTGGTGCCCCGCCAGTGAAACACCCCGTGGAGCAACTGAACGAACGTTTTGAGGATTACGTTTGCAAGAGATCGCTGGAGAACTGGAAATATTTCATTGTATCCTTGACATTCATTTTGATTTCTTGATGAACAATGGTGCAGAAGATGGGCCTATAATATTTTATTTATTTATTATGTGCACAAGATGAGTGAATCTGAAGGTGAGGCACAGGACAAGCGTGTGTGAAATTTTGTCCCGGGTCGTGGCAAGGAGTCAGCTCTGTAGGCTTAAACACACAATCATTTGTTTACAGACTTTGCATACTGCCTAACAGACCACTGTGATGAATATGTATGTAATTAATCATGTCTAATGGTGGGGCACAGTGGCTGATTGGATAGAGTGCTCGGCTTGTAACATAGGGAGTATAGGATCGAGCATCCCCTTAGGTGGTTACTGTGTAGGGACCTTGAGCAAGTCACTCACAATGCTTTTTGTGCCTCAAATTCAGATTTGCAGACCTTTCATGCTTAATAAATGCAAAATAATAACAATAATAATAAAAAATAAAGACTGAATGGGTCTGTTGTGTATTTAGTATGAACAGTAAGTGTATTGAAGAAGCGTCCTTTTTCTTGAGGGCGATTGGGACTTGAAGTAATTCTAATCTTGAGATTTCTACGGCTCCCAACAAAAGCCAAGTCGCTGGAACCAGCTTATTCACAGGCGCTCAGTCAAAACACAATCGATAAGCAAAAGGGTTCAGTTCCAGGTCAGGATCCAGGAGTCAGGCAGTTGGACGGCTACGGTGGATGGTGTTTGAAATTGAAGTGAGAAGAGCAATAAAGGGAAGAGGAAGACTCAGGATAAGATTTTTGGAAAAGAAATGTTTTCAGTTTTGAGCGAAAGACCAGTGACCAATTTATATGTGTCTGTGCAGTAGTAGACAATGAACCTTGACAACAATGGCGTAGTTTGGTTCTATCACTCAGCCGCTGTTGAAATCCTTTGACGAAGACGTCACCAGAGGAAGCACAGAGCAGCTGCGGAAATCGATTCTCGGATGGCTCCAGTCACATTGTTCTCTGGCGTCTCTCCGTCCTCGTAAGCTTTCCGTGGATTTCTTATTGTTTATTCACACTAAGTGTAGCTGGCCTGGTTAGCGCATTGGTTTAAGTGTACATCAAGGCGCCTCTGTGAGTGAGGATGCACGTTCGTATACCAATAGTGGCTACAATTATTTCAGAGATTTAAATCTAGGACTAGCAGTCGTAAAATAGAAGATTCCACTGGCGCCAATTCAAACGGGCAGTGGTGGTGAAGGATCTCACCCGATTAATTCATTGAAAAATGAGCAAGGTCAAGGCCAATCGGTCACTGTATAAAACCATGTACATTTACATTTATGTTGTTCTTTGAAACGTGCACTGGAGTCGTGTTATCAAACTTAGACAATATGTTAACAAGGTTGTGATCTAATGGTTTCTAAAGCAGTGGTTATATGTTAGATCCACATCCTAAACCGCATTATTTCGAAATTGGTGTTGGGATTATGCATGTAATAACAAGGGGCTGGTCTAAATAATTCATTATAAAGTAATGTTAAAATTATTAACGCTTGCACTTGTATTAATAATTGCAAGTACATGGATTAATAATTTTATGAATGATTATAATAGTTAAGAGAATTAGAATACATAGAAGGAATAATCCCTTTTATCTGTTGTTCAAATTGTAATATGCCTTAGATTTGCAGCTTATTTTGTGCAATTTATTAAATTGTGTAAAATATTAAAAAATGTGTATATGTGTTAATTAAATGCAAATAATGTCTTTCAACAACAGTTCTCAGAGGTGTGCACTGATGCATGTATTACCTAAAAATATTGTTGTATTTATTAATAATAGTTTGTTTCCTTTGCAGTAGTTACAAATGCGCTGCTTAATCTGAGCGTCAAAACATCAATCCTTTCGGATCCTTCCCTGGTACCAGAGGAGGTAAGAGAGATCGTTCTACGTCAAAGAAACTCCCAACGATAGATGTCGCCACCTTCTGGATTGTACAGCCATGTGACAGCAGAGCCCCTCGTCAGCATAAAACTGTCAGGACCATTCGCTTGTAATTTAGAAGTTGCTAGCAACAATTCACAGAGAATTCCAGGTTTCTGTCATAACGCTAGTGTTTTGCCATTTCTTCAGGACTGGAATCTTCTATTTTACGACAGTGGTGCTCAGTTTTTCTACGAATACAGCAGTGTCTTGTCAACTTTTTAAATCGGAAAACAGACTTTGAACTAAATTTAGGGCTCCTTTTTCTACTGAATTTTACACATTTGGTGTAATCAGTAATCCTGGCTGCCAACTCGGAGCCAGTGAGGGATAAGGGATAGTTGTAGGTTTGAAATATATCGTTTATTAAATAAGCAGAAAATTTATCAAAGACATATGTAGATTAGCCTAATAAGCTATGCTATGTTTATGTTAAAGGAGTCGGATGTAATTTGTTTATTTCAAGTGTACTGTAATTGTTTACTTGCGTTCTTTATGTGCATTTGAGAATGTGCACAATGAATTTCTCAGTAACACAAAATAATAGTTTTTGTAATTATTCAAATGTACAGGAGGGGCTAGAATCTGTTGAAAAGGACTACCTGCAACAGTATCAGATTAGTGCTCAATTCTGTAGTGGTTTTAAACCAATATAAACAAAGCTGCTTTGAAACTTAAAGCTCAGCAATGTTAAGTAATCGATAGCAAATTACACAACTAAATCATTTTAAAAGTTAAGTAAAATTACAGTATTATGGTTTTGGTGCCATTAGTTTCATATTTACTGATTTAGTGTCCATTGTAATGGTGAACTGAGTAGGTTTTAAAGTAACTGGTATTTTATAGTCTCCCTAATATAACTGAAGCTACAGAAAAGATGCCGGTTCCTTATTATGTACAGTGCAGCCCTGTTTACATGCATTCTTTGGGAGCCAGTCACCACCAGTGTTTGAACGAACCACGGGTTAAGAGAGCCATGCTGAAATACAGTAGTGTTTGTTTTGTGACAAGAAAGCTAAAAGACATAGGCTGTCTGATGTTAAGGCACTTGCATTGTGGCCTGCTACCACATGACTTTGACCAATTACTTTTAAAGGTTACACTGCTGTCTTGTTATGAGCAAGTGTTGGGATTTAATATCGGATTATTTGTTTCTGGCTACGTTAACATCGACTGTTTCCAGAAATTATTTCAAAGGCGAAGTCCCGTCAATTGGACTGCCTGTCTGATCGGTACACGTCTTGTGGAAAACTCGGCTGAGAGATCAAGAAGCTATGTTCCTTCCTGGGGTAGAGATGGGCTGCTGGGTTTGGGGCAGAGAGCCTGCTACATTAAGTTCACCTACTTTGGAACTTTATTGGCTCTGCAGGGCTTAAAGCTAGCTGTAGCCAGCAACTGTTGCCGCCTATTGAGAAAGCTGTTACAGCTGATACAGGCCGTCAATATAATGACAGTAAGACTGAATATTAGCCGGTGCAGAGCGTGTAATGATTGTACCGCGTGCTAATGCGTCTCGCGTGTTAAATAGGTACTGCTGGGAGCCTTGACATAAACGCGCATTAAACGGATTCGCACATAAACGGGACTGCACTGAACTATAATTGACAGGCAATAAGTAGATTTTTTATTTTATACACAAATTAATTTGACTTGGAATGAGACTTTTTGAAGGAAATTTTCAACAAGTTTGCATCAACTTTGGCTAGTCCAAAATGAGTTGTAATAAAGATTAATCAAACTACGCTTTAAACCCAGAAATAGATTTGGTGAGTTTTACTGCGGAGTAGTGAAGTGAGTTAATTGAAGTTCAGGGCAGTAAAGCAGGTACTAGCTACACATATTCAGCATGAATATGGCTTATGCATATCCAAAAGCTATGTAAATTAACGTGTTAAGACTGTGAACATTTCACTGATTTTTTTAGGCTAGTTTAGCATTTGCCTTCTGACGTTGATGCAACGTGTTCAGGAGCTGTGGGGCTCTTGCAAGGCCACATTTTAACCCATATGTTGCAGTTTTCTTTCCTAAACTAAGCATCTAAGTTTCTTGTTTATTTGTTTCATTGAATGTTCTGGTTTATTTTGGCGTAAATGGCATGCATTCTCATAAACACATGTTTACTCGGATTTACTAACGTTAGCGCTAGTCATAAACGTGCAAGTTGATGTTATTTTATGCATTCTGCTGCCTGTTGTGTTTTTAATTCATAAACTGTATCACAGACTGTTGATGTGAGGAGCCCTAATAACAGTGCTTGTTATTTCTTGTTTTTGTAACATGGCTTGGAAATTAAAAAAATACCTACTTGAATCCTCTAGAAATAATAATAATAATAATACAGTAACAATAATAATAATAGCTGGAGACCTGCTTCATGCTCCAAAGACTTGGTGGCTGTCCAGCTTGGGAACACCATCTGCTTTTCCAGAACCTTTCCATGTTAAACTAACAAGTCGGTCATGCTGCAACAATCGACGTTTCTTTCGTCTGAAGATAATAATAATAGTAGTAGTAATAATAAAATGATAATAATAATAATCATAATAATAAATATACATAAAACTTTTCATTTTAACTTTAAACGTTATGCAAATACTGTTTAAAGACCAATACCAGTTATGATGTTTCTTCAGGTTCCAGCCATTACAGGCAAATATCAATATCAGCTTTTAATTCACGTTTTGTTTTCTGCTGGTTTAAGTTCTTAACTGCTGTTTCGTTAGGAGTCACATCACAGATGTAGTCATTAAGTTCCTTCACTTCTTGCTTTTTCTTTTCTCTGTCTTTTTCTTTTTGTCGCCACCGGCCTTTGCCTTTTTACCTCGCTTTCCTTTCTTGCCTTTCTTCTTCAGCGCTTTAAGTCGCTGTTTCTCCAGCTTCTGGTTTCGGATTCGAATCGTCTTTCGAATCCTGTACGACCTCCACCAGGCTTGGATGGCACGTGCGGCTCGCAGCCTTCGCAGCTCCTCGCGCTCATTGGTCTGTCGTTCGCGGTACAGTTTGGCCCTCTCGGCCAGGATTTCCTTGAATGCTGCCTCCATTGGCTCGAACCGGTCTTCCATCTCATCCATTGCTGCCTTTTCCACGTTGTAAGCAGCTTCCACCTCGTCGAATTCATTCTGAAAGCACACGCGTCAATAGGAAGTCAATTTCTTTAGCTCCGGCAGTAAGTAAGGAAGTATTAATTGTTAAACCACCTGATTAGCGTAATCGTAAACTCGAGATTTCTACAGCGCTTAAAGAAAGCTAATTGGCGGGAAACAGCCTATTCACTGGCGCTCAGTCAGAGCAAAATCGATAGGCCAGAGTAGATTCTAGGTCAAGATCCAAGGGTCAGGCAAGCAGACATTTATGAGGGCCCGCATAAATTTTTACAAGGGCAAACTATGTAGCACAAAAACGCACACCTGTACACGCGTGAGCTCTATCACGAGCGCTGAGTCAAGTCAGAGGGGTTGTCTAGAGATAACCACGAAGTGATATATCTGGAAGTAGATCCACAAAATGCTCTTGCTTTGAAACCAGAAAGGGAAGGAAACAGAGCAGCTGTTACGGCCTAAGGGACTGATTTACATGCCTCTCAACCAGACATAATGGGCTCTAGACTGCAAATCGGTATTTTTCGTAGCCTATTTGGTATTTTGTCATAGACATAAAACCTTGTCAAACGTGTAAAGGCAAATCCAAATGGGTAATTGGAAGACCAAATAGCTAGGCTATAATTATTTTAATTTATAATAACTAAACGCCCTTTTTTTCGACCTCGGTCGTGTTACAGCGCTATATAAATTATTATTATTATTATTATACTAAATAATATTAACAATAGATTTATGTCACTTCGATTATGATACAAATCTATTGTTGCTGGAGCAACTAGAGCTGCTGTGGCGTCCAGGCTGGCACACTATTATTATTATTATTAAAAGTGAATAAACTACGCGAGCGTTCGACATGTTGTATGAAGGGTCTCTCACGCTGCGGCGATGTCTACGGAGAGATGGTGGGAAAGAAAACATAATCGCCGCCGCGTACAGCTACTGTATGTTGCGGCGACGTATACCTGATTGTGAAGGACCTGAAGGAAGCGTCAAACAAACCGCCACAAATGGGTTACTTGAAATTTGTCTTTGCCTATTAATATCAGACTCAGTATGTATATATACATATAAAGTATATATATAACCTATATAAATATATATAAGTTGTATGTGTGTCTATATGATGTAAATGCTCTATACCTGTAATTCTGTCATATCTTCGTCGAACCGTTTTATCCAGTTTTCGATTTCTGTCTCTACTTTGTATTTTTTCTACAGTGCAATACATACGTATTATGATTATTATTACTACTACTGCAACTTCTACCACTACTACTACTATTATCACCACGACCATTACTACTCTATACATCACGTGTTCAATATATAGGGCAATTAGTCTTTGATGCGCGGCAAATTCTCCTATATGCATAGACTGGCTTCATTGGTTGGCCGGTGTTCACGTGATTTTGGATTCCCAAAGGCTATGGGTTGGTTTAGCAATGCCAGTCTGTGCATGAGCGTCACCGTGTGCTGCGAGCGTTTTATTCAGCCAAATCCATTCCAACCATATGAATGTAAGTATATATCTATGTATATATATATCTATGTACATATATACGTACGTATGTACCAGTATGTGTGCATGCACCATTAAGCCTATATATGTATGCATGTATGTATGCATGAATGTATGTGTGTGTTTGTGTATGTATGTACGTATGTATGCATGGATGCATATATGAAAGCAATTATAAAGCGCCTTTTAAGAACCTTCCAAGTTCCAAGAACCTTTACAGAATTGGCCTATTGATTGTTCATTGGTCAACTGTTTTATAAGGGCCTCCCAAGAAAACAGACAACAGACCCGGCGCAGAACGCTTTCACTGTCCCAGTGGTCTTCTCTGAGTTTTGAGAGTCGGGCGTTGAGTTCGCTGAGGTCTTGAAGCGGTTGCTGTCGTCTGTCCCGACACATCTGCAGTTCTGCCTGGCGCAGCTTCTCTCCCTCCTGTCGTGTCCTCTGCATATATTCCTCTGCCAACTTCTCAACGGTCAGGATGTCCAGCTGCAGCTTGCGTACCATGTCGTTCATCTCCTTGCACTGTGACACAAATAGTATTGTGATATAGTAGTATAGTGATATAGTAATATAGTGTGAGGCGTGTTAGCTTACTGGTTCGAGCCTCCCCTTAGACGGATATTGCATAGGCAGTGACGTAGGCCTACATGTAGCTACATTTGGCGAACTCGCCAACACTTCACCTCTTACAAAACTTTGTGCAAATCTTTCACCTAAAACTTAAAACACTTCTATTCCACAAAATCCTATCCTGATTCCTGCTCTTCCCCTTATTGTATCTAGCCGCTCCAATTACAAACGTCATCCACCGTAGTCATCTGATTGCCTGCCTGCCTGATTTTTGGCCGGGACCCGAAACTGTTCCAGCCTATAGATTTTGACCGAGCGCCTATAAATAAGATGGTGCTCGCGAGTTAGTTTTAGTTGGGCGCTGTAGAAATCTCGAGTCTACGATTACGATAGTGACGCTTAATAAATGCATAAATAGTAATTATTATCATTATTATAATTATAATATTATTAACTTTATGTATAACGAGCGTTTCAGTTTCATTGCAATAACTAGCATGATCTACAGTTCTCTAGCAATTTGTAATAACTTCAGCCGGATGTTGATTCCTCAGCAGGAAGTGCGGACCTGGCCTTTGATTGCGGCATTTGGTGTGAAATAGGCTTTAAAAATGGTAAAAATTGGAATTTATAAACTAAACTCTGCCTTAACTCACAAAGTGTTTTTTATGTACACCGAAAAACTCATATATTGACACAGGCCAATATGTTTGACATTGTGTAATTTATCAGAGTGGATTTCTCCAAAGTACAGTGTTCGCACAACGTGATCGTGAAAATGGGCGCATGATGGGAAACGTCCATTAGAAGGGGCAACCGATATGGCGACCGTATAATATTGGCAGCTGAATCCCTAATCTTTTACCAGTTCGTCGTTTAGCGAAGAAATTAATTTGTAATTGTACCGGAATTAGATCTGGTAATTAAACCAGTCAAGATTCGCCGGGCATGGCACAAAATTTGATAATTGTAAATAGGGTATTTAAATTTTAAACTGTTTATATTTATAAAGTTAGCAGATGCATCAGCAAAGAAGATCGAGGGCACAGCCACAAAAAGATGCAATTTGACTGTGAGAGTTTCAATTAAACATTGTGTTTTACTTGACAAGTCAATACCAATATTTCAAAAAGTCATTTAGTTATAACAAGAAGCAGCTGGCCTTGAACTTTACTTGCTTTGAAGAATACACCCTTAATTTGATAGTTAATATGCTGGTTAATAAAGTTATTTCTTTCAATTTAGACAAATGACAAGATTTGTTTATTTTCAGTCGCTTGTACTACCGGAGAAGTTTCAGCATATTCTTCGTGTTATGAACACAAATATCGAGGGAAAGCGCAAAGTCCCTTTTGCTCTTACGGCCATTAAGGTAGAAGTAACTTTTATCATGATACAGTATCAAGTTAACAAGCTCTGTGTGGAGAACATGTAAAATTAATGATGTTAAGAGATCATATGAAAAAATTACTTGTCTTGATATTATATTAAGTAAGTTTTGGCTTTTTGTATAACTTTTGTTGCATATTCTGTCATGCTGCTTAAGGTCTGTGTTGTTTTTAAATGCCGGTTAAAAATATTGTAGCAGTTTTTCACGAACTTTCTTAATGCCATTGTTATTCAAAATAGCGATTTGATGCATACCCCAGGTTCTTAAGTACGTTGTTCATTGTTTCATATTTTAGGGTGTTGGCCGTCGTTATGCCCACGTTGTCTGTAAGAAGGCTAATGTAGATGTGACAAAGCGTGCTGGAGAGATCTCCGAAGAGGAGGTAATATTAACGTCTATATTGCTTTTATGAAATGTTATATTGTTGTTAAAAATCTGTTTATAAAGTTCTTAATATACGTAATTGCAGAATGTTCGTATGCGGTCAAGAATATCTTTCAATTATTTATGTACAGTTTTTTAGAGATGTGCCGTGTATGTTGTAGTAGCTGAGCCTCTCACTTGTAATATTTTTTGTGTCAGGTATTTGTACTTGAGTAGTATAAACAAGCATTATTTTGCGCTAGGCTAAGACTTCTAGGCTGAAAAGCAAAAAATCATTAACAGTAAAAATCATTAACGACAAGTCTTTGGAACTGCTGATAAATTAGGGGTAATGAAGGCCACGGATCTGAGTGCATCTGAGAAACTGTGGAAAGTCTAATGTGATTTTGGAGAGTTTAGGAGTGTAATTTCTGCATTATTAAAATCAAGTTTATCATAATTTATTGGAAAATGTTGTTTATAGGTTGAGAAGCTGATTACAATCATGAGCAACCCTCGCCAGTACAAGATCCCGGACTGGTTCCTGAACAGGCAGAAGGACATTAAGGATGGCAAGTTCTCTCAGGTGATGTCCAACACCCTTGACAGCAAGGTCCGTGAGGACCTCGAGAGACTGAAGAAGATCAGGACCCACCGTGGTCTCCGACACTTCTGGGGGTAAGATAAACATGATGTGCTTTAAGTTGTTTTGGAGATGAGATGTCTGAGATTTTTTGCAACTGATAGTCTGTTTTAGTAATGTATATCTTGATCTTCTGATGCATTTGGCTTTAATTAACTTAGGCTTTTAAAACTTAATTTTCATGTATCGATCTAGTCACACGGGCACAGTGTACGTGTATGATCCTGTTAATGCTAACTGGAATAATGTATGCTGTTAAAGTTAACTGGAATAATGTATGCTGTTAATGCTAACTGCAATAATGTATGCTGTTAATGCTAATTGGAATAATGTATGTTGTTAATGCTAATTGGAATAATGTATGATGTTAATGCTAACTGGAATATTGTGTCCTGCATGTTGTGAATCAATTATAATTCTAATAAATTATAAGAAATATGTATAGATTAGGGTAGTAATAGCACAACTTATAAGTTGCAGTGATTTCATATTTTGTTTCACTTGCTTGTACTGTTTAATTTTAATAACTGTAAGAAGAATTTTAAAATAAGTATATATACATTATTTTAATGTAGTCAAACAGTAAATTAAACAGTTACCAATTTGGAAGAAATTAAGCTTCATAAAATAACACAGTTTTTGTGAATATTAGGTCTGTGTTTTGCAGTTAAAAATTGTGTTGTTTTGTTGGCAGACTTCGTGTCCGTGGTCAGCACACGAAGACGACAGGCAGGAGAGGACGTACAGTCGGTGTGTCCAAGAAGAAGTCGTAAAATGTAACAAATATCATAGAGACAGTTATGAACTGTTTTAGGAATTTTGTCACCTAATAAACATCAGGAAGACTAGAAGTGTCATTTCTTGGCCTTATTTGCCATAATTCAAACGCAGTTGAGAATTTTAACTTGGTCACAGGTTGAACTGTGAGAAAAATGCAGAACTTGCAGTTGTGTTTTATTTGTAATTTCTGTCTGTCTTTCAACCTGAAGCTCTTCCGTAAGTTCTGTATGTCTGATTGGTTGATAACTGTAGGATGGTGGCCTGTTTGGTAGCACAGCAGTCCAACGCATGAGTTGCTTGTGCATATATATCTTGCATTTAGATTCAGATTTACTGAAGGTGACTGACTACCCATCATTTTAATCCTTGCTGGAATTTGAACAGTTTTTCATGGAAATAATAATATTGATAAAAGGGAAGTTTAAAGCCAACAAGAGTGAACTGGATCTGTGTTTTGTTAGTTCAAATATGAAGCTGTTTTATAGTCCCTGAGTTAATCATTTTGGTCTGACTTGAGTAAACTGAAGCGAACCAGCCTTTTGTCGTGGCGCTATCTAAATGCTTTGCCGATACGTAGGTTTGTTCGGTAGAGGTCGCTTTGCCCTAGCCGGCATAGAGCCGACAGGTAGAGGTCGCTTCGCCCTAGCGTAGATGCACAGGCAGAGATCGCTTAGTAGAAGTTCGCTAGGTACAGGTCGCCTTGCTCTAGCAAAGATGGAGGCAGGTAAAGATCTCTTCGTGTGAGTTCGTCAGGTTGCTCCGTGCAAGGTCACTTTGCCCTAGCAGGGATGGAGGCAGATAGATGTCGCTCCGTACCGCTAGAGGTCGCTTTGCCCTAGCGTAGATGGAGGTAGGCAGAGGTCGCTCCAGTGACTGCGGTAGGCCGCATACAGCGACTGAAGGCGAGGGAGATCTAAGGGAGCAATATAAAAGAATTTGCGCGGGTGAAAGAGGCCGCTTTCTTTGTGAATTCTCGACTGGTAAAGACCCTAGTCGATAGTTCGAATCTTGTGGATTTTGATAGTTTCTTTTGGTATAGGTGTTGAACCCTGTACGTAGAACTCGATGCGATTTTTCTAATGATTCTTTGTGGATTTAAAGCGGCTAGTTGAAATTATATTCTGGAGTTCAAGTCGATCAAAAATTCTAAATTCTCGGATTCGGTTCGCGCTGAGTCGAAGCGTGAATCCATTGCTCAGAAGATTCTTTACTGGATTTTCTGGATTCGAAGCCTGAGTCTTCGAGTTGTTGGACTCGATTGTGTGTTTCTACGTTCTACGCTCAGTCAAGACGGACAGACACAACGAATTGTTGCGTTGGAATGCATCGAGCAGGGAGTTTTATAATTTACTATTTACTTAAAAATCTTAATTAAATGCTCCGAGTAAATAGATTAAATAAATTAGTTAAAGGAAACAAGAAGATTATTAAAGACAATTTTATTGGTTTTAATGTAAATAAAGTTGATTATTAATTCAATCATTAAAACTGTGTTTGTTGTAAAAAATGGCTGAGGCACTCGGCTGTGAAGTAACTGTAGAGCAGGTAGAAGAATTGACAATGGAGTCTTCGTCAGCATCAGTTTCCGAGGCTGGAACTGAATTTATGCAGCGCCAGACAAATTGGCAAGAGCAGATATTTGAAGAAATTATACAGCGCCAGGCCGAGTTTCAGGAGGAAATGAGAGAAACTACAGAGCGCCGAGAGGAAGCATTTATGCAGCGCCAGTCCGAGTTTCAGGAGGAAATGGAAGGAAGAATGGAGCGCCGAAAAGAAGCATTTTTAGAGCGCCAGTCAAACATAAATGAAAGATTATCAGAGGAAATCTTGAGAACAATGAACGATTTTATGTTGCGCCAATCTTCTCAAGAAACGGGTGCAAGAGAGAAAAGTAAGATTGTTGTAGGGGAAAAGGACCCTTATCCGTCAGAAGATGTGATAACCTTCTGCCCGAAGGTCACGGACACCACTCTAAGTTCGGGAATCGAACCGTCATCTGGTAAGGTTACTAAAGGTATTGCCCCACAGGAATTACCAACCCTGCGGCGTAGTGCACGATTACAGAATAAGATTCCAACCTATTATGGAGAGGGAGGCATCCGGGTTCAATTTACCACCTCTCATGATCAGGGTTCGAATCCAGGTCGGAGCAGTTGCAGAACTAAATCACCGCAATACTACCCCCTACAACAACACGTCACAGCCCCCAATGGTGTGGGGGCGGGCGTAACATTTGGTACCATCAGTGTTGGGTTAAGTTTGGGTGATTCGGAGGAGGAAGAACCAGAAAGAAGAGGACGAATGTTTGACTATAGCTTTGGCGAGGAAGTTGACCTAGTTTGGAATGAATATGGTTTTGATGAAAGCTTTGGTGAAGTGGACCTTCGAGAAAGTGTTTTAGCGCCGTTAAGTAGTTTAAAAATTAGGCCTAATTATGTTAAAATAGGTGATAAGCCTGTTGAACCGTGTTCTAACTTGGAGCATTTAGTTTCAGGGGTGGACAAAATTTGGTCAGGGGATGAAATTGATAACGTGAAGGCAGCTCAACAACGTCGAGCTTCAACAAGAAATCAACCGGCCGACGTAAACCGAGCCGTTCTCGTTGGTCTCGACGGAGGAAGATGCGTAAGTCACGGCTTTATGGTAAACAGCCGAGCATCTGCCGTTTCTGAAGAGCTGCCTGTACAAGAGAGCGACATATGGCTCGCAAGTCGTCGCTTCGATGGTCAGTGGTCGTCCATGTCTACGTCCGCTGTCGGGAAAGGCGGAAACTTGACGTCGACAGTTCCTACGTCAATGTCTTCGTCGGTAGTAACGTCGTTGCAACCTGTTTATACGTCGTCACGATGTGAAACTTCGTCAAGAGTGTGTAACGCCGATTCTGGACCACCTTGCATCATGACTACGTCCTGTCCTGTTCGTGTTGCTGCAAGAGTCGTGTCAGGTTCTGTTAAACCAGCGGTCCGCACTCATAACTGCGGAGCGTCATGGTCGAGGTCGGAGCCCTTGTCGTGCGCATTGAATGTCGCGTACGACTCTGGCCTAGATGTATCGCCGCAATGTCGAGGCCTACGTGTACCTGAAGGTGGGTGGTGTGCTTTGTCATTTGCTGCGGGAGCGCCACCAACGCCGTACGGTCATAGTATCGCAATGGAACCAGTCTTCGACGTCGCCGGGGTTTCTTCAAGGTTGTCGCGTTGTCCGTATGGGGATGACGGCGCGATGAAGTATGTAAATGAGTCGGCACACGTGGAACCATGGCCGATCGATCGTCAGTTAGCGTCAGCTGAAGTTACGTCGGCGGATAAAGCTGCTTCGCCGGTGCTGAGGACGTCTGCATCAAGGCCGCCGACTACTGTAAAGAGCGAGGACGTCTTGGAAATCAAGAAAGAAGCGACCGAATCCGTTGCAGTGACGTCGTCGATGGCTATGGCTACGCCGGAAACCGTTATGCGTGAACCGTCCGTTAACACTTCTTCGACTGGTTCGTCGCTTGAAAAGCCGCGTCAGTACCTGAAATTGGGATGTTACAATGGCAAGACAGCTGTAGAGGCGTTCCTGAAGAAATTTGAGGCTTGCGCCCGTAACAATCAATGGACAGATGAGGAACGATTAAATCATTTAATGTGTTCATTAACCGAGCCAGCGAATCAGATACTGTGGGAATTTGATGCCGTTGACATAGGAACCTGGTCTGATTTAGTCCAGCGACTCCGTGCTCGATATGGAGGTACAGATCAAGTGGCTTTGTATCAGACACAATTAAGTATGCGACGACAGAAGGAGAACGAGGATTTCGGTACGCTTGTTCAAGACATTAGACGATTGATGACGTTGGCATATCCTGGTCCAACGTCCGTACACAGTGAGACAATTGCTATCCGTGCTTTTTTGGATGCCTTACGGGACAAAACATTAGCTTTGAAAGTTCGAGAGCGTGAACCAACTACATTGGATAACGCTTATAAACTGGCTTTGCGGTTGGATGGATACAGAAGAGCTGAAGAGGATTCTTCTGAAAGTGACGAGCAGAGGCTAGGTCGAGTGAAAACTGTGCAAGAAGTTAAACAGCCGGTTGGGAAGTCTGGTTGTGCTTCTCATCACGAGGAGGCGCTCCAACGTCGAGTCGAACAATTAGAGAGGCATGTGGCTTTGCTTCAGGGTCAAGCGATAATGTCTTCTCCGTTGGAACAAAGAAGGTACGCTGGATGGTCAAACGTCAATCAGCAACCGAGGATGAGTAGATCGTGGCAACCAAATAATGCCTGCTTCATCTGTGGACAACAGAATCACGTTGCTCGTCAATGCCAGTATCGTCAGAGGATGCAACCGGAAGCGAACGCTGATCAAAGTCAACAAGAGTCAGTAGGCTTTCATTGCAATAGAGGAAACGCCAGTGAGACAGTTGAACAGTCATGGATTGACACTCGTCCGTCGGGTCAAATGCCTGCCCGTTGCGGCTTAATAAGGTTAGTTGGACCTGGTGAAAGTCCGAACGACGGCATATGCTGGCCGTTGTCACAACAAGGAAATCAACGAAAGACGCAGTGGTCATCGGTTCAACGACAACAAGTTCATGGAGGGACATTCGGGTCAGACCATCGCTGTTTTTGCTGCAAGGTTGCCGACCATCCAGTTCGGGTTTGTCCGTGGAGACGTTCCATGAGAAGAGTCTCAACAAAGGAACCTGCCCGGGAGGAAGAAACGGTCAGTGGCATTGAGGAGGTCGCTGCCACAAGAACTGTCAGTGTCGATTCCTCAGTGCCTAATGAGAGTCAGATCATCGAAGCTGATCGTTCCGCTTCCAGAACAAAGTTCGATTCTGCTCTGAAGTTCAGTGGCAATGGTCAATGCAAGTCGCCGTTCATGATTCAGGATTTATACCGTGACTTTCGTTTGGACAGTGGGTGCTACGCGTGTCCCGGATGTCCGTATGTATCATTCGTTGGAGAGGCATTTCGGCAGCATTTAAATTGGACGAAACATTTTCGATGCCTCTAGTGGTGGCATTCGAGCGTGTGGTTCGTGATAGTACGTGGACCCATTTTCTGGTCTGGATCAATTAGGCTATTCGACCTTACATGTAAATTGAGTTTGTTTCAATGATGCTTCAATGTGCGGTTGATGGTCGTTGTGGTCTGTTGGATTATACTGCCTAGCATTCCGTGGTTATGCAGAGCTTTGCAGTTGACGAAACCGAAAGTAGTTAAACCATGGGGTTTTCCAGATTGTTTGGAACAACCGTGGTTATGTTAAATGTGGTTTAGGAGTTTAAGGAAAATTGAGTAGATGTCTGGCTGTGGTGACTCTGAGTTCGGTCCTCGGAAGTTGTCAAGTTGCCAGCGATATTAATTAGGCCATTGGTTATTGGTGCAGGGGTTAACTGGGCCAGTATTAGTAATATTGATCGCGTAATGGCGACCATTATAAGACTGTGGCATAAGGGCCTGTTCTATAGGTTTCTTTTTGATGAATATAGATAAATAATATCTATTTCTCAGTTATTGCAATGTTAGTTTTTATTACTAATAACGTCGTATATTGTTTGTATTTTTGTTTGGCCAGTGTCGAATAAGGCATTGGTGATGATGTCTTGAAATGTCAAGCAGGTTTTTGTGTAGGAGATTGATAGCCGAATGACTGTAACGGAAAGAAAGAAGTGAGAAATTAACAACATTGTAACAAGAGGCTTTTCTCATGTACAAGTAACGGGAATTAGTGTTTACGAAATTAATAGACTTGTAGTTTGGGCAAAGAGGAATCTGTGCCTTTGACCCATGGGATATTATGGACTTGAGGTTTATAGGTCGAGGTGAACTTAAGGTATGCGCTAGGCGCCTGATGCCAAGTTGAACCCAGGAACGACCTTAGAGATTTTGCTATAGAAGTTGTGAGATGATATATTAAACTAATGTCACGACTTGTAATTATTGTAATTAATATCACGACTTGTAATTATTGTAATTAATAATGTGTGTAATCAAAGTGAGACACGGTTGCCGACCTGTATATGAGAAACCAAAAGGAAAGTTTGTACTTATGAATGAAGAAAGAGAGTGAAGGTTGTCGATTCGAGTCTTGCTTTGAAAGGAAGTTAATTATGTTATATGTTAATACTTGGAGCATTCAAAATTTTCTTTTTCCAAAATTTTTTCGGATTCTCCGCAAAAATTTTAGCGTGAGAGGGCGATATTGAAGCGAACCAGCCTTTTGTCGTGGCGCTATCTAAATGCTTTGCCGATACGTAGGTTTGTTCGGTAGAGGTCGCTTTGCCCTAGCCGGCATAGAGCCGACAGGTAGAGGTCGCTTCGCCCTAGCGTAGATGCACAGGCAGAGATCGCTTAGTAGAAGTTCGCTAGGTACAGGTCGCCTTGCTCTAGCAAAGATGGAGGCAGGTAAAGATCTCTTCGTGTGAGTTCGTCAGGTTGCTCCGTGCAAGGTCACTTTGCCCTAGCAGGGATGGAGGCAGATAGATGTCGCTCCGTACCGCTAGAGGTCGCTTTGCCCTAGCGTAGATGGAGGTAGGCAGAGGTCGCTCCAGTGACTGCGGTAGGCCGCATACAGCGACTGAAGGCGAGGGAGATCTAAGGGAGCAATATAAAAGAATTTGCGCGGGTGAAAGAGGCCGCTTTCTTTGTGAATTCTCGACTGGTAAAGACCCTAGTCGATAGTTCGAATCTTGTGGATTTTGATAGTTTCTTTTGGTATAGGTGTTGAACCCTGTACGTAGAACTCGATGCGATTTTTCTAATGATTCTTTGTGGATTTAAAGCGGCTAGTTGAAATTATATTCTGGAGTTCAAGTCGATCAAAAATTCTAAATTCTCGGATTCGGTTCGCGCTGAGTCGAAGCGTGAATCCATTGCTCAGAAGATTCTTTACTGGATTTTCTGGATTCGAAGCCTGAGTCTTCGAGTTGTTGGACTCGATTGTGTGTTTCTACGTTCTACGCTCAGTCAAGACGGACAGACACAACGAATTGTTGCGTTGGAATGCATCGAGCAGGGAGTTTTATAATTTACTATTTACTTAAAAATCTTAATTAAATGCTCCGAGTAAATAGATTAAATAAATTAGTTAAAGGAAACAAGAAGATTATTAAAGACAATTTTATTGGTTTTAATGTAAATAAAGTTGATTATTAATTCAATCATTAAAACTGTGTTTGTTGTAAAAAATGGCTGAGGCACTCGGCTGTGAAGTAACTGTAGAGCAGGTAGAAGAATTGACAATGGAGTCTTCGTCAGCATCAGTTTCCGAGGCTGGAACTGAATTTATGCAGCGCCAGACAAATTGGCAAGAGCAGATATTTGAAGAAATTATACAGCGCCAGGCCGAGTTTCAGGAGGAAATGAGAGAAACTACAGAGCGCCGAGAGGAAGCATTTATGCAGCGCCAGTCCGAGTTTCAGGAGGAAATGGAAGGAAGAATGGAGCGCCGAAAAGAAGCATTTTTAGAGCGCCAGTCAAACATAAATGAAAGATTATCAGAGGAAATCTTGAGAACAATGAACGATTTTATGTTGCGCCAATCTTCTCAAGAAACGGGTGCAAGAGAGAAAAGTAAGATTGTTGTAGGGGAAAAGGACCCTTATCCGTCAGAAGATGTGATAACCTTCTGCCCGAAGGTCACGGACACCACTCTAAGTTCGGGAATCGAACCGTCATCTGGTAAGGTTACTAAAGGTATTGCCCCACAGGAATTACCAACCCTGCGGCGTAGTGCACGATTACAGAATAAGATTCCAACCTATTATGGAGAGGGAGGCATCCGGGTTCAATTTACCACCTCTCATGATCAGGGTTCGAATCCAGGTCGGAGCAGTTGCAGAACTAAATCACCGCAATACTACCCCCTACAACAACACGTCACAGCCCCCAATGGTGTGGGGGCGGGCGTAACATTTGGTACCATCAGTGTTGGGTTAAGTTTGGGTGATTCGGAGGAGGAAGAACCAGAAAGAAGAGGACGAATGTTTGACTATAGCTTTGGCGAGGAAGTTGACCTAGTTTGGAATGAATATGGTTTTGATGAAAGCTTTGGTGAAGTGGACCTTCGAGAAAGTGTTTTAGCGCCGTTAAGTAGTTTAAAAATTAGGCCTAATTATGTTAAAATAGGTGATAAGCCTGTTGAACCGTGTTCTAACTTGGAGCATTTAGTTTCAGGGGTGGACAAAATTTGGTCAGGGGATGAAATTGATAACGTGAAGGCAGCTCAACAACGTCGAGCTTCAACAAGAAATCAACCGGCCGACGTAAACCGAGCCGTTCTCGTTGGTCTCGACGGAGGAAGATGCGTAAGTCACGGCTTTATGGTAAACAGCCGAGCATCTGCCGTTTCTGAAGAGCTGCCTGTACAAGAGAGCGACATATGGCTCGCAAGTCGTCGCTTCGATGGTCAGTGGTCGTCCATGTCTACGTCCGCTGTCGGGAAAGGCGGAAACTTGACGTCGACAGTTCCTACGTCAATGTCTTCGTCGGTAGTAACGTCGTTGCAACCTGTTTATACGTCGTCACGATGTGAAACTTCGTCAAGAGTGTGTAACGCCGATTCTGGACCACCTTGCATCATGACTACGTCCTGTCCTGTTCGTGTTGCTGCAAGAGTCGTGTCAGGTTCTGTTAAACCAGCGGTCCGCACTCATAACTGCGGAGCGTCATGGTCGAGGTCGGAGCCCTTGTCGTGCGCATTGAATGTCGCGTACGACTCTGGCCTAGATGTATCGCCGCAATGTCGAGGCCTACGTGTACCTGAAGGTGGGTGGTGTGCTTTGTCATTTGCTGCGGGAGCGCCACCAACGCCGTACGGTCATAGTATCGCAATGGAACCAGTCTTCGACGTCGCCGGGGTTTCTTCAAGGTTGTCGCGTTGTCCGTATGGGGATGACGGCGCGATGAAGTATGTAAATGAGTCGGCACACGTGGAACCATGGCCGATCGATCGTCAGTTAGCGTCAGCTGAAGTTACGTCGGCGGATAAAGCTGCTTCGCCGGTGCTGAGGACGTCTGCATCAAGGCCGCCGACTACTGTAAAGAGCGAGGACGTCTTGGAAATCAAGAAAGAAGCGACCGAATCCGTTGCAGTGACGTCGTCGATGGCTATGGCTACGCCGGAAACCGTTATGCGTGAACCGTCCGTTAACACTTCTTCGACTGGTTCGTCGCTTGAAAAGCCGCGTCAGTACCTGAAATTGGGATGTTACAATGGCAAGACAGCTGTAGAGGCGTTCCTGAAGAAATTTGAGGCTTGCGCCCGTAACAATCAATGGACAGATGAGGAACGATTAAATCATTTAATGTGTTCATTAACCGAGCCAGCGAATCAGATACTGTGGGAATTTGATGCCGTTGACATAGGAACCTGGTCTGATTTAGTCCAGCGACTCCGTGCTCGATATGGAGGTACAGATCAAGTGGCTTTGTATCAGACACAATTAAGTATGCGACGACAGAAGGAGAACGAGGATTTCGGTACGCTTGTTCAAGACATTAGACGATTGATGACGTTGGCATATCCTGGTCCAACGTCCGTACACAGTGAGACAATTGCTATCCGTGCTTTTTTGGATGCCTTACGGGACAAAACATTAGCTTTGAAAGTTCGAGAGCGTGAACCAACTACATTGGATAACGCTTATAAACTGGCTTTGCGGTTGGATGGATACAGAAGAGCTGAAGAGGATTCTTCTGAAAGTGACGAGCAGAGGCTAGGTCGAGTGAAAACTGTGCAAGAAGTTAAACAGCCGGTTGGGAAGTCTGGTTGTGCTTCTCATCACGAGGAGGCGCTCCAACGTCGAGTCGAACAATTAGAGAGGCATGTGGCTTTGCTTCAGGGTCAAGCGATAATGTCTTCTCCGTTGGAACAAAGAAGGTACGCTGGATGGTCAAACGTCAATCAGCAACCGAGGATGAGTAGATCGTGGCAACCAAATAATGCCTGCTTCATCTGTGGACAACAGAATCACGTTGCTCGTCAATGCCAGTATCGTCAGAGGATGCAACCGGAAGCGAACGCTGATCAAAGTCAACAAGAGTCAGTAGGCTTTCATTGCAATAGAGGAAACGCCAGTGAGACAGTTGAACAGTCATGGATTGACACTCGTCCGTCGGGTCAAATGCCTGCCCGTTGCGGCTTAATAAGGTTAGTTGGACCTGGTGAAAGTCCGAACGACGGCATATGCTGGCCGTTGTCACAACAAGGAAATCAACGAAAGACGCAGTGGTCATCGGTTCAACGACAACAAGTTCATGGAGGGACATTCGGGTCAGACCATCGCTGTTTTTGCTGCAAGGTTGCCGACCATCCAGTTCGGGTTTGTCCGTGGAGACGTTCCATGAGAAGAGTCTCAACAAAGGAACCTGCCCGGGAGGAAGAAACGGTCAGTGGCATTGAGGAGGTCGCTGCCACAAGAACTGTCAGTGTCGATTCCTCAGTGCCTAATGAGAGTCAGATCATCGAAGCTGATCGTTCCGCTTCCAGAACAAAGTTCGATTCTGCTCTGAAGTTCAGTGGCAATGGTCAATGCAAGTCGCCGTTCATGATTCAGGATTTATACCGTGACTTTCGTTTGGACAGTGGGTGCTACGCGTGTCCCGGATGTCCGTATGTATCATTCGTTGGAGAGGCATTTCGGCAGCATTTAAATTGGACGAAACATTTTCGATGCCTCTAGTGGTGGCATTCGAGCGTGTGGTTCGTGATAGTACGTGGACCCATTTTCTGGTCTGGATCAATTAGGCTATTCGACCTTACATGTAAATTGAGTTTGTTTCAATGATGCTTCAATGTGCGGTTGATGGTCGTTGTGGTCTGTTGGATTATACTGCCTAGCATTCCGTGGTTATGCAGAGCTTTGCAGTTGACGAAACCGAAAGTAGTTAAACCATGGGGTTTTCCAGATTGTTTGGAACAACCGTGGTTATGTTAAATGTGGTTTAGGAGTTTAAGGAAAATTGAGTAGATGTCTGGCTGTGGTGACTCTGAGTTCGGTCCTCGGAAGTTGTCAAGTTGCCAGCGATATTAATTAGGCCATTGGTTATTGGTGCAGGGGTTAACTGGGCCAGTATTAGTAATATTGATCGCGTAATGGCGACCATTATAAGACTGTGGCATAAGGGCCTGTTCTATAGGTTTCTTTTTGATGAATATAGATAAATAATATCTATTTCTCAGTTATTGCAATGTTAGTTTTTATTACTAATAACGTCGTATATTGTTTGTATTTTTGTTTGGCCAGTGTCGAATAAGGCATTGGTGATGATGTCTTGAAATGTCAAGCAGGTTTTTGTGTAGGAGATTGATAGCCGAATGACTGTAACGGAAAGAAAGAAGTGAGAAATTAACAACATTGTAACAAGAGGCTTTTCTCATGTACAAGTAACGGGAATTAGTGTTTACGAAATTAATAGACTTGTAGTTTGGGCAAAGAGGAATCTGTGCCTTTGACCCATGGGATATTATGGACTTGAGGTTTATAGGTCGAGGTGAACTTAAGGTATGCGCTAGGCGCCTGATGCCAAGTTGAACCCAGGAACGACCTTAGAGATTTTGCTATAGAAGTTGTGAGATGATATATTAAACTAATGTCACGACTTGTAATTATTGTAATTAATATCACGACTTGTAATTATTGTAATTAATAATGTGTGTAATCAAAGTGAGACACGGTTGCCGACCTGTATATGAGAAACCAAAAGGAAAGTTTGTACTTATGAATGAAGAAAGAGAGTGAAGGTTGTCGATTCGAGTCTTGCTTTGAAAGGAAGTTAATTATGTTATATGTTAATACTTGGAGCATTCAAAATTTTCTTTTTCCAAAATTTTTTCGGATTCTCCGCAAAAATTTTAGCGTGAGAGGGCGATATTGAAGCGAACCAGCCTTTTGTCGTGGCGCTATCTAAATGCTTTGCCGATACGTAGGTTTGTTCGGTAGAGGTCGCTTTGCCCTAGCCGGCATAGAGCCGACAGGTAGAGGTCGCTTCGCCCTAGCGTAGATGCACAGGCAGAGATCGCTTAGTAGAAGTTCGCTAGGTACAGGTCGCCTTGCTCTAGCAAAGATGGAGGCAGGTAAAGATCTCTTCGTGTGAGTTCGTCAGGTTGCTCCGTGCAAGGTCACTTTGCCCTAGCAGGGATGGAGGCAGATAGATGTCGCTCCGTACCGCTAGAGGTCGCTTTGCCCTAGCGTAGATGGAGGTAGGCAGAGGTCGCTCCAGTGACTGCGGTAGGCCGCATACAGCGACTGAAGGCGAGGGAGATCTAAGGGAGCAATATAAAAGAATTTGCGCGGGTGAAAGAGGCCGCTTTCTTTGTGAATTCTCGACTGGTAAAGACCCTAGTCGATAGTTCGAATCTTGTGGATTTTGATAGTTTCTTTTGGTATAGGTGTTGAACCCTGTACGTAGAACTCGATGCGATTTTTCTAATGATTCTTTGTGGATTTAAAGCGGCTAGTTGAAATTATATTCTGGAGTTCAAGTCGATCAAAAATTCTAAATTCTCGGATTCGGTTCGCGCTGAGTCGAAGCGTGAATCCATTGCTCAGAAGATTCTTTACTGGATTTTCTGGATTCGAAGCCTGAGTCTTCGAGTTGTTGGACTCGATTGTGTGTTTCTACGTTCTACGCTCAGTCAAGACGGACAGACACAACGAATTGTTGCGTTGGAATGCATCGAGCAGGGAGTTTTATAATTTACTATTTACTTAAAAATCTTAATTAAATGCTCCGAGTAAATAGATTAAATAAATTAGTTAAAGGAAACAAGAAGATTATTAAAGACAATTTTATTGGTTTTAATGTAAATAAAGTTGATTATTAATTCAATCATTAAAACTGTGTTTGTTGTAAAAAATGGCTGAGGCACTCGGCTGTGAAGTAACTGTAGAGCAGGTAGAAGAATTGACAATGGAGTCTTCGTCAGCATCAGTTTCCGAGGCTGGAACTGAATTTATGCAGCGCCAGACAAATTGGCAAGAGCAGATATTTGAAGAAATTATACAGCGCCAGGCCGAGTTTCAGGAGGAAATGAAACTACAGAGCGCCGAGAGGAAGCATTTATGCAGCGCCAGTCCGAGTTTCAGGAGGAAATGGAAGGAAGAATGGAGCGCCGAAAAGAAGCATTTTTAGAGCGCCAGTCAAACATAAATGAAAGATTATCAGAGGAAATCTTGAGAACAATGAACGATTTTATGTTGCGCCAATCTTCTCAAGAAACGGGTGCAAGAGAGAAAAGTAAGATTGTTGTAGGGGAAAAGGACCCTTATCCGTCAGAAGATGTGATAACCTTCTGCCCGAATGTCACGGACACCACTCTAAGTTCGGGAATCGAACCGTCATCTGGTAAGGTTACTAAAGGTATTGCCCCACAGGAATTACCAACCCTGCGGCGTAGTGCACGATTACAGAATAAGATTCCAACCTATTATGGAGAGGGAGGCATCCGGGTTCAATTTACCACCTCTCATGATCAGGGTTCGAATCCAGGTCGGAGCAGTTGCAGAACTAAATCACCGCAATACTACCCCCTACAACAACACGTCACAGCCCCCAATGGTGTGGGGGCGGGCGTAACAAAACATCTGAGCTTACTGACATGCAGTTGACTTCTTTATGCTGGCAGGAGGCCCATAAATGTATTGAGCTTTCACCACAAAACTTTCTAAATTTGAAGTAATTAACTTATTTTTGTGGAAGATGCTGTGCAAGTTTACAAAACAGGTAAGCTCTGAACAAAGTCTGGCATTGAGGTGCTCAACCTCCAGTCCGTTCAGTTCTACTGGTGCAATATGCTCGGTCCAATTCTCACGTTTTGTTATAAACTCGTAGTATATTTGTTATAGTTGTGTTAACCTATTTGACAAACACTGGCGACTCGATATAAGTAGGTGTAGGACTAAAGGTCTGTCAGTTTCTCTTGAATGACTACTCTCATCTCTAACTTAGTCCAGTAAGGACTAAGCAGAGGATAGGTGAATAGAGGATTCATCCAAATGCCGACAAAGGGGTGGGGCTATGCTCAGTGATGACGCCTGCATCAAAATTTGGTAATACAGCTGTTTCACCTCAGCGTATGTCTTAATTAACAAGAGCTTCAGCCAGACGGCACGAAGATCTAGGTCTTAGAACTCCATTATCGCTCACCGTAGCTGCCACGCTCTCTGCCTGACTTGGACCTTGACCCAGAACCGAACCCTTTTGTGTATCGATTTTTTTTTTGACTGAGCGCCTGTGAATAAGCTGGTACCCGTGACGTGGCTTTCGTTGGGCGCTGTAGAAATCTCAGGATTACGATTACGATTGGAGGGTTGGTGTCTGGAGAAGGCAATGCCTCTTACTCCTGGTCCGCATTTGGCATTACAGTAAAAAATAAGTTCACAACAGTGTTTTATGACAAAATGAAGGAACTCCGCCACTGCCGTACTCGAGTGGTACCAATCCGACGCCTGAATCAGGTAGGGGCCACGCCAGTCATCTTCGTTATGACACAGCGAAACTGCAGTGCAATCTCTTTACTGATACAGTCGTCATTTCGAATCCAGTTGCCGGTTCAAAATTCGATAGATAGTTTACTTATGTCAATTCAAAATCAGATTTCTCGGGCTAACACGGCGACCTCAAATGGCGTTGCATCCATTCAAACGGGCAGCGGTGGTGAAGGATCTCGCCCGATTTAATAATTCATTGAAAAATGAGCAAGGTCGAGGTCATACGGTCGCTTTAGAGGAACGTGTACATTTACATTTAAGCGCTAAGCTAAGTAAATATTGACGGTGCTGGGTTTGTCATGCATCATGCACTATAATTAATGGACCGTATGGTTATGAATGAAGCCTTGATCCAGCGAACGTGCGAACTTATAAAAATAACATTAAACATGCGCACTAGTAGGCCCATAGCCCTGACTTGAAAGTTTTGGTGCAAAATCATTGATTTATAAGAGACTGTAGACCAGATTCTATAGAACTGTCCACGATAGACAACTGTACTTTAGTCCAAAGCTTAGGGTTCCAGTTGCCAGCACGGTCCGTGCACGGGGACCTTAAATGGCATGGTGCCCACTGAAACGGGCAGGGGTGGTGAAGGATCTTACTCGATCAATTCATTGGAAAATGAGCAGGGTCGAGGCATACGGTCGCTATTTAAAACCGTGTACATTTACATTTACTCGCCTACATGAGGATCCTTGCCATTTGCCCTATTTAACTCAAGGTGTGCGACAGTATAAATAAGCCGGCATTTACTGCTTCGTTGCTGTCGGAAGTCGGAGAAGACAAATATAAGCCAACGTTCCTCTCGTGAATATGCACGCAATCACTTTGGCGGCTGTTCTGCTGGTGCTCGGAGTCAACCTTGGTCTTTCAGCTGCACATGATGAATATTCCTTCTGCAAAGCTGTGCACCGTGACGCACATTTCCTACTCAACATGGTCGAGACACGCCAGCGTAGTCTTCCATCATGCCAGGTAAACTGTTGAACGCCATAGGTCTATTCAAGAAACTCAGCTTTGCGTGATCATAGACTACCTGTATCAGCCTGTACGTAAGATATTTATTATACCGTAATATTAATATTACATATTAATATTACATTTTAATGCAATATTAATAATATCTTATATAAAGTTTTTAATTTTGTGTGATTTTTAAATAATTCTCTCAACCAGTTTCCGTTGTTGAGTATGATGAAATTCCATTAGCATTTGCGGACATAATTTTTATTTATGAAATCATTTTGTTCGTTCAAGCGTGGAGATATCTCCAAGACTACAATCGTCAATCCCTTCAGCCGAAAAACGACAACGCTTTTTCTCTGCTCAAGGTGCCCCTATACACTGGTTGAAATAACCAGCTCAACACTGTGCGACTTTGTGCCAACGACCTTCGGGACTTACTTGAGGAATTTCTGCAAGATTGCCGTCCCGCATTGCCCAGAAGTAAAATTTTACAGGTAATACTCGTGATGAATGTTCGCTTGTTCGATTAGGCCAGTTTTCTTAACGCTGAACTAATCAACGGTTTCATTCAGAGCAATCACAATTCACGTGACTGTCATATTTACAGCTGCCCCCCACACCACATGATTGCCATCGTCGTTGAACTCCATTTAACACATTCTGCAAAAATCTTACTCATAGTAACTGCAAAGAAGAATGAAAACCAAAAGTATATCTAATTTTTAAGCACAGAATCAAGTGAGCTTTTTCTCAAAGGTTTGATCTCCGAGGCCTTTCGTTTGTCAACAATTAAGAACCAAAATCTGCATAGGTTTGTGAAAATCAAGACTTCTTCGGTATTATGGCTTAAAATTTAATGAAATTTCAAAAAGTTGAAAACAATGAAGGCAAACATATGTTGTGCATTCACGATAGTTCTTCTACAGGACGTAATGTTCTTTCATTGATAGGGCCTAATCCCGTTGTCAGTTTTCTATGTGAATTTCTTTTTCTGATGCTGTCAGTAGTACAACATCGCAGACAGGTATGCTGTCCTAATCAATTACCTGTTTTCTCATTTCTCGTGGTTTGTTTTTGGTGCTACCATTGTTTGGTGAAATAAAAGATTGATATATAACGCATCGCCTCGTGGCCAAAGCCGGAGTGTAGGCCTAATAGACCTAGGCATGTTGTTACAGGTGTGGATGTCGAGTCATTAAGGCACCGACCATAACTACCACTACTATCAAAGCACGGGCCACCATTCCCACTACGACCGATTCACCAAAGAAAACTACACCGGCCACCATTCCCACTACGACCGATTCACCAACGAAAACTACCACTACCACCAAAGCACGGACCACCATTCCCACTACGACCGATTCACCAAAGAAAACTACCACTACCCTACCAAAGCACGGACCACCATTCCCAATTACGAACGATTCAACAAAGAAAACTACCACTACTAGCAAAGCAACCGAGCAATTAACTACTACAACCACTACGGAACCATCTACGACAGTCCTTCTCGACGGAGATTATTAATTCGATCCACTCGCATTGAGTTGATTTCTCGAACTTTACGACCTAGTTCGATAGTTTTTAGAGATGATTATTTAATTATAGGTCTGTCTAATATTTAACGTATAAGCAAATTAGTTACCAAAGCATAACTGCTTGCATGATGGGGTAAAAATGTTATCTCTTTGATGATTTTTGTGCTGCAAAATGTGCACAGTTCGAATTATTTACGACAAGATAGTTTGCTGTAAACTATATTCTTGGTTAGCGTTATCAAATATTAATTTCGGTAATTTTAAATCCAAGAAACTGCACTTTCAGGTGTATTACTACTAAAATACGGCTAATTTAGTAAGCATCGTCGCAGTAAGCTAATTACTATAGGCCTATTTTGCATTTTCACATTACCTGCAGTTGTGTGGATAACAAATGATTGTTAAGGTTGTAAAATATTGATTGCAACGACTAGCACTTTTAATGTATTTAGGGGTAAATCAGGCATTAATCTGGGCAATTCAGAGCAAGCAGTATGCCACTTTTTCTTCAACAATTATTTGGCAAGTTTCATCAGATTCATTCATTTATATCTGTAAAATGGGGGACAATGCACGTTTGACGAGAGGAGGTGCTGAGCCGAAGTTTGAAGGGGCTTTTAAGCCGATAAACCACAAAGTCGGTGCTGCTATACTTGTTATTGTCAAATTATGGAGGATTCTATGTAGCCGAATGGATTATGTTTTTAAATTATTACAGTAACAACCTTTGTTTTATTTACGAGAGAGACGAGTAGACCGTTTACAACTGATGTGTGATATTGAATTGCAGCTAGAAACTTGTAAGAATAGTAAATATTGAAGTTTACTAACAATTTTAAAATTTGTGTAAAGCAAAGTAACTCATTCATTCAGAATATTCATATAGCGCCAAGTGTGATAACTACAAAAATGGAATACCATATCTGCACCCCCCCAGCCAAGGAAAACAGTTTTCAACTGTCGATAAAGGTGTATGCAGCCGGAAGAAGAACTATGTATTGTAAAGCAATAAAAGCAAAACTCCATTCGTGATTTCCATGCCTCAGCGATCTGTGAGAACTGAATAAATTGAACAAATGCCGAGCTTTACATTGATTCACACGTGTACTCATGTACTTACTTAATACTTAGAGCAATACTTTTGTCATATTATTCGGTAGGTGGACCCAGTGACGTCCTTTCTGGCTTGCAACAAATCTGAATAAATACGTCCCCTATGAGTTCTTGGGACCCGATGTTCGACCTCTCATTCACTAGTCAGTCAGTCAGTCAGTCAGTCAGTCAGTCAGTCAGTCAGTCAGTCAGTCAGTCAGTCAGTCACTCACTCACTCACTCACTCACTCACTCACTCACTCACTCACTCACTCACTCACTCACTCACTCACTCACTCACTCACTCACTCACTCACTCACTCACTCACTCACTCATTGAACCGTCTTTGTGGGATAAGAAACTATATAGCGTGAAGACTGACCTTGTTCTCCCTGTCCCGAGTTACATTCTGAATCTCTTGCTCAAGCCTCTGTTGGAGTTTCTCGTATCCATCCGTCCTTCGCACGACCTCTCTCATGTGCTCGTCCTTGGCCTTCTCCTCAGCCGGGGTCGACAGCAGTCGTTGGAACAAGAGCTGCCTCAGATCCCTCAAGAGGACCACGAACTCCTGAGCTGGATCGGTCCGTTGCTTCTCCGCAAGGACTCTTTCAATGGCGTTCGGGTTGAGACGGAAGGCCCTCAGGATGTTCCGCACGATCATCGTCAGCTGATCCTGAACGAGACGCAGACTCGTGCGCAAGTCCTTCACCTTGAAAATCTCGTCGAGCTGGGTCTGGATTGAACCCCCTTCGAGGTCCTGGATCGACGCCCACGGCTGGCTGGTTACCCGAGTCAGGCTGTCGCCCGATGCTCCAGCATCCGACTGCTGGGACTTGATCACTTCGAGATAGGCGATCTCGTCAACCTTCTGAACGTACTCGAACCTCTGGTGCTCGATGTCGTCCATCAGTTGCTTCAATGGGTCGTCAGCGTTCTCCATCTCCTCCTGACTATCTTGACTGGCGACCAGATCGATCCGACTTCTTGATGACTTCAACGACGGGGATGACTCGTCACCATCATCGCCGTCACTTTCCTTAGCGTCCGGAACGGTGCCACGTCTCGCTTTGGATTCTTCCTCTCGCATCCTGCGCTTGATCTGCGCTATGCTGTCCGTGGATGACTCGGATTCAGATGGCGTGAGTTCGATCCGTGCGGGGCCCCACGGAGCGTTCTGCCAGTCTTCTCCCGTCAGGTCCTGTAAAGATGCCGCCAGCTCCGGAAAGGACTGGATCGATGCCAAATCGAGACCGCTCACATCGACCGACTTGAAAGAGAGATCCGGGGTCTTGTAGTAGGCCTCCATCATCTGGAAAGAGGTCAGCTTCTCGATGATATCCGACCTCGATTTAAGTTCGCCCAGATTGCCGACGATCTGAAAATGTCGTTCTACTAGGCTGACCAGCGTCGACCCGAGGAACGTGGCCATGGCCTTGACATTGCGAGAGATCTGGTCTATCGCGGTTATTACGTCCACCCGCCATATGGCGTCGTCGATGGAGGATACGAGTCTCATCGATTCGACGAGGACTAGGTCCTTGAGGGCCGGTCGAAGGATCGCGAAGGGATCGCCTGTGCGGGCTTGACGCAGCGCCGGCGGCAGCTGGAGATGGAGAGGAAGACCCTCCACGTCTCCCTTCATCCTACACAAGTGAAAAACACGAAGTCAAGGTGAACAAAGCTCTAATTCTTTCTTGCCCTTCAAGAAACTTTTTAATATCCAAATGTAGGCTACTTATACCTGGAGGCTGACTAGATGCGCATCAGATTCGCTTTTCTGCGTGATTCGAGCACTTATTGAACCTAAATGTAAATGTATAAGTTTTATATAGCGACCGTATGGCCTCGACCCTGCTCATCCTGCAATGAATTTATCGGGTGAGATCCTTCACCACCGCTGTCCGTTTGAATGGGTGCCACGCCGTTTGAGGTCCCCGTACACGGACCTTACTAGCCCGAGATTTAAATCTCTGAAATAAGCCACTACCGGGACGCGAACCTGGGATCCTCACGCACAGAGGCTCCCAGGCGTACGCACTTACCGATGTAGCTAACTAGGCCAGTTGAGCCTAGTAATGTTCATATTACTACTACTACTACTACTACTACTACTACTACTACTACTACCACTACTACTACTACTACCACTACTACTACTACTACCACCACCACTACTACCACTACCACTACTACTACTACTAATAATAATAATAACAATAATAATAATAATAATAAAAGGTACAGTAATCCGAAAACTTCCGTAGCGCTACTGTAATAATGCTCAAGGCATCAGTCGATGGTCGATACTAAGCAAAATCGGATGTGGTAGTGGGCAGACCTACACATAGAATTAATGTGTTCATTGAATGGCAGTTTGGAGTCAAACACAACACCCAAATTTTGAGCTGAACAGCTGCGTTGTATGACAGAGATGCCTAGATAGACAGAATTCAGAGTTAAATCTTATCAATTGCTGTGAAATTTTGAACAGGAGAAATTCATTTGTGGGTGGGTTTAAGAGTTGTACAGTCCTGCCATCCAAAACTAACACAGTTAAAGACGTTAGATACAATAGAGTAACAGAGCTGGAAGAAGAAGAATTATCGAAGTAAATGTAGAGTCGATTATCATCAGCGCAAAGATCGTGTTTAATTCCGCTTGTCTCAATAAACCACTTAAGGGTGATGTTCCAGGAGAAAAGTAAGGTGCAAGATCAGAGCTCAGAGAGATGGCACAGCGTCGTGAGGCGATGTGAAATTTACTTATTACTGAACGGTAATACAAGAATTAATGTGAGTAATGCTTACCTAAAATTGACTGGCTCCATTTTGATTTATCGTAAGTAATTATTCCACATTTGATATATCTTAGATCTAACCTTTGCACTGGCAACGAATGTTACCGTTAATGACGTCATTAATTCAACCTTCAAAAGCATGACGTCACAAGTGAGCCAATAAACAAGTCATGAACTAAGAAAAGAATTAAAAGCATATTGAAGGTAAGGTAATATACAATGATCTCTGTCTGTCTGTCTCTGTCTATCTCTGTCTGTGTCTGTCTGTCTGTCTGTCTCTCGGCTCTATAGGCATCTTTAAAATGCTTGCTACTGACGCCATTTATTCATCGACTGCATTTAATCGCCAGAGCGAGACCAACTCCGTCACTGTGGTACTTGGGTAGTGCCACTCCCAAGCTTGGATAAAGGAGGAGGCGACGGTAATTAGCTTCGCTATGGCACAGTGTTGTTAAGCAAGAACTACATAAATAATTGTTAGTTTTCCCCGTACCTGCTGGATATGTAAGGTAAAGGCGATGTTAACGGCTCTGGCAGCCATAAGACGTCGTTAAACACTGGAAACTACTTTTACTAAATTGTACAGAAATTGTTCTTCAGTGTTTAATTGTTGAGGTGAAACATTAATGATTTAGTTACTGACTAAATGAGGTCGAATAAAGGGACCAAGGTCGTTTAAGTGTCAGTTAGTAATAAAGATATTATTTAGTTTTATCTGGCAGCTTTTATAACACCGTGATGGGTTCAGTGTCGATTATCGGTTCAAAGTGAAACCGTGGGAGCAGTCAGTAGTTTGGGAGCTCAGTTACTGCAGAAGAGGATAAGCAAGTTGGAAAAGATGGGTTAATTGGAAACGAAATATTCCAGGGTTTAAAAGAATATCAACTTCAGTTCTTACATAACTATTGCCCAATTTAATTCTCATTTCTTGTTTTCTCTCTTACTTTTTCCTTTTCTCGTCCTCTCGCCTCTCCCTAAGCCATTCTCTCTATCCTCCTCTTCCTCAGAACAAGAACATTTGTATTCACTATTTGTGTAGGCATACTACATGGAAATAAAACGTCTGTATCCGAAGCATATGTCGCTGAAGTCGATTTGGCGACCTTAAGGCTTTTTTCATTATGGCTTCCGGATGTCTGTGAACCGATTCATCTGTCACCATTTGTCTCGAATTATTTCGTTCCAGTAAACTACACATTTGGAAATCGCTCGATAGCCATAGCTGCCCCACCCCTTTGGAATAAACTCCCGCCAGAATTGCGACAGTTGTCTGGTCAATCATACGAACTCACCAACACTTCACCTCTTTCAGTTTCTGCGCAGGTCTTTCACTCAAGACTGAAAACACTTCTTTTCCAGAAATCTTATCCTGATTCTTCCTCTTCCTCTTATCTCTCTTCTCGCTTCAATTTCAAACAGCATCCACCGTAGCCGTCCGACTGTCTGAGTGCCTGACTCCTGGATCTTGACCCTTTTGCCTATCGATTTTGTTTTGACTGAGCGCCTGTGAATAAGCTGGTTCCGGCGACTTAGCTTTCGTTGAGCGCTGTAGAAATCTCGAGATTACGATTACGATTACGATTACACGTGCCAGGAGCTCATTTTCTATTTGGACACATTTGATATCAGCTGTTGTCAGTGACGTCAGGCATTAGCAACCGGTTGACCCTCTTGTATGATCCATACTCCTCAGCCTCTTTCCGATGCATCACATTGGAGTTGCGTCTTTACCCTAACACCGCTCACCCCTTCAATATATCTGGGCTTTTTATGCCAGATTTTTATAGCTCCGGCGTGAAACCGCAGTCTTGTCTAAAGGATAGTCTGCATCAATGCACCAACTGTGACAATCGTCGACTCTTTTTCTGTCTACGGAGACCGAAGACCAATGGCCGAAACATCCTATGCATACATACGCACGCAGTGCCTACACGTATGCGCGCAGTCTGTAGGGTAAACGCGTGTTTGTTGATACAGAAGGCTAATGGGGCGATTATTGGCCACCGGTGCCTGCGGTAATAGTTTTGTCATATTATAAATGATGGACATGATGGGCAATCGGACGGTGTAATGAACCCATTCACCGCCAAAGGGGGCTTGGCCGTATTTGACGAAATGTGTCCCGCGGGTCGCCTTGTTGGCCGGGCCCCTCAGTCGATGGGTGTCGCCCGCAGCGGCCCGGCACCGCCGACCACATCGCCTGGCCGGTCGGCGCTCGCAAGGAAGCGATTAGCGCAATTGTTCTCCGAAGCCGCATAAAATGATTGCCTTGAATGTAACGGATGAGCGCCGGGGCCTTCGCCGCCGGCTCGCTCTCCTGCCCGCACCGGTCGGCGACATGACGTAGGGTTCCCTGCGGATGCCAACCTTCCATTAACAGCTCTTCCATCCTTATTCGTCGACATCAACCCACCATCCGATCGGCCCGGCACGACCCATCCAAACAACGACGACAATTAAGTTAATTTTTATTCGCTCTCAAAATAATTGTCTTTCGGAAAACAGCCGCCGTTCGCCAGCGAAAGGCATCGTGATTTGTGCCCGGTCGACTACGATTGATGGCGGACGGTTGACCGATGATGTTGCTGCTTCCCCGCTGGTCCTTCCCATGGCCGGCCCGCGGCCCCCTCTCGTTCTCTGCCCGGTCGGCCCGCTGGCTCCCACTCGAGCGGTTAATGGAGCGTCGTCCAACTTGAAAGCCGTCGTCTGACGTGAAATAATTAGCGGTCGTGGTCTTCAATTTCCGAAGAGCGTTTTGGCGAATCGCCTTCAAAGAGCAGCGACAAACGTCGTGTCATAAAATATGCAGTCAATGCTTCGTGTTGTCAGCGAAGACGAACACGAAACACGAATCATCATCGCTCAGCTGATGTATGCTTTTGTGACGTCTTGCTAAGAAGCTCTCCTTCAAATGTCTGCATGTATATATGTATGTATGTGTGTTTGTGTGTATGTATGTGTGTGTATGTATGTATGTATATATGTATGTATGTATGTATGTTTGTATGTATGTATATGTGTATGTATGTATGTATGTGTGTATGTATGTATATATGTATGTATGTATGTATTCATGCATGTATGTCTGTGTGTATGTTTATGTGTATTTCTCAACGAAAACGAAGGACCTGTACATCCCGACCTACGCTTCTAAATGCACAATTTCGGAGGAGGCGCTATATAAATGATTACTATTACGACCGTGATATATAGACTATACACACATACTCACATTCATGCATATCATATACACATTTATGCATTCAAACAAATGGAAAAGAAGAACTCATGTGGCTGACCCCTCCTCTAGGAGGGATTAACTCCAGCCAGTTGGAAGAAGAATATACACATTTATACATTCCTCCTCTTTTCCTTATCTGTCTTACCGCTCCAGTTCCAAACATCATCCACCGTAGCCATCTGACTTACTGCCTGCCTGACTCTTGGATCTTGACTTGGGACCGAATCTGGCCCTTCCTGCCTATCGAGTTTGTTTTGACTGAGTGCCTGTGAATAAGCTGGTTCCCGCGCCTTAGCTTTCTTTGGGCGCTGTAGAAATCTCGAGTTTACGATTACGATTACATAGGCCTACAAACCTACATGCATACTTACATACATCACAGATACATACATACATACATACATACATAGGCCTACACATGCATACTTACATACATACATCACAGATACATGCATACATACAATACATACATACATGCATGCATACATACATACATACATGCATACATACATACATACATGCATACATACATACATACATGCATACATACAATACAAACATACATACATACATGCATACATACATACATGCATACATACATACATGCATACATACATACATACATACATGCATGCATACATACATACATACATGCATGCATACATACATACATACATACATGCATACATACATACATGCATACATACATACATACATACATACATACATGCATACATACATACATACATGCATACATACATACATACATGCATACATACATACATACATACATACATGCATACATACATACATACATGCATACATACATGCATACATACATACATACATGCATACATACATACATACATACATACATGCATACATACATACATACATGCATACATACATACATACATGCATACATACATACATACATACATGCATACATACATACATACATACATACATACATATATATACGTGCAGACATTTGAAGGGAAGCTTCTTCATGTACAATTCGATCACGCCTACACGGGTCTGCCGACTTTTTCAAGCAGACTACAGTATGAATAAGCCGTTATTCAGTGTATAAAATTCGCTTTCCAATGCACAGTAAGTATTAAAGCAACACTGGCACAAATTCCATCTTCGTAGAACTGACACGTTCTACATAATTAACAGAAAATATCTACATTTTACAGTAATTGTTCTCAGGCAACCTTTACCCAACCAATTTATTTAGCAACATGATGATCAGAAAACGCCGTCTGCGGACTCCATGCAATCTGTTTATTACTAGAAAGCGTTATAACGCTTAAGGCTTCGGCGTTATTCAACGCAAGCCGCTCGTTTGAAGGTCGGCGGTTATGCGCTTGAACGTGAGAGGCGATGCAGTGGCGCAATATCAAGGTATAAATTAGATTTTGCTTAAAACATGCATGACGTGCAGACTTGTCCACACTTTATGCGGCGAGTTAGACTGCAACGGGGGAACTCGGTATACATGAAGCCGGCGACGGAGTAGGCGCTAGGGGAACGCAAATGTTATGGAAAGGCCCGGCCGGTGAATATTTCATGAATAACTGTTAGTGTTGCGATAGATCCCTTTTATTCCATTTGTTCTATTGGACAGGCTAATTAAATAGGCTGCGTTTTCAGCTTAATGTAATGACGTATCGTTGTCTGGTTTTTGCCAAGATTAATGATCCCTTCAGCTGTGTTGCCTCCGTTTGTAGGCGCTATATTAATGACAGTTCATCCCGTCCCCCTTTTCAGAATAAACGCGTCTGATCGCCATTACTTAACTGAAGCAGCGGGTTGCCGCCATTTCAGAAAATCGTCTGCTTGAATCATTAATTCGAGAGACTCCGCTGTTCGCTGAATATGCTGCACTCGGTCTCCTGGCTTTCAAAATGCGCCAGTCAAATAAATATGGTTCATGTGACTTCTGTGTCTTCAGCTGTATTTGTCCAGAGATAAGTAAACGCCTATTCATTTCCTTCTTTCTTCCTTCCTCTAATATCTAAGGCATTTAAGACGTGCAGACCTACTTTTTCTCTCTTTCCTTCCTTCCATCTTTCCTTCCGTCTTTCTTTCCTTTCTTCTTTCTTTCCTTTCTTCTTTCTTTCCTTTCTTCTTTCTTTCCTTTCTTCTTTCTTTCCTTTCTTCTTTCTTTCCTTTCTTCTTTCTTTCCTTTCTTCTTTCTTTCCTTTCTTCTTTCTTTCCTTTCTTCTTTCTTTCCTTTCTTCTTTCTTTCATTTCTTCTTTCTTTCATTTCTTCTTTCTTTCCTGCTATCTTTCTTTCACATTTTCTGTCTGTTTTACTTTCTTTATTTCTGCTGCCGGGATTGCTGCGTATGCAGTGGGTGTATGCCTTGTCATAAAATATGTAGTCAATGCCTTAGCTGTGTTGCTCAGTGAATTCTAATCAGCCACAACGGACATGCGCAATTAAGCACTTAGGGACAGCTGAGGGTCTTAGAAGTACTTAGCTGACCAGGAAAGAAATATAAGAAAAGGAAGAGAGAAAGTAAAAATAAAAGAGAAAAAAGAAGAAAAGAAATACAGAAAGAATGAATTAAGAAAGAATATAGTCTGCTTTAAAGGAGGAAACAAAGAAGGAAATGAAGAAACTTGTTTATCCGTAGACAAATCAGTCCGAGGACCCCTATGTCGTGTGAGCCATAATTTTACTGGAATGGCATTTCAAAAGCCAGAAGGATGTATACAATGCATAGGTATGACCATATAACTTCCTTTACGCGGGACACTCCGCACTGGCTTCCCATTCAGCAGCATATCCAGTTCAAGATCCTAACGCTTATGCGTAATTGTCTCGTTGGCTCTGCTCCGTCATATCTTAGGGACTTCTGCATTTCGGTCTCCTTGGTTCCAGGCCGTAGCAGTCTCCGGTCGGCCTCCTTTGGACTCCTGACTATCCCTCGTATGCGCACTGCTACAGCTCAGTCTAGAAGCTTTGCCTATGTTGGACCTAATAGCTGGAATCGCCTTTCCCGAGAGCTCCGGCTAGTATTCCTCAGTTTGTCTCTTCCACAGTTTCGCTAGCGCCTGAAGTCTGTATTATTTGACAGTGGTCTCACTGGTTCGGGTCGGGAGCGCCTCTGGTGAGTCTATTCTTGAAGTGGCGCTTTATAAATGTCAGATTACAATTACAATTACAATTATTCCGCGAGCATCAAAGTCGCAGTCTTTGGCTGCGAATGTAGTAGGAGCAAATAGTAGTGTACAAGCAACCTGAGGTGAATCCTTTGGACCAGATTTTCTTGAATGTGAGTTTAGAAGACCTATAATCTGTGTTAGAACCACTGAAAATTAACCGAGAATGGTTAAATATCCAGTATTTCCTAGCGTCTCCTTAAAATCTGTGATAGTGCCCGCGGTAAAGAAGGCACACAGAAAAGGAACGACTGTTTCTGGTAAAGGAGCGATTCCTGTTCTGAGCAAAGGCCATCCTCAGGACGTTGCCCATCCGGCGACCGCGGATCCAGAGACCGAGTGTTACAGTGTTGACTCGCTTAATTAAGGAAGCGGCCCATCCTAAATCTTCCTTGGAGAGAACAGACTGCATGTGCAGAGATGAAACGGAAAGACCATTTCACGTTGAGACTATAGAAGGTACATTAGATGCGGATGGCCCTGAGCATAGAACTGGGCTGAAGTCACCCTCAATCTGCGTGGTTTTGTCCAGCCGCGACCCCCACATTTATATAGCGCACTGTAATAACCTCTCAGCGGTGCTGACACTCGGCGGTTAAACAGATCCACAGAGATGCGACTTAATCTAACGACATAACATAACAATATTCATAGTAGGCCATACTCGTCATATACAGAGGCATGTCTATGCAAGGATACAAGTATACGTATACTTGTTTACGGAGGTCTGGACTTAATTGCAGAGTTTGTCCTTTTGCCTGAAAATTGAACAGTCCATTGGTCATCATCAGATGACATCATTCCCCCAGATAGAGGGCAGGGCAAGTAATCATTCCGGTTAAAAGGAGGGGTCACTGATGCCCATGTTCGTGTGTGTTGCCCTGCACGCCAGGGTGTGGCATTTGTCTGTATGTGGATGTAGCCATGCGTGACAGATGGTTGGATGGGTCTATCTGTGTACACGCAATGCCCAGCTGGTACGGAGGCTGAGTCGAAAGTTGCAATTAATTTTCTTCAATGTTTCCACTCCCTGTAATTCTTTGTGTGTGTGTGTGTGTATCTGTGTATCTCTCTGTCTCCCATCTCTTTCTCTCTCTCCTGCTCTCTTTCTCTCTGAGTATCTCTCTGTATATCTAGCTGTCTGCATATGTCGCTGTCCCTATCTCCCTTTGTCTGTACAAATCTTTATCCCTATGTCGCCCTCTCTCCCTCCCTCTCTCTCAGACTCTCCCATTTTCTCTTCTACTTTCCCTTCTGTCTCTGTCTCTGTCTCTGTCTTTGTCTGTCTCTATCTGTCTGTCAGTCAGTCTGTCTGTCTGTCTGTCTGTCTCTGTTTGTACATATCTTAATCTCTATTTCTCCCTCTCTGCCCTCTCTCCTCTCCCCCTCTCCCTTCGTCGCTTGTTCATTCGTTTCAATTGGTTCCTCTCCAGGGAGCGAAGGCGTTCATTTAATTGATTGGCTGCATTATCCCCTCTGCACCAACAGACGATGACCGCAACCATTACATCTAAGCACACAAACAGATATAGGAGCTATATAATTCGTGCATTTGTTTGCTTCCTATGTATAACAAATATCGTGTTGGTTCTAAACTATATGCGCCGTATCTAGATATCATACACATACAATATTTATCAAAAATATTATATATATTTCACATATGCATTCATGCCTCATATATAATATGTATATAATATATATAATATTATATATATGCTCAGTGTCACATACATTAGAAACATACCAGTGGCGGCACCAGGATTGCTTGCTTGGGGGTCAAGAACATTTCCAGAGGGGCGGACAGCACCCCACGCCTATAGCTAAATCCGCCACTGAAACATAAATATATATATATATACTATTTATATAATATATATGTGTATATAGCATCCGCGTTGTCAGTGGCGGCTCCAGGATTGCTTGCTTGGGGCAAAAGCATTTCCAGAGGGGCGCAAGATTCCGGCAGTCCACCATGCAAGGGCCTGGTCTGAGGGGCGCCGGGATAAAACCTAGACGGGAGCGAGGAAGGCGAACAGCCCCCACGCCAATAGTAAAATCCGACTCTGAACATAACATACAAATATATGATACTATATATATATGTGTGTGTATATGTATATATATAATCCGCGTTGTCTGTTATTTGCTTTCACTGGTCATCATTTCTTCATTTCGTGAGTTCGCTGTCGTCTGCATCGTTAAACGCCGTATACCGTCGTCTGCTCACCGAAGGTCAAACTGGAGACATCGTCTTTCGGCCATCTTGGACAGGGCACTTGCCCTCTCGATCCTGTGTTGGTCCATACAAATTTTGTAGCTGCTGAATATGTGTATGAGTGTATGTATCTGTGTGTATCGTATTCTGTTAAGTCTATAATTATGGCCTTAACGTCTGTATATCCCCAAATGTTTTAAGAAAAGTGCAAACAATTGCTTTAGGGCGTGAACTAAACTTTATTTTATTTGTAGGTTTAATGTTGTGTGTATGTGTGTGTGTGTGTGACTCTTGTGGACGCTCTAGGTTTCAGTAGGGCTCTGAAACAGGCCAGTTTGCCCACACTAGTGACCTCATGCACGTACTACAGCTGTTGTTTTTTTACCTGCGGATCTGCAGCGATTGACACTCGACAAATAACTCAATAAATATAAAAGTGTAATCTTCCGTAAGATATTACTGTAAATTTATTAGGGCATAGTTAGCACATTTAAGTGAAAAGCTGAACTCAGTGGGCAATTGCTATAGTACAACGGGCCCTAATCACGATTTTCAATATTCCAAAGTCTGGGCGGCCCCTAGGAGGGCTTACAGCGAGATATTAGAAACCACACAAGCGCTTCAGCCTCTGCAAGTCCTGCTTTTATTTGCGGTTGCAGATACAATTATAATTACAATTAATATACGATTGCAACTATATATTATATATATATTATATACAATTATATACAATAGCAACTCTGGCGAAATTTATCGTTCAACGCAACCTATGGTGATCCTTCTCCGTTTTCCAATAGGTAAAGTAGCACACACATATGCACGCCTGTATAGAAACTCCTCAAGGACTTGGTCCCGAGGTCTAAGGATCATTTGGCTGGGGCGCCAACACGACCGCAACAATTGCAACAACAGGACACGTTTTCTCTTACATTCTTTTCTTTGGTTTTCTTCAGAAATCCGCCTGTTATTTAGTTTGTCGCATAATTTCTTACAGTGCTTTTTTCAGGCGGAACGCTCCGGAACGGCGTTCCGGCACCTGTTCGGCTAATAAAAAATAATTTAGTTTTTAATAAAAGAATTGTGTTACACTAAGTTATTTTAATTATGTAATATAATGTAACTTATTTTAATTCAATTTCAGTGTTCACAACTTTACACTGTTTTCAGTGTTTATTGATTGATAAAAATAATGAAATTTTAGCACAAAATTCCATAATTGTTCACTTCCGGAACTTTTTTCTAGAAAAAAGCACTGATTTCTCATCGACGCGCTTGTACTGCACTGCAACGCTGCACTTGTTGTTAAGTGCAAGCCGAAATTCCTGATATCGCTCAGCTTCAACCCGCCATCAACTGTACCATACCATTCTTAGCTAACCTTTCATGATTCTTGCATTTTAAAACAATATGGCAATTATTTTGCACGTAAGTCTATTTAATGCTTTTTAACTTGGGGTGGATTGGGCAGGGTAGCCGAATGGTTAGAGCGCTCGGCTTGCAACGCGAAGAGTACGGGTTCGACTCTCCCCTTGTACGGTTACTGTGTAGGGAACTTGAGCAAGTTCTTCGCTCGCAATTGCTTTGCGCCTCAGATTCAGATTTACTGAACTTGAGCAAGTAATAAATGCAAAATAAAATAAAAATGAATATTTTGATGTAAAAGTCATGTAATTACACACATAGCTTACCCTACTTGACTTACAGTCAGGTATCGTTAGACTTTGAAGAAGTCAATGAAACCAGAAGTTAGGCTATGGCGGGCAAGCAAGTAGAAATACATAGTCTTAAGACTTGAATGGCATTAGAGATCACAAGTCTTAAGACTTGAATGGCATTAGAGATCACAAGTCTTAAGACTTGAATGGCATTAGAGATCACAAGTCTTAAGACTTGAATGGCATTACATATCTGCCAGAACGTACAGAACTGAACTGTGAATCCCAAAGCTTTGGACTAGCCACCGAGAACGCCCGAGAGTGTTAACACTGTCAATTAGGAGTGGGTTTCGGCCACATTAGCTAACACAGCTAAAAATAAATCGATTCGTTTCAATAAAACACGAGCCTAGTAGGTAATTGCAAAAAAAAGCATTTACAAAGTATTTTATAATTACAGCCGTGAATGTTAACAAATTAAGAAAAATTATTATCAGTAAATTGACTTACATATTTGCAAATAATAATGAAAAAGATGCAGGAATCAAATGTGTAGCTAGAATCACCACAAACGCGTAGTAGCTTCCACACAATGCATTTACGGCACACAAATAAATATTTAAATTAACAAATAGATAGGTAAACAAATCAAAGAAAGACAAACGAAATAAATGATAGAAATATGAACCAATCTTCAGTCTCTGTCCAAATATAGCAAACACAGTAGCTCAACCCTACTTATACAGAAGAACAAGCGCTGATTACGTTTATGCAGAGGCTATGCCTGTGTGTCTCTTGTCTCGTTGATTGTTAGCCTATAAATTTCAGTGTGTCTGTCTGAGTGTCTGTGACGGTCCGTACCACAGTCGGCTTGCTTCGTTTTTCAACCGTAAGTCTGCTTTTTTGCATGTTCCTTTGTCTGCTTCCTTAAAGTGTATCTTATAGTGTATCACTTGTATCATCTACTTTCTGCTCTTTTCTTCTTTCATTCGTTGCTTCCTTGATTTCTCCATCCCTCCTCCATTCTTTTCTCTCCTTTTCCCTTTTGGTTTATTCGTATTTCTTTCCTTCTGATAACTCTTATAACTGCCTTCCTCCTCTCGTCTTTTTATTCAAACGTTCCTTCCTTTACCCTCGATACTCCCATTGTCCAATCTTTCCTTTCTTTCCTCATTCATTCTTTGCTTCCTTCTTAAGCTCCTCCTTTTCTTCCTTCTTTCAGTTAGCCTTTAACATGTATCTTTCTACCATTCTTTCATGAAACTTCCTTCTCTTCTTCCTTCGTTTCTTCCTTTCTTCGATCCTTTCTTCCAGTACATAGTAATCGTAATCGTAATCGTAATCTCGAGATTTCTACAGCGCCCAGCGAAAGCCAAGTCGCGGGAACCAGCTTATTCACAGTCAATGTTTAGGAGAGAGTGGCTTTGGCTGGTTTCGTGGTCGGATGTTATACGTTGGCGGATGAGTTGGCGTTGGTTGGGCCTGGAGTACTGAGGTACCCGGGTAGAGTATGATCACAGGACGAGGTCCTGCTCGAGTCGTCTGCCCACGGCTGAAGGTTCTGAAGCGCGTGCAGGGAGGCGTTGTTCATGCACAGCGGATCGGGAGAGTTGTAGATGTTCTTGCCGGCATCGGCCTGGAGGCTGAGCATGAAGCGATTGGCCGCCTGTCTCTCGGCCTCTCGCTCCTCCGCCGTTTGGCGCCTACAATCGTAATCGTAATCGTAATTGTAAACTCAAGATTTCAAGTCAGTGTTGTATTGTATAACATAATATTGTAGGTTTGCATAATATAGTATGGTGCAGTGTAGCATTGCATCCAGAGCATTGCATAGTATTGTATGTATGGTATTGTTTAGTATTGTATACTAGTGGTGCGTATAGGATTGTGTTCGTCGTACCGTTTGGTGCCTACAATCGTAAACGTAACCGTAAACTCAAGACTTCTACAGCACCCAACGAAAACTAAGTTGTGGGAACCAACTTATTGTATTAGAGTGTTGCGTGTTCAGTATTGTACTATATACTATACCATGTATTGTATGTAATGTGTTCGTATTGTATGTATTGTATACGTATTTGATGCATTGTATTAGTATTATATGCATTTTATTATAATTGTGGTATTATATCGTGTACTATTGTATAATGTTGTGTTAGTGTTGTATTGCATAGCATAATACTGTAGGTATGCATAGCATAGCATGGTGCAGAGTCGCACTGTATCCATAGCACTGCATAGTATTGTATGTATGTATGTATGTATGGTATTGCTTAGTATTGTATAATCCTATGCAATGTATATGTATAGGATTATACATATACGCATGTATGTCTATACATACATGCATAGTGTGTAGGATTGTGTTCGTCGTACCTCCACTTGGTTCTTCTGTTCTGAAACCAGGTCTTGACCTGGGCATCGGTCATCTTGAGTCCCTTGGCCAGGGCTGACCTCTCGGCCGATGCCAGGTACTTTTGGCGGTGGAATCGCTTCTCCAGTTCAATGATCTGCAGCCGGGAAAACGACGTCCGAGGCTTCTTCCGCTTCGGAGGAGTACGGTTCTGGTACGGGTGTCCAATCCGTCTAGAAACTACAACGAAAACACCCTAACATCATCATCATCTATATTATTTTAAGTAAATAAGCATGCATCTGTTAACACGCCCTATGTCCATAGGCTGAGCGAGGAATCGTAGGCGTGGACAAATACACAAACATAAATACATAACAAAGCAAACAAACAAAGGACGCAACAGAGGATTTCCCCAGACGGAACACTTTGCCGAACTAACGCGCAGTTGGTTTGCGCGGATAGGTTAGCCTTATCTCTTATTAGAAGAAAGTAATGAATAACTGTTACTTTCTGATTAATCTAAGTAATTTAATTTTAAGACTTCAACCGTCTAATGCAGCTTTTATTATTATTATTATTATTATTATTATTATTATTATTATTATTATTATTATTATTATTATTATTATTATCATCATCATTATTATTATTATTATTATTGTTATTATTATTATTGTTATTGTCATTATCATTATCATTATTATTATCATGAAGACGTCCTAAATATAAACGTCTTAAATGTAGACGTGCTAAATATAGAAGGGATGAATGTAGAAGCAACGGCGGAGTCTAGAATCCAGTGAGTTCGGCAAAAGTGACATCCAGTTCGTTGTTGATGGTCTTGTATTTGTCTCTTTCGCCCAACAGTTCGTCTTCCAGTTTGTCGACCTCCTTCTGGAGCAGGGTCACGTGCTTTTCCGCCTCGGAAACGCGCGTCTTCGCATCCTTCAGTCGATCGGTCAAATTTATTAACAGATTCTATAGCGCCGGTGTCTAATGAACAAGGCATCAGCTGATGCCCACCAAAATCAAGCCGCAATCACGTAAGTTACATTACAAGACATTACATAACATGACACTGCATGATATTTTATTTCATGACACCACGACATTACATGACACTGCATGACATTACAGTACATGACATTACATGACACTGCATGTCATTATACTACATGACACTGCATGACATTACATTCCATTGCATTGTATCGTTGTCGTAGTCAATCGCAGTCGTCATAAGAAGAGCTAATATGAGCTATAGCTATAGCAATAATACAGCAGGATGATAGCAGGGTAAGTCTTGGAGGAGGATGCTGCTGCCTACCGTTGAGTCGGTCCTTCCTCTCCTGCATCCATGGAAACATCATGGCCGTGATTCCAGCCGCCGTAGCCGCCGATGTCGGGCCTTGACCGGCCGAGCACGCCAGTCGATAGGCCGGGACCTTGATGATACCCGGCAAGTAGGAGGCGTAGGGGAACGAACTGGGGTCCAGCACCGCCAAGCCCCCGGTGGACGGTGGTGCATTCGGTCCTGGACCGGGTGACGGTCGAAGGTACGGCTGCAAGGGGTTCCGGGTAGCCGAGATCATCCCGATCGAAGACAGGTCCTCTGATTCGGGATACGTAGGGCGGGGCTTGACGGGACCAGCGTCGGCCAGGATTTCGCTGATGCCGAACGACAGACGGGGCCTGGCGGACAACGGTGGCGATGAGGCTGATGACGAAGACGACAGTGACGTCAGCATGGCGTCTGCGTCTTTTGGATGTGAGGGGGAAGAACGGTCGCTGTAGGCCCTGTCCGACCCAACCTCGCTCAGGTCGGGGCACGGCGATGCGTCTGATTCGATCTCGGTCATGACTATTGAGGAGAACTACTTCTTCCGTCTTCCTCCTTCTACTGCCCCTCAGTTGAAATATCCGATTCCGGAGTTAACTCTTAATTCCTGATGATGAAAACATCCCAGGAATTAAGAGTGCCAACGCATCCTACTCTGTCTAATCCAGTGACTTATTTACCGCCTGTACTATCATTCGCAACACATCCTTCAATTGAAGGCAGAACCGTAAAAGACAAGCTGACGATTATGAGCAAAACAAGTTCATCATCATTTTTCGTTAATTTAATTTAATGTATTTTTAATATTTCCACTTCAGTAACTGAATACACTTTCAGAAGTAATAAAGATGTAAAGATTCGACGTTAGTAATTGTTATTTTAGTATTTTATTAAGCATTCAGTGTTTAACGGAAACTCTAAATGAAGTTTGGCGCACAACGAGATGATATTTAGTCAGTCAGGCGTTCGTCTGCAAAACTGAACGTGACATCTGGCGACAGGAGTATTATCGCTTCGAACTGATGTCGACAGATCGTCCCTCTGGTGACGGGAGGCCGTCCTAGAAAAGTCGCCTTCATCGGAGGCTTCGCTGATTGGCTGTAGTCGATTAGGCTGCAGCCAATCACCATCTTCGTTATTCGCCAGCGCGCAGCTGAACGCGCCTTCTGGGCCCGCGAATGCGACAGACGATGCTGATGTGTAATTTATTGGCTTGTTTCGCGGAGCAGCCATAGCAACCGCCGGCGGGTTGAAAAGCCAGCGCTTAGTAACGCACGTATAGACAGAACATTTTCAAACGTTTGCAATTCAATCGTCATATTTCTCTGAATTGCAGCCAATTTCTCATACATCATCTCGGCTGTTTTGTGTACACTCATCGCTGAGGTCAAGAAAATTAAGAGGGGAAGATAGAAGTGAAAAGGACAGCGGAATGGAGAATGGATATTAGACTAGTCATCGAAGATCTACTGCCATTCATTCGTTGTCTTTAGTAATTGATATATTGTTGATAATTAGGGGACGATTAACGCGATTTGGCCTAATATGTTTTCGTTATGGAAACTTCCTGAAAAAGCATACATATTTTATTAGTCTTACGAACCTGGTACCTGCAGCTGAGTAGTAGTAGTAGTAGTAGTTCCTCAGTTTAACGGCAGCTTATGGCATCAAAGGCCGTTGCCGTCGCCCTCCTCCTTTATCCAGGCTTGGGACTGGCACTACCCCCAAACAAGGCAGTGGCGGAGTTCTGCAGCTGAGTGGACAAACTTGGACAAACTGATTACTGATAATCGCCTTTATCACCAAAAATGTAGGCGTATATTTATTCTGGTCATGCAGTGCACCGTTTTTCTGAGTTTGCAAAACATCCTTTGCTATTTCGGGACTACTTATTAACCGGCAATAAGCGCCTCGTCTAATTCCTGTTACGCATTTTGGGAGCCTTGCCTGCATTACTAGTAGATGTGTGTTAATGCAGGCAAGGCTCCCAAAATGCGTAACTGGAGTTAGACGAGGCACTTAATGCCGGTTTATAAGTCCCAAAATAGCAAAGGATGATTTGCAAACTTCGAAACACAGTACCTTGCATGACCAGAAGAAATATACGCCTACTTTTTTGGTGATGAAGGCGATTCTCAGCAACACGTTTGTCTAAGGTCCTCATGATTAGGCCTACAGTCCACTGAGCTGTAGGTAGCCCCTACAAGGATCGTAAGAGTAATACGATACATAGGCCTATTAGTGCCATTTACTTCTTCGTTCCTTGAACTTATTTAGCGCCTCTTTAGATTCTACTTAGAAGCAGTTCTAGATCAGCTTCGAAAGGAGACAACAGTTTCAAGCCCTTAAGTCGTAATTTAAATTAAGTAATTATCATAGGCTGTTACTGTATGTGACTGGAAAATAAAAACTAATTATAAAATAAGAATTAAAAAAACCAGAAAATGTAGATGATAAAAAGAAAATTTGAGGTTTATCTGTTTTAGAATTCAAGACAAAAGGAAGACGCCAAATGTCATATTTACCACAAGATTTCGTAGATTTGTTTAGTACCTGGGCAATGACTCAGCAGACCTCACTTTTAAGTAAGATACAGGACTAAGCTATATAGAAATTCAGCAACAAAAAAGGCCAATTCCACAGTCACTGTGGTGGCAACGATTGGAATCCATCGACTCGGTTTTACAATGGAAACAAGCAGTAACCCGCGAAGTTAAGTTATACAGAGAACTGTATTGCAGAAATATGCAAGTAAGTAGCGGAAAGTGTACAAAATGTAGATTTTGCGGAAGACGATAACAGCAAGTAATGCATTTTGTTAACACGCCATATGTCCATCGGCTAAGCGAGTAATCTTAGGCAGGTTGTTCTTGGTTAAATACGACATTCCATAAGTATGTGTATGCACTCGCATATGTGGAATCGTAGATGTATATATACGTATACGCAAAGGCCTTTATATGTTTACTTATATATAAAAATAAATGTACACACCTACGCATACATAATATAGGTGTACACGTGTAACCCTATACGTTGGCCCCACTTTTGGCTATACCCATCAACGACGCCGACAAACGTTAGATTATAGGTTATCTTCTGCCCGAACAAATATTTGAGGCAGAATTCCATCACACGGAGGCTGGCACCTGCACTATAGTTTGTCCACGCGAGAAATGACAGGAGTAAATATTTCGTTTGTGACACCGTAATGGACGCCAGTAACTGCAGTAACGACGGCAATTCGCGACGCCTCTAAAACAACCCAATTTTATTTAAATCGAGATCGTAGAACGGTCAAAAAATATTTATTTGACGTTTTTCGCTAACGGTCATGAAAAGGCGATTGGACAATCATTCGAACAGTTCCTCACGCAATTGTTTCATTATCGACAGGAGAGTTATTTCGTTTGAAAAATGACGGAGGCGTTTCACTAACAGAGCCGTCCGCTCGGGCAAAATTGTTTGCTGATATGGAAGGTCTGAGCAGACATCAGCCGTTTAGCCAGTCTGTCATGTAGCGCAGGGCTTCATGCAGACCAAGCGCGGAGAGAGATCCCAGAAGCCACTAGTAGGCCTATAAGATAAATAGGGGCCTATATGTAAGAACAATTCAGATTGGGGCTATAAAAAGATGAATTAGTGGCTGTGTGGCTATTTAGACTATATTCAAGATCTCGTATTTTCGGAATTCTCTTATGATGCAGGAAATGAAGTTGGTGCACTTCATACCTCTGACTGCAAGCCTCTCGGTTTCGCTTAAGGCACTCTTCTTCTTATAATATGTAGCCTAACTTATCACTGGATGTAAACAGGAGTAATTTAAATGGTTAAATTATCTTTCATCTAGATATCCGTTTACTAAACAGTTCTGTTTGGATGCAATTTTCAATTAAAATAGCCAAACATGTATGGAGACTCAAAATATTGAAAACATTAGATTTTTATAATCAAATCAAGTCTTGTCAGACTAACCTGTGATAATTATGAGTTCTCTGCAGTTCTTATTGTCAAAACAAGCGCGATATTCTGCGAATCAGTATGGTGTTAGAAGTTCCAGAAATCCAGAATTACAGTACTTTACCAGAACCTTACGATGTAATAGTTATATCAAAAATAGTAGGGCCTACTGTTGGCCGGATGGGTGTCTGCTGGCTGTGCAGAAATGTTCTGTTAGGCTTAGTTTCAGGCAAACAGACTAACATCAAGTCTTTTCCGACACTCGGCGACCATTGTATATTTTATTTTACTCATATATCGCGCATCCTTTATTCGCTTACTTACACAGATTTCTACAGGCGATGTCCGTTGCGGCGTTCCATAGCCGCTATTCTGAGCGGAAGACCGCGAAATACTCGAAATGGCGGCCAAGGGAACAATGGACGAAGCGAATGACGCTCATACCCGAATAAAATATGACAAGCGCATGAGTTACAAACGATGAGGAATGGCCTTAATAGTCGTTATCTTCTTGCCAGCGATAGACCGAGAGACTACGGCCAGCGGGACTAAGGCTGTGGCCAGCTATACAGCTAACGATAGAGAGAAGAGAGCGCGCCGAGCGTCAATATATTTTAAAGGCGTCATTAACTTTTGAATCTTGGCACTTGATAAATTAATATTTATCGTCCGCTTACACGGAATATCTTCCTCCGTTCGAGTGAGGCTCGATTTGTATTATTTTCTCGTAATGCTAAGTAAGAATCAGTGTCGATAATTGAGATGGATTCCGACCGCATTTCGACGTTTCGGTTTGGCGATATACGTGCAAGAGGCGAAGACGCCATCTAAGCCGTAGATGTAATTTGAGCCGATAGACGCATCGTGTCTCGTCTTATGATTGGCTTCGGAAACGCGTGATCTTTGAGGTCATCGTAATCCATTTTGTTGTTAACCTGAGGTCAAAACGCCGGCTTAATAAAAATGAAACGCCAAAGCTTTGCGGATTTAGCGAAACGCCATGTAGCACTTCCTCGTTGAACAAAATACTAGAGTACTTTGTCATTCGTCGAAACGCCATTGGGTATGTAAGCTAATACGCCCGTTACGAACATGGAGAAGTGCTCAATTGATATAAGTGAGTAAGTAAGTAATCTGTATTTTTAAGCACAGGTCTGTAGCCATATGAACTCAAACGACGTTATCTAGCTGTATGCCTATATAGACACTTCTAACCGAATAAATGATATCACGTTATATGAATGATTTATGTAACGACATCTCCGAATCAAAGATGACCGCGTCATTCCAAATGTGGTTGTACATCAGTAGCCTATGCTTAGACTTAGAATTGTCGCTGTGTGGCAACAGTTTTGTTTTAGCGTGTTGGATTTCTTGTTATTGGACGATCGTGTACATATCTCATGGTAGCTCTCAACATTTATTTATTGGCAAGGCATGCGCGATTACCTCTCTGACCAAGCAGTAACTTAGTAAGCTGTGAAGTTAAACCAGGTCCTGCGATGCACCAGCTATGCCGGTGCCCAGAAGTTAGAATTCAACCCTCGCCCTGTGTGAAGAAGACTCCTCAGTAGCCATCCCTCCAACTTTGGATATATGGGGAATTCAGTTTCTTCACAAGGAATGTAGTATTTCAAATTACAGCTCATTTATGGATAGCAGAAAACTGCCAGAAACCAAGAACACTAATTGTAATTGTAATCTGACATTTGTAAAGCGCCACTTCAAGAATAGACTCATCAGAGGCGCTCCCGACCCGAACCAGTGAGACCACTGTCAAATAATACAGACTTCAGGCGCTAGCGAAACTGCGGAAGAGACAAACTGAGGAATACTAGCCGGAGCTCTCGGGAAAGGCGATTCCAGCTATTAGGTCCAACATAGGCAAAGCTTCTAGACTGCGCTGTAGCAGTGCGCATACGAGGGACAGTCAGAAGTCCAAGGGGGCCGACCGGAGAGTGCTACGGCCTGGAAACAAGGAGACCGAAATGCAGAAGTCCCTAAGATATGATGGAGCAGAGCCAACGAGACAATTACGCATAAGCGTTAGGATCTTGAACTGGATATGCTGCTGAATGGGAAGCCAGTGCAGTGTGTCCTGCATAAAGGAAGTTATATGGCCATACCTGGGGACGCCTCCAATAAGACCGTCAGCAGCACTGAGAACAGACTGAAGCTTGGAAATATTGGCAAGTGAGAGTCCATCAAAGATAGCGTTACCAAAGTCCACCCTGGTGCAGATAAGGGCATGAATTAGAGTAGTAACAGCATGAAAGGAGAGGGGGCGGCGGGTGGTATGAAGCTGACAAAGGTGGTAAAAGCATGGGCGGGAGACACTGTTAACATGATCGGTCAAGGAGAGTTCCCGGTCCAGAACAACCCCAAGATCACGGACTTTGGAACAGAATAGAATGTCCGGAAACCTCTGGCGTAAGGATGATGAATCAATCTTAGCAAGCTGAGCACGACCACAAAGCTAGATGAACTGGGTCTTAGCAGAGTTCAGTCGGAGGCGATCAGAGGACATCCAGAGACCAAGGGCAGATGTTGCGTCAAGAATCTTCTCAACCAGAGAGGAAGCCGCTTCCGCTGGGCCATGAGCGAAGGCTTGAATGCCATCTGCATACTGATGGACAGCAACACCCATGGGAAGGAGAACCCGTGCCAGGTCGGCAGTGTACAGAATGTAAAGGAGAGGGGGCAGGTCAGAACCCTGAGGAAGGCCAAAAGGTATAAGGGACCAGGCGGACCGTGTAGGCCCAAAGATAACAGAATGAGAGCGGTCTGAGAGGAATGACTGAAACCAAAGAAGGGCAGTATCAGTAATGCCAAAAGATTTTTCTAGACGCTCCAAAAGGATAGAGTGATCCACAGTGTCAAAAGCAGCACTAACATTATAGAGGGCAAGAAGAGTAACCTGTCCACGGTCAAAAGCTCCAGATACGTCGACCAGGAGACGTGTAATAACTGATTCAGTAGATTGGAACTTCCTAAATCCGGATTGAAGAGGAGGCATGAGGGAGTTAGAGTCAAGGTAGTCACCCAGTTGACGGACCCATATCTTTCAAGAAGCTTAGAGAGGAAGGAAAGGTTAGAGATAGGTCGGTAGTTAGAGATGTCATTAGGGTCAAGACCCTGGCGATTGAGGGAGGGAAAGACTACAGCACGTTTGTGAGAAGCCGAGAGTGAACCCTGACCCAGGGAGGTATTACATAGCAAGTGTAAGAACGGAATTAAGTCATCTATAAAATCCTTGATTAAAAATGGTGGTAATAAGTCCAGTTCACAGGACTTAGCAGGTGACTCCAGCAGGAGTCGACGAAGGGCGTCCAAAGGCAGAGGCTTCCAGCATGAAAGCCTAGATGACGTAGGAGGAAAGGAAGGAGGAGGAGAATCATCAGTAGATTGGCGGATCAAGTCAGTCTTCCCGCACATGTAGTCGAGGTAGTCGTTCGCTGTGAACGGAGGCTGGGCCGGAGAGTTAGAAGCGATAGAACGGCCGAGGACACCTGAGAGCGAAGACCAGAGCCGACGCGGATTCCTCCTCTCCCGCTCTATCAACGACTCCCAGTATGCCATTTCTTTGGCTCGAAATTCCCGGTGCATTAAGCGAAGATGGTGGATCCAGTCGAGACGATCGGCAGGATCACGTGCTCGTCGATATCTTCGCTCGTGCCGCCTGAAATCACGACGTAAAGCGCGGGAGGATCGGTCAAACCAAGGTGCTAACGGTCTCCGACGGGCCCGCTGCGGACGAAGCGGAAGGAGGTCATCGATGAGGAAGCGAACTGAAGAGTCAGAGAGCAAAGAGCTCTTCAGACGAGCGACCAGCGAGGGAGGAGAGGTCCCCACAGAGAGGACTATTGTTCAGACCAACCACGTGCAGCCGAAGCGCGTATGTTGGCTGGGTACATAGAAAAGGAACCTTGTATAGAAGAAGTCCATGATCTCAGAGAGCTGGAGGTTCGACTATAACATCAGAGATGTTTCAGTCATCGCGGGTGATAATGGCATCAAGCCAGCCGCCCAGCACATGAGTAGATTCAGCGACATGCTGAATGAAGCCTAATTTCCCTCTGATTTTTGGCATTTCCGCCATTATATACAGTCGCTCTATGGCGATAATATGGTGATCATATCGTCATTTTTTGGGAGAAAGTAAACAGGGAAATCAGGATAAGCAGATGGAGTTTCATAAGGATTAGTTAAAGGTGTGATTACTGACAGGTTGAAACCACAGACAGAAGACACAGAAAATGACTTACAATGACAGGCAGATAGAGGGAGACGAGAAAAGTAAGACAGGAGGATAAAGACACCATCGATGCATCCCATCCCATTTCTCAGTGAAAATACTGCCGGAATTTTCCTGCCGGTTCCTCTTAACCGGCGGGTCAAGGGTTCGAATCTGCCTCAAGCCACTGTGTAGGAACCTTGGACAAGTAGCTCACCCACTACTGTCTGTGAGTATGGCAATGGGAAACCACCTCACTCATCTCATCCCAGGGTGGCACAAAGCCAATGGACCTGCCTTCGGGCAGAGAACTCGTCATCATCATCACCACCACCATCATCACTTAGGTTAATAGTACTTAATATACTCTTTCCGTTCTGCGCCACTAAAACGAAGAAATCAAGTATTATCACAGAATTGCCATCATACGCAGAAACAACTCTACAAAATACCTATAAAGAAAGCAGTTTTTTGCATCAAATGTTAAAAACAATTCTGCCAAGCACAAGAACCAGAAAACATTTACAGAGAACCAACAATTTCTGTAGAAATTCACTGTGAATAAGCTTAGCTATGACAATCCTTTAGAATTTTATACAGATGCAATGACATCACTGATTTCTAAAATCTTAGACATACAGTATTTTCAGTCACAACTCAATGCAAATAAAATCTAGAAAATGGTACAACCAGCGGTGGTGAAGGACCTCGCCAGATCTGTTCACTGAAAAATGAGCAGGGTTGAGGCCATACGGTCGATAAAGAAAAACGTGTACATTTACATTTACAACACCAACTGAATTCACACGAAATTCAGATCCATTCAAATCTTTTCACCATAAAAGATCAATAAACTGCTAATGGCAATGTGCAGTAGCAGTTGCGTGAAACCAATTCAGTAGTTGCTTAATGTTCAAAACAGTTGCTAGTTACAAAGATGACGCCTCTATGATGCATCTCAGTATGGTAATAGGCCTAATTTCTGAGTAATAGTAGCTAGTAGTAGGCCTAATTGTAAAGTAAAATTATAGCAAAGTAGCTGCAACAGATACAAAAGTTAACAGGTAAGAAAGGTAGATACTCCCACTTTCTCAGCTATCAGTAGTAATAGTCAGGTGAAAATGTAACAGCTAGTTTATTACATCTTATTCTCATTTGTTACACATTATTATAGCCATGTGAACTACTTGCTTAGACAAATTAATGGCCAATAGAATAAGGGATGAAATTATCTCGGGCCTGGAGGTAACGACATGCTAGAAAGAACAGCCTTGCATGTGTTACAAAATACTGTTCATGTAATATGCTGAAAACTAAAAAAAGCGATTCCAAAACCTGAAAGAAACTAAAAGAAACCCTGCAATTTAAAAATATTCCTGACTTCTCTACCAATTTCAAAGGTTCAAAGGAATGGCTCCATCTGGCACCTCTATATCATCCAGACCGTAGCAGTCTGCTATCTACCTGCCCAACTCTTGGATCTTGAACTGGAACCAAACCTTTTCTGCCGATTGATTTTGTTTTCATTGAGGGCCTGCGAATAATCCGGTTCCTTTTTGCTGTAGAAATCTTGAATTTACGATTATGATTTATTAAACGTCTTTATACATCAATACAAAGGATACAAATTGCCACTCAACAAAGACCAAATGTTGAACTTCTGGATATAAAGAATCTGGTAAGTACATCTTTACAACAAATGATGTACAACCATTTACCTTTCACAACAAACATGCAAATTTACAATAACGTTACATTAATTACAACACATGACATTACAACCATACGCCTTATGAAAAAATCAAACAAAAATACCACCATCAGTTTACCATTCACAATAGGTCTCTGCCACAACGAAATTCACGTTTTGAACCTAAACACGAGCATTTCAACTCGTGAGATGATGCTTATACACTGGAAACTCGTTGACAAGCTATCTGGTGCCATACGAAGATCATGCCAAAACGAGGTTGTTTAATAATGTTATGTTATAAAGCTGAATTATTTTTGGAATCCATACCATTAGCATATTATATCAGAATCTGTTTTTTACAGTGAAGTATGTTATGTGGAGGTTGCAGTGATTTAAATTTTTAAAAGTAAGACTACATTTTTTGTGTTTTTAGAATGAGACCTGTCTTGCCTCGAACTGTCCTTGTTCCAAAGGTTGATAGTTATAGGGACAATCCTTCCCACCTAGCTCTGTCCCTCACTGATATCAGTACATATTTCAGTGCCAAACGAGTCCTGTACAATATCCTTTTCTAAGTAATTTGATTTGGTATCGTGCTTGATAATCTGACGCAAGCAGATTCTATTCAGCCCAGCAGACTTCATGTAACTCCTCTGTGTAAGTTGTTAACACAAACCTGTATGTTTGTGACAAAGAAGAATTTGGTACCAGCAGGGAAGTAATCATGGAAGTAAACAGTATGTTCTGCAAAGCACTGGCCCCATGTCCAGGACGTTGGGATTTGTCCACTGCCGACTCAAGGGTCTAAAGAAAAGTGAATCGGTGCCTCCTTTACGTTCCCCTCTGGGACACATGAGCCACACTCAGCTTACTTTACACCTTAAATTAAACTAACTATGACAGTGACAGATGGAAGAAGTAAAAAACTGCCAAGAGCATGAGCTTCAAAAACCACATAAACTGAAGAGGCACAGATGGCTAATAAAAATGCTGCAAAACATGGCAATCACGACCTGTAATCAAAATCCTTTCGGACTTGAAATGAGCACCAGATGTTGAGGAACAGTTAGTGAATGGCGATTTACATGCAGCAACATTGTTCATATCATACCTGCAAAGATGTCTGTGCAACACTTTTAAAATTAAATATTTAAATGGTTTCTATGCACATATTCAATATTTTTCCATTCTGCAACCTACAACATTCAGAATATAGATGACAAGATAATTCCTACAAATTTTAATTATTAATATCTCCTCTAAGATGGATATTTTGCAGGACTATTTAATTATCACAAATTCAGCCGGTTAACTTCATTTTCTTCAGGAGAAGCTATGAACCAGCTTAAGTTTAACTTATTCATTCAACATCCAATTACGTTTATCACCAATTTCTGAATTTCATAAAAATGAAACATGTTTCACCCAAATTTTCCATAATGTAAGAAACATTTTTATTGATAAATCAATGATACAGCGGAATTTGCCAAACTTAACTTCACAGCATACGCCTGACTTGGATCTGGGCCTGGAACTGAATCCTTCCTGTCTAATAATTTTGTTTTGACTGAGCGCCAGCGAATAAGCTGGTTTCTGTGAAGAAATCTTGAGCTTACAATTATGATTAGTAATAATGATCATATTCGACGCATCTCTTTTCGTGATGATGCATTAAAAACTAACAACATTACTACATGTAATAATAAAATGTTGATGAAACACAATAGCACAGCAGCATTTGCCAAGTGGTGCTTTAGAACATCACACTCAGCAGTAAACAATGACAAATAAAAAAAACAATACACTCAGAAAATAACCATCTAGTAAAATATCAGATGCTAATATTCAATTATACACTCCAGGGAAAAACACTATGTCGTTACACTTAGGCATAGCTTAGAAAACATCGTTTAGTTCAACTGCAGGTGAAATAAAAATCACACCAGCTATACAGCAAACATATGATCCAAAAACAATTGTTCACATGAAATGGTGAAAACTAAAAAAGCAATTCCAAAACCTGAAACTAAATGAAACCCTTAAATTTAAAAATATTCCTGACTTCTCTACCAATTTCAAAGGTTCAAAGGAATGGCTCCACCTATCACCCCACACACAGCAACTTACCAACATCTTTTCCAATCAATAACCCAGTTTCTAGAATTAGAAAGCTGGCCAACTAGAATACTTAAAAGTCAGTCCTCATTCCCCAGACTTATCATTATTCCGCCAGGCCATCTGACTGTCTTGATTGCATAGAGCACTCAGCTTGTAACGTGGCGAGTACCGGTTCGAACCTATCCTTAGATAGTTACTGTGTAGGGACCTTGAGCAAGTCCTTCATTCACAATTGCTTCACACCTCAGATTCAGATTTACTGACCTTGTATGCATAATAAATGAATAATAATAATAAATCTGTTTTTGGTGAACAGGCGTTTTCACTTGCTGGACCTAAATTTTGGAATTCTATGTAATTTTTCGTTCTGCTAAATCCTTTGCATCATTTTGTTCTCAGCTTAAGACTTGCCTTTTACAAACTGCTTATCCACCATAGTGGACTGACCTTCTAGACACTGACCTGGTTGCAGTTTTGGCTTTGGTGTGCCCTCAGTTGATGCCTTGTGCATTAGATGCTGGAGCAACAAAAGTTACTAATTACAAATAATTACAATTACCAAGTCCAGTTTCTCATAATCTTTAAATATTCGAAAACAAAATTGAAACTTTCTACAAATTAAAGCTGTACTGAATCGAAAATATTATATTTTTCCAACAAACGTTTCGGACATACTCTCCAACTGCTTGTGAATGGAAAATTCACTTATCCAATAAAGATTCTGACTATCATTGACAATAAACAAAATTTTGTCTGAAACAACTCAGAATCTTGCCACACAATTACTTGCTTCTGCTCTTCACGTCATTCAATCTGCAATTGCAATTCTCAGACCAACTTCCCAAAGAATAAAAGTAACATAAAATTACAACAATAAGACAACAATAACAAGACAAATTTTCTTTTCCAGTGCCTTTCCATCTGCATCTAGCTCTACAATGCTGTTGTATTTACAGGACCTTTAGGCTTCTCTGGAGCATGACCTTCCAAACATTTCTCTCAACTCCTAGTTTAATTCTTTGTTTTAAATTCTGAGAAACCATTATTTCATTGAATAAAAGAATAATATATATTCCATCTATAATTATAATTATTGCATCTATTTTTTCATTTATATTTCTAATTTTAAACTATCATGCAGAATATAGATATATAATAATAATAAAATTGCTAATTTCTTACAACTGGTAACATTATCAGAACCGAACACTTGCCTATTGATTTTGTTTTGAGTGGGCGCCTGTGAATAAGCTGGTCCCCATGACCTGGCTTTCGTTGGGCGCTGCCAAAATCTCGAGATTACAATTACGATTAGAGTATCAATATTATTCACAATATTATCTACAAAACATTAATTTCATAAATTTAGTTTGAAATATAAAGAAATGACATTTTCCAGATTGCATTAACAACTGTAGTGCTTGGTCTTGCACCTAAGCTGCACTGTTGACTCAACTGATGTTAATGACAATAGCTAACGAATGACATCTGTACTGCACCAGTTATGAAGTTGACTAAAAACTCCTTTAATCTTCCCCGGCTGAAGCTAACACTGTGGTCAGCACAATTTCTTATTAGCACCGTTTTATCATTTTCCATCAAAAGCCAATTAATTTTATGTTTTTTTGCAGAGCTGCCAATTAGCATTAGCATCAAGCACAAAATAATAAAGTTTTTAATTATATTAATAGTTTCGATAACAATAAAATTAATAACTAAATAATATCAATAATAATGTAACATATACCTGCAACTAATCTAATCTTCCTCAGGCAAAATTAATAATAAATGAAAATAATATTTAAATCCTAAGGGATTATCTCTATTTTAGATTTGAAATTATCCATAATTGGTTTTCCTGAGATAAAAATGCTATTGGTACCAGTAAAAATGCTAATACTAATTAATAATATTTCAATTTAATATTTTCTACCATAATCATAATCAAACTTAAACGACATAATGTGCAGAAAATCTGTATCTCAGGAAAGTACTCTGAACACACGTTTAAGTGACGAAACGTTTTAGAAAAGAAACCACACATAAATTGCATGTAGGAAGAAATCGGTGGCATCCATCGGATTTGCCCTATAGCATCGTGTCATCCGCATCATCTGTCGACGAAATCAGATGAATTCTGCGAACGATATCACACCGATCCAGCGGGCACTGCTTCAGTTTTTCCCCACACGGCTCGCAGCAGCAGACGTGACCACAGTTAAGGAACAGCACAGTAGACTAGAACAAAGAATCACACAAAATCACATGTTATAACGCAAACATAACACGGTGCAGTGTAGTAATGTAACTAGACATTTAATAATAACACAATTTATATTGCACCGTAGCACGGCCCTGGCACAAGAAAAGGGCGGTGTACATGAGTTCAAAAATCAACAACAGTCAAGAGATATCTGAAAAGATATGTCTTGAGCCGTGACTTGAATGTGTCCAGGAATTGGGCATTTGTCACATGGTCAGGAAGACTGTTCCATGCAGTGGGTCTGGTGACAGAGAAGGAACATTTGCCAAACCTTTGTAGTTGGTCCATAGTTTTGGAATTCACTGCCCAGTTCAGTTCGTTCTGTCAGTTCTTAGATGCCATTCAGATCTAAACTAAACATGCGGCTTCTCCAAAGGATTATGATTTTGACTGCAATTTTCACTTAAAGCGACCATTGAAGCCACATACAAACCGATGCCTTGGGCATTATGATAACAGCGCTATAGAAGTATTTAGATTAGATTAGATTAGACACCTCAAATGTTGCTTGTAGATGAGTGAACTGTCTAGATTTTCATTCGAATACTCAATAACTTTGTTCAATTTAATACTAAAACTTTTAACAAAAATACTATGCTTTACAGATAGATCGATATAACTAAAAAAATATTAAATTTGGAGAAAACCATCTTTAGTGCGATTTTCTGCTTTATAACATTTGCCATGTACAACTCATTTTGTGACAGCCGGTCACAAGTATGTTCTCAGGGGCTTGTAATAAAACAAAAAGTATCGTTCTATATGTCTAATCTAAAGACTTCCATAGCACTGTTATCATAGGAATGAATCAATCGATGGTTGACGGATAGAATTCCTATAGGTCAGCGACACCTGTGGGTCAGCAAGTTGAAACAGATGAGTAAGAGACAAAACAGAAAAAACTTGCTTTTGCGTTGAGGCAGACGACACATTCGGAATTGACCCCACGGGCAGTCACTTCCGTTGGGACATCCTCGGCTTCTGTGTCGTTCAATCTGGCAGAATCTGTGCTTGCATTTCTTTGCTGCTCATTTTGCAAATTCTTGCATTCGTGTACCTATTCATCACATCGTTCACAGTTTAACGTTTATAGGTAACATGCTTCCCAACAATCGTTTATTATTAGCAGGAACCAACCTAAATGACCAACTGAATAGCTGTTGAGAGATTGAGTTATTGGAGTTTACAATCAACATAAAAAAACAGCTTTTCAGTGCTCTGAAGGAGTAAACTTTGGTATATTGGGAATTAAAAGTTGTTAAAGGCTGCAGTAAATGGACAGAGCAGAAGTGCTGTTGAAGACAAAGTCAGTAGCAAAGCTACTATTATTATTATTTTTATAATAGTAATAATAATAATAATAATAATAATAACTATAAGTAGACTGAATTGTTATGGATTGAATTATCGTTTGACCAGTTATTACAAGAGACGAGGGACAAAAGCAGATGGCACAAAATTGTCCATGGTGCAGTCAATCCTCAGCTCAAGGACAGTTGCAGAAAAGTCAAGGCAAGACTATTATTATTATTACTATTATTATTATTATTTGTTGCTGCACTATTACTAATTAATTTCACAGCTTTAATGCATTACCACTCTTATCAAACTGACTGAATCACAGTAATGGCTCTTAGAGATGACCAACAAATTTGTCTGCTATCAGTGAGCTTTGTACGAATCACAGACTGAGGCAAACATACCTCTTGTACGCGCTTCAAAATAGCTCGACGCAAACCCAATTCATGAACCCCAATCTAAAAAGAAAAACAGACCTGGCATGATTCTTTGCTCAGTCATTCTCCCACAATTGTAATTGTAATGGTAATTGTAACTGTAGCATTTGTCTAGTGTCCCTTAAGCAACTCTCACAAGATGTCTTGTGTCTTTAGTATAGAATAAGTAACTCCCACCATGGCTCACATGTAACAAAATCTGAAACGTCAGTTTGTTGCCCCCAAAATTATGCATAACAACCCTGCCCCAAATATAATGTAACATACTGTAATCATTATCGTAAGCTCTAGATTTCAACTGAGTGCCTTCCATTGGGTGCTGTAGAAATTTCAAGCCTAAGACTATGATTACGACAATGAAGTTGTTAAGTCTTGACTAAACAACAACATGTAAAAGATAAAAGATCTGGAGAACCGACCTTCATCAGATCATCGTCCGTCATCTGGTTCAAAGTTTCAATGGAAATGTGATTTCGTGCAAACTGTGGCAGGTATTCACTGGCACCAGCAGCTTCCAAAATCTTGATAACTTCAAACTCAATGTGTTTTTCCTAAAAGCAAATCCAAAATCTGAAACGTCAGTTTGTTGCCCCCAAAATTATGCATAACAACCCTGCCCCAAAAAGTCAAGCGCTCTCTCTTAGGTTGCACACTCAAGAAAGATGGAAAACAGCATAAAAGCCAAGTGCTTACTTGTTATGTATACATGGTACGTATGCATGAATGTATTTATGTATATTTGTAAATATGCATGTACAGGACATTTATATAGTGCCTTTTTGGAATCCCTCAGTGTGGCATGGTGCTCTATTGGTAACATGTTTGGTCAATGATCACGCGGTTGTGGGTTTGACTCCGTGTAATGATCCTGGGCAAGTTGTTTTGTGCACACCGTGTCTCTGTCATCAAGCAGGGTAATTTGGTACAAGCGTAAGATGGGAAGTAAACAGCAAGTCCTGCGATGCACTGGCCCTGTGTCCAGGACCTTGGGATTCATCCAGTTCCGGCTCAAGGGACTAAAGCAAAGGATATGAATCCCTCCCATATGTCTCACTTGTGGGATACAGGATATTTCACTTACTTATTTAAAGGCACCAAAACATAGCAAACCAAGAAATCTAAAATGATGCATTTTAAAATCGACTTCTAAGTTTTGATTTTAAGTGGAAGATTACTCTAATTCCACGAACATGAAAAATGTCGATAAAGGACAGTCCCACACGCACACAGAAAAGTACAACATGCTGCTGAGATATGTACCTGATCAATGAGACTCTGTGGTTTCGAGTCGAGTAATCTTTGATACTGGACAAGCCAGTAGTCCGTCTGATTGGCCAGCCGTCGCTCCTCCATTTCCACCTGAAAATTTACCCAGGACCATTAACACCTTAATTAAAAACTTAGTATAGTCCGTGTAAATGAAGGGTGGTCAACCGATTCCAGAGACTTTAATACAGCGATAACTGCTGGATGCCTTCCAACAATGGTGCTTAAGGAGCAGTAAATGAATCCCGAATTCTGTGCACATCTTACTTACTTAGTACCTAGTCCTTCCTGTGCAGGTCTGCACATCGGGCAACGCAGTTTCCCCGTTCAACTCTGTCAACCGCCACTCTTCCTTCTTCATCCCATGACATCTCCAAACATCCAAGGTCATCTTTGATGGTCTCTGTCCAGTTCTTCTTGGCCTTCCCTAGGAAGAACTGGCCAGCAACCATCAGCTTCTGCACACATCAGAAATGTATTGCCATGTGAAGCAGATTTGGAGATGATTGAAGCAAGAAGACTCCAGATGTTTGATCACTTTGTATGCTGCAAAGCACTGTTGCGTACTTTTGCACATTGCTGAACACCATTCTATTTGATTACAGTATTGTGTTCGTAATCGCAATTGTAAACTTGAAATTTCTAAAACGCAACTTAAAAGCTATGAGCATGGCACCAGCTTATTCACAAGCGTTGCATCAAGTCAGTGGGGTTGTCCAAAAGAGCCATGTCAGGTCTGGAGCACCTATGACAAGTATTCTTGAAGAGGTGCTATATAAATGTGCAATTACAATTATATTACTTAATCATAACATTATTGTATTAATACTATTATTATTATAATAATTATAATATAACTATAATTACCAGTCGTGCGTGGAGCTCCTGTTTGCGCCTGCTCTGTTCGTCCATCAGCTGCAGCAGCAGAAGCGTTAGTGCCTTTCTCTTCTCGGCAAGAACATTCTACGAGATTTTGGACAAATATCAAATAACTCATTTCTTTTTAGACTGATTGAGGCTTCTTTATTGAACAACATGCAATATTCAAGTTACATTTCAATCTTCAACAGTGTGATGTCAAAATCGAATATAATCTAATGACTTCTATAGTGCCATTATCATAATGCCCAAGGCATCAATCGATAGTCATTTTAAGTGAAATCGTAATCAAAATTATAATCTGTTAGTGTAGCCAGGTTGATTTTAACAGCTCAGAGTAAAGGCAATACTGACAGGACATGAACATTAAGTGCCTATCGTAATCTTATCATAATCATATGCTCGAAATTTCTATAGTGCCCAATGAAAGCTCAGTTGCTTATTCACAGATGCTCAGTCAAAACAAAATCGACAGGCAGGAAGTGTTCGGTTCCAGGTCAAGATCCAAGAGCCTAAACCATGTACTAATAGCCTAGAAAAATATTCATGCATAATCTGATTGTATGTATGGGATGGTGAACAAAGGCATTGATAATGAGAAAGAAACTCTGTTGTTTTGAAAACGTGGTATACTCAGGTAAAGTTCTCAACATTGGATTAGTTTTGGCAGTTGCTTTCAGGAGCCTATCCCTTACCATCTGTACGTCGAGCTTGATGCTCCTCTGCTCAATCTCGAGGAGAGTCAGTTCAGCCAGTTCCTGTTCTATGAGTCGGATCTGTGAAGTGATTCGTCTGTGCCTAGCGTCCTTCTGACACTGCAATACTTCAAACATCTCCTTCTGAAGAGATTCCTACACAAACACAGATTATTTATTTATTTAATTATTTATTTGACATCTCCTTCTAAAGAGAATCAGGAGACAAAAAATAGTTTTTCAACTTGACTCCGTCTCTGTTACAATAGCACTGAAGCTTTCAACTCGGCCCCTTTTGCACACAATGGGGCCAAGATGAAATGCACTAGTGCTTTTGCAACAGTGATGCCTTTCATCCTGGTCCCTTTTTGCATACAGTGGGGCCAAAAAGGGCCGAGATGAAGGCATCAGTGTCATTATAATACTCGAGCTTTCATGTTTAAACTTAAATTATTACGAGTGTAAGTCATTCTAAAGTCGTTAAGAGCAAGTGAGTAAGGAAATAATCTTTATAGCTCAATGACAAACACCCACTTTACAAAAACATATAAAACAGTAAAAAAACGAAGCACGATGATGCAACAGTACAAACAGTTTAAAGCCTAACTCGAAATATCAAAGCATTCTATTATATGCACTACATACTGGTACTTAAAAGGTTAATAGGTTAAAAGGTTAAGTACCTCTGTTAATAATCGCTCAACCAAGACCTTCTGATGCTTCTCCTTTGCCGTAAGGATACTCTCGACCTGTTCATCTGTATCTTGATATCTGGAAGAGACACAAAAAAAGTTTGCAAATCGAGAAGAATGACATGAAGTTCGCAAATGCTGACTTCAGATGGACCTATTTAATATTGGCTTATTCCAATCAACAAGACATAATCTGTAAAATGCCGCATCAATTGTTAGTAATCTGAGTATTAACTCTATTAGTAGCATCTGTAGTACTAATTATTACTATCTGTATTACTGTTATTATCAATTACATTTTGGTAGCAGTATTATTGTATTTGATTGCATTGGATTGTATTTGATAACTTATATAGCGCTTCTTACAGAAGAAACTACTCAGAAGCACTTCCAGCATGAGAGCCCCTGGGAAATAAGAACGTCTTTAAACAACGAGCTGACTGAGCTCTGTCACCAACAGTGACCCTTGCACTAAACGATAGCAGAAGTTCATTCCATAGAGAGGGGCCAACAACAGCAAAAGCCCTCTGCTGAGCAAACGAGGACTTAACACAAGGAACAAATAGATCCAGACAATCTAGAGAACGTAAAGGATGGGATTAGGTAATACTATTGTATTAGTATTTACTGCATTAACAGGAGTATTAATTTAAGTGTACTATAAAGTCCTTATAGAAGCCATGTCAAGTACCTTATCATAACAAGGTTGTTAAAGTGGGATCCACGATGGCCTCGTCATACCAGAACTCGTGCAATAAACGATTCATACTGCAATGAAGTTTCGGTGTCTAAGAAATGTTAAAAGAAATCTTTTATGTTCTTTTAGCTCCTCTTTACCCAGGCCTGGTTTATCTTTTTAAATTTCCATAGGAATAATTCTCTCTGGAACCACAGAACCTAAACAGTACTTAAGTAAACAAATGTGAATAACTATTCATAACCGCAAATGCTTACAGAAACTTTGACCTTCTCATTAGGTCATCTTGGCCGTTCATGTACTTGTTAACCTTCTCGGCAAGCAGTTCATTTTGCTTCAGGATCTCTTTCATAGATGCTAGAACAGCCAGAAATAAAAACCGTCCGAAAATTACTTTGTCGTAATCGTAACTGCACGCTTATACAGAGCCTCTTCAAAAAAAAACTCCTTAGAGGTGTTCCCAACTTCATATCAAAAGGCAACAGTCAAATTTAAAAGTCTTCAATATACTGGTAAAAAAGAGACAGAGAATGGACAGAAAGCTCATGTCACATGTTGCATGGCAGCAGAAGGTCAAAAGTTCCATGGTCATGGTTCCAGAATGAAGGGCCACTGTCTGCTCAGTGAAGCTACCATTCTGTGGCAGTACAGAATGGAAGAATGACCAGATCACCTTAAGCAGCAGAGCAAATGACGCTAAAATACGACCTAATGCAGGATGAAGCAAAATGGTCAGGCGGTTGCACATCATGACTAACGCAATATAAAGTAACACAAATGAAACAACTAAGTTAACAGGCCATAAGTCCATCGACTGAGTGAGGAACCATATGCAAAATTAATTAAAGTAACGAATGTAAGAGAACATCTATTCAGAATCAACTAATCGAAAATGATTACATGTGACCAGTAAGGAAAAGAATATCAAGACACACAGCAGATAAAGTTCAAATTAAAACATTAAAAACGTCAAGTGAAGAATTAAATCTGATAGTCAGATCTGATAGTCATTCCAGGTCAAAGTCAATCATAGTCAATCAAAGTCAATCCAATCATAAATATTCTTCTAAGTTTCTAACTGTTATTTATCTTCAGAACAATCAAGCCAAAATTCTTTCCATTTACTTTACTCTAGATTCCTACCAAAATGACCAAAGAAATCTCACATAGTACATCCTTCCGTCTGATATTCTCCAGTTCCTCTTGCCGCACTAAATACCACTGCTCCGCTTCAATCCTGCAGGCAGAAAGAGAAAGCCAAGTCAGTGATTTTTGCATCAAATGTGTTTGAAAATAATCAGAAGGGGAAGCACACTAATTTCATATGGCCAAAACAAAGATGGCAAGAATTCTGTATGTGTGAACGAGATTTAAGAAGGCATTCACATCAAAGGTGACGGCCCTCCAAGGTTTTGCACAATTCAGCAATACGTTGTACTTAGTGTCTTTTTATAGCCTATCTGGGAAGTTACATAGCGCCTTTGAGGAACCTCACAAACATGGTTATCCAACAGACCAAAAAGGTGCAACTTAGTAAGAGTTGAATACGTTTCTTGAGCTGTCAGAAAAGTACATAAACAGAAAACTCCTTATAATGCTGTCACTGGGGGCCATTTCAAGAACTGCATGATGAGATTATTATTATTATCATTCACTATTATTACACTGGCCAACACATAATTTGTTGCCTCAAATGTTAGAACTGTTTCTGGGTATATTTGACCTGCTGATTCCAGAAAAGGCACCAGTTTTCTCCCAGCAGGTCTAGTTTTCGAGATATAGAACATTATGCCATATACCAGTCCTTGCCTCTGCTTGCCCATAAAACATAAGGCTATAGCTATAATTATGAAGTGCTCAATTTATTATGTGATACACTAAATAAACATAATAATACAAATACTTAAAAGAAAATGGTAGTACCTGAAACTGTACTTATATGATACCAAACAGAACAAGTTTGTTATAAAAATTTCAAGTCATTCGACACCGAAGAAGCTCCTTTTGTACGATTTCCGAGTGTGGCATCTGCCGGAACAATTGCGCATAATATTCCAGCAATAGTCTGCCATCATGTGTGCATCCCATCTTCCTTGATATCGATTTTCCATTGTTTTGATGTCTTGGTGAAATCTTTCACCTTGCTCTTCGCTGAAGTCACCAAGATTCTCTGGAAAGCGATCTAAGTGACTGTGGAGATAATGGACTTTAATGCTCATGTTGCAGCCAAGCTTGTTGAAATGAAGAAGCATATCCTCTACTAGTTGTGCATAATTGTCTGCCTTCTTGTTGCCAAGAAAATTTTTAGTTACAAGAACAAAGGAAGACCAGGCACAAGATTCGATTTCATTCATTGATGGTATGAAAAGTGGGTCATTCATAAGTTGCCTGATCTGTGGACCATCGAAGATTCCAGCCTTCAATTTTTCCATTGTAATTCCTGGTAACTTGTGTACTATGTATTCGAAGCATGAACCTTCTTTATTCAAAGCCCTGACAAATTGTTTCATCAGGCCTAGCTTTATATGTAGTGGTGGCAGTATGATCCTATCTCGTGCCACCAAAGATTCCTTGATTACATTTTGAGCTCCAACCACCATGTCTTTCCTCGAAGGCCAATCTTTTCTTGTCCAATGTTCATGCTTGGCTCTACTGTCCCAAAGACACAAAAAGCAGGGATACTTTGTGTAGCCACTTTGTTGACCAAGGAGGAAATTTACCATCTTCAAGTCTACACAAATTACCCATTGATGTTCTTTGTATTTTATCTTTTCCAGTACTAAAGAGATGGCATTGTACTCTTCTTTCATCCTGGTGGAGTGACCGATTGGAATAGAGCCAAATTTGTTGCCGTTATTTAAAAGCACACATTTCAGACTACGTTTTGAACTGTCGATAAAAAGACGCCACTCATCTGAGCTGTAATCCGACAGACCAATTTTCTTCAATAAGTTGCTGATGTCATTACAGAATACTAGGTTGTTGTCTTCGGTAAAGAATGGCAGCAAATCCTTTTCTCTGTTTCTATAAATTGTAATTTTCGTTCCAGGCTGAAGTGCATTCTTTTCCTTTAGTCTGGACGCAAGCAATTCAGAGGACTCTTTGGAAAGATTTAAGTCCCTGATCAGATCACTCAACTCTTTTTGGTCAAAACGTTCACTGTGTGAAGTTGATTGGAAATCACTGTCACTGCCCCCACTTTCTTCACTTTCGTCATCTTGTCCGATATTGGACATGCAAGTCTCATCGTCTGAGAGCTGAGGTAGTTCGCGAAAAGGTGGAACTGGTACAATATCCGAATGCGGAACAGGTCTCCTGGCTGAAGGTATATCAGGGTAAGACAACTTGTGACGATTGTTTCGATTGATGCCTATGATATTAACCATACAAAAGTAACAGTCGTCCAAGTGGTTTATCTGTTCCCTCCAAACCATCGGTACACCAAATTTCAGGCAGCTTCTCTTTCCAATTGTCCAGTGGCGCAATTGTTCAACACAAGTTTTGCATACTGTATGAGGAGCCCATTGCTTATCTTGATCTCCAAGTTTGACACCAAAATAACCTACATATGCTCTTTTTACAAACTCAGAAATCGGTTTCCTGTTTGCTTTTAGTGTGTATTCCCCACAAATGTAGCAGAATATGTCTGGATGGTTAATGCAGCTCCGTCTGGAAGTAGCCATAACCTTAAGGATGTTCGCATCTGAGGAATTAAATGACTAACCTAAAAAATAGTAAGAACATGTAGTTATTTAATGCTCACATTCACAGATTGTTCTTGCGACCAACTCTTAATATGCCCTAAGACGACTGCGGCTGCTCTAGCTTTCAGGAGGCGGTTTATATAGGCTATAAATGCTGACTTCAGCATAATCTATTTACATAGTTCGAAACCATGAAACGCTGTATAAGCACAAATAAATTCTAAATGAGGCCATGAATTTAGTGCTGAGTAAGCTGTAGGCTACGGAATAGTTATTTCGTTGAATCAGCAATATCTCAGCACGCGGCAAGATATGCTGATTTTACATTATAAGGATGTAGGCATTATATGAATCAGCAAGAATTATAATTAGCCATAAATAAAGCTTATTATGACATTCTAGTTTTGCCAAAGACATCGTTTAAAGAGTGGACTGGGTTTTCTTTACAAAATCGACGATATCTCAGAAACTAGACCTGATGCACTCAATCCAATGACATTTTCTGAATCAGCGCCCAAAATTACCCCAAGAACAGGTCTAAAACCGAAGGCAACAAGAAAAAAAAATTTTTCTGTTGGCCAGTGTTATTAATCAGATATTTATATTGTGTTAATTTATGAATTCACCTCAAAAGCGTGGGTAGCTGGAAAAAGATGTCGTCAATTGTTTGCAAAATGAAATAAGAGAAAGAGAAGATCTTGTTATAACAAGTTCATTTTCTGTTGGCGAATTAATTTTGGGAGCCCTTCACTGACCGCTTTATATCAGAATTTATCTTATAACTGAGCATGGTATAAGGAATCTCCAGTGTATTTTCAAGGAAGATTGTTCCAGAAGGACAGTACAATGCATTCTTTACAGACATGTCATCCCTTCACTAGTATAATCCCATGATGTCTCCTTCCACAGACCTTTCCCTTTCCATCTGCTCCAGAAGTTCTTCTGTCTTCCGAGCCTTTTCGTTCATCTCCAGCAACTTCATCACTAACTCACCAGCATTGCGTTCCGCTGCAAATAAACCAATTCACACATTATCTCACTTCATTCATAGTAACTTATCACTTAAATGCTTTCTCGTTTATAATTTATTAAAAACTGTTATTTGTTGGGTTTTTTAAAATGAAATGCAATAAAAAACTTGTACAGCAGCAATTTCACAAACCACACACTTTCACATTAGAGGCCATTCATCAACAAATTAACAGCACCTCACCCTCTAAATTATAGTGTAGCATTTGGTTACATTACCAACTGATACAATACAATAGCGGGCACAGAGCATACAGTGCCTCACCCTGTGTAAGCATCTGAAGGAGCTTTTCCTTTTCGACCTCCTTTTGCTGCTGTGCGACCACCAGTTCCTGATTTAGTCTCTCATGTTCCTATTAGGTAAATTGAAAACAGACCATCATATTAAAAGATGCAGAGCCCTTAGTTTAAAACAAAAAGCCTGTACTTTGCCATCAATCCATCAAGAGCAGAATAAAACAAAACACAGCAAATATCATAATCTGAATGTTGAGTATACAGTACACGGCTTCCTCCATAGCCTGACTTCTCTTTTTTCCTGACCTATCGGATTATGACTAGACTTCTCCAGTGGATCATAATTTTTTACTCTGATTTCACTTGAAGTGACCATGAATTTATCCTTTGTTCATTATAATGGCATTACAGAAGTCGTTAGATCAGATTAGGACATGCCAATTTCACACAAAACACTGGGATTCAAACCCAGATATCACAGCTGAAAAGCCAATACAACAACAGTTAGCCACCAAAGAAGAAAATAACGGAAATGTACTTAAGAAACTGAAAGCCATATTAAATTAGAAACTAACGTAAGCCATGAACTCGAGCAGGTGGCTCTTGGAAGCGGCTGCATTGGCGGCTAAGAGGCTCTGCTGCTTCTGGTCCTCTTCCAATTGTTTCTCCAGAGCCAGTCGCTCCCTTCGCTTCTTCTCCTGCACCACAAACAACAACGCATTCTACGGTAAGGATGTATATATGCATGTATATATTTATGCATGTATATATTTATGCATGTATATATTTATGCATGTATATATTTATGCACGTATATATTTATGCATGTATATATTTATGCATGTATATATTTATGCATGTATATATTTATGCATGTATATATTTATGCATGTATATATTTATATACACTGCAAACCCATTTACACATGGTTGTTGGAAGAAAGTTGACTCAGCCAATGAAGTCCATTACAGGTAAGATGAGAAAAAATAACGTATTGTAATATGTATAATGTAACTGATATCATGCCTAGAGCTTCAAGACATCTATTCTTTTCCCAGCCCAGTCGTGGCAGAACAGAATCCACTTGAATTTGAGCAAAAAAGTTCTGGTTACTGCTCTTGCAATGAAAATGCATGGAATGGCGTTGTAAAATCAGTTAATGCAGGGCAAATGACAGTAAGTCTAGGCTATTATGTAATGGTCCATGTTTTTCCATTCCATCACCAGCGGTGACTCATATTTAATATTATTTCACAAATTATATGTTGCTCAGGAGTTCTAAAATCCTGAAACAGAGACATTGGGAAACCAAAGTCTCTGTTAATGTGAAACCAACATATAGACAAGCTCACCATGTAGACAGCATAGCACAGCACAGAACTGGCAACTTCACGTAAAGCACCAGGACTTAAAATTCCAGACTAACTCTAAACACAAGACACTGTTACACAGTTGCAATAAGCTGTGATAAAATCTAATCTTGGAAAAGTAATTAAAATCCATTGTGTAATATAGACTTACATTACCTTTACATTTTCATACTGCAAGACAGAGTTCTGAAAAAACACAAAAGCAGAAACACAGGTAAGAAAATAACTTCCATGGAGGCTCTGCACTTTCTTAAGACGCTGGCAAGCACAACAAAGGCAACCACTCAACTGACCAGCAAGTCCTTCACTAACAACTGCTCAGTGCCATCGATTGGTGCTTAGTCGTTACATAGTGTGTCAGACATAAACTGGAATGATAGCCTGATATTATGTGTAACCTAGAAGGTGAATGACAACAAGAATGTAGGTCAGAGATGCAGCTCATAAACCAATGATTGCACAAAGAAGTAGGTCAAAAGAAATGAATCAAGAATTATGTGTAAATTACTAAAGGAAGTTTTTAGAATAGAACTGTATTAAAAACTTGTTGAATCAGGTCAAAGGTTGAAAAAGTGTTATAAGAAATTCTGTCCTTCAGACCTCAAGAGAAGAGTTGCTGCAGCGGCGTAGATTTGCATCCGGTGCTGGTGCCACTGTAGATGACAGAACATTCAGCAACACGGTGGATGGAGGAATGTAACTAATGCCAGAATCTGTAACGTACAGTAACGACAACAATCTCAAAACAGAAATATATTCAATCATACACATAAAATAATTTATTTTTCACACAACTGCAGATGGGATATGATGAGGTATGGTAAGGGTAGCCAGGGCAGAGCAAAGTGAAGGTAACATATGAATAGGTAAAGGGGTAAGGTAAACCAACTGCACATGTCAACAATTTAAGAACTGAGCCTCATATTTATTCATTTAAAGCATTTATTATGCAAGCAGAGTCAGTAAATCTGAATTTGAGGTACAAATGAACAAAGCAAAGTCATCCAAACGACAAGTCTACAATCCTTGTCAGGTTAGCACCTTAGGTCAACAAGAAATTTAAAATTTCACACCAAAAATCAAACCCCAAATTTTGTAGTAAAAGGCCAACACATTACTGTCAGCTGGCCACGCGACCCTAGAATAAGAGGTAAGAAGAAAACGCACCCTGGCAGAGCGTCCTCATAATCGCTTCTGTTCCTTGAGCACAAATAGCTAAAAAGGAACAAACTTCTAATTAAAATTGATCAGTCTCACAAGCAGATCTCATTTCAACAACATGTACAGCATCCACGGCTAGAAATACAAACATATCCAGTGGGAAGCTATTTCAGGTAGGTGTTTCAACAACTGAAAAGGCAGGACGTATTGCTGTGGTGCGTGGAGTAAACATTGTTAAGGGCCGTCCATAAATGACGTCACGCAATTTAGGACGATTTTTGACCCCTCCCCCCTAATTAAGTGGAACTTGTTTAATTGAGTGAAATTTTTAAATAAAGTTACGCATTTTGATGTTTGATGTGAAGTCACATTTCTTAAACACCCCCTCCCCTTCGTCACAAATCGTCACAGATGTGTGACCCTCCTCGTCCCCCTAGGTGCGTGATGTCATTTATGGACAGCCCCTTAGCTAGACTAACATGAACAGAGTGCATGGAGACACAAACAGTCTGGCAATAACTATGTTAAAACATGGACCCCAGGATTATTTTTACTTAAAATGATCCAACTGTGGCCTACACCAAGACACTTTTGTGGCCTACAGCCAGACTATTATGACCAGAATGCGTGGAGATATTACTTACACAGTTCGACAGCACCACAGTCGAAGCTCACCTGCAGATGGGTATATCATACGAGCAGCATCCAGGGTGACCATCTCCAAGGTTTTTATGTGGCAGAGGGTCCTTGGCAAGCGCGTGATGAAATTATACGAGATGTCAAGGAATCGTAAGCTGCATAGTCGACAAAGGCTGTCGGGAATAATCTTGAGCTGGTTCCCTGTTGGCAACCAAAACAAGGTCATTACAAGCTGGTACAACACTGCACTCTTAATGCATGAATTACACCCCAAGTGATCAACAGTGTATTACAGTGATATTTACAAAACACTGCGACACACACAAAGTCGCAATGTATGCCAATACATGTTTTTATGTCCATGTGTACCTGAATATTTAAACTGTGCCTTTAAAGAATCTCTTGTAGGCACTCAGAAAACAAAGCTACGGTATAATTATTATCAGACAAATAACGTAGTATGTATCAGTTGCTATACTAAAATTTTAGGTAAGAGCAAAATATGAAGAGGGTGTTAGTGACTTTTTGCTCTTGTTGAAACTTCATCAATATCTACTATTTATGTATATTACTGCAAAAGAATTTAGATCAAAAACAGCTCACGAAACAGAACCAAATATTGTAGAAGAACGTATGTCAAAAGAAACCTAGACTGTGAATGACAAAAAGAAAGTAGCTCAGAGAAGCAGCTCGTAAACCAATGATTGCACAAAGAAGTAGGTCAAAAAAAATTAATCAAGAAACAGAAGATGAACCCAAAATAAAGACTGTTGGACAATGACAACAACTATCCAATCAGCAAAGAAGAAAGTAGGTCAAGCAAGAGGAGATTAAACAGATTAAACTTTGCCTTTGAGGTTGAGAGTTTGTAAGGCAGACAGTGATGCAATACTTTCTGGCAGCGACTGAAGTCGATTTCGTTCGACATTCAATATTTGTAAGTTCTGTAAAACTCCAATTTCGTCTGGCAAGTCCTTCAGCTGATTCTCATGCAGGTCTAGTATCTGCAGAAATAAAATCGGCCTAAATCTCACAAATTTGGCAAAAATTTTCTCAAGTAAGTAAGTAAATATTGCATTTGTTAACATTATATAATAATATAATAATAATATGCATTTGTTCGCAAATACCTTCATTGGCTTACGGTCCTCAGCACATGCAGTGCAAAACTACATATCTTGTTTGTATGTAATCGTAATTCCGAGATTTCTACAGCGTTCAACGAAAGCCATGTCACAGGGACCAGCTTATTCACAGGCGCTCAGTCAAAACAAAATCGATAGGCAAAAGTGTTTGGTTACAGGTCAAGATCCAAAAGTCAGGTAGAGAGACACCATGGCAGTTACGATGGGTGGCGTTTGTGATTGGAGCAGAAAGAGAGATAAGAAGAAGAAGGGGTGTCGGGATAGGATCTATGAAAGAATATAACCTTTACGTGGTTCTGTTAGAACCACTGCGAATTACTAGGTAGGCTCAACAGCCTTTCCTTCCCAGCTTCATCTTAAAAGCTACGATAGAGTCCATGGAGACGGTAGTACAATCAGTCAACCCGTTCCACACATCTACAACTCTTGCACTGAAGAATTTATACCCTTTCGTAATCTCAAAATTTCTAAAGCACTACTTAAAAGCTAAGCGCAAGGCACCAGCTTATTCAAGAGTGTTTTGTCAAACAAAGTAGCTGTGGGTACAAAACAATACAATTGTATTTGGTACTGCCCTCCAGCCTAAGCTCAGAAGCACACACATGATCATATGAGAGAGCATCTATGGCATTCAAAAACTGTGTGTGAAGGGCTTGTGCAAAGTTCCTATACAGCAACCACTTTAGGGCAGGCTTTAACCCGTACTCTCCGCTTTACAGGTCAAGCACTCTGACCAGTTGGCTGCTGTGATCTACTTACCCGGAGTCCAGATAAATCTGAGAAGTTGCCACCTCCCTTCAGAAACGAAAGGTTATTGGTGTGAATCAAGAGCGTCTAAAAGAAAATACAAGAAGAAATCAGCTTCACGATCTTCATTTTTATTCTTATATTATACGTATATATATTAATATTAATAATAATAATAATAATAAGAATAATATTATTATTACAGCAATTGTTATAATTATGGTTCTTTATTTTTCCTATGTAGAAATGATTACTCAGTATTCAAAAATTGTCAGGATTATTATTACCTGTTTTATTACTAAAACAGTTTAATATGCATGTTTTTGTATGTTTACATATTTGCAATGTTTACATGTTTACAAGCAAAAGGGAGGTACGTCACATTTTGTAAAGTCTTTGACAGTATTGCACACAATTTTCTGATTAAAAAGCTGTTTATGAAGGTTAACTGTTGTACCGATGAATATAACTCAATTTAAGCAGCTAATGTAAAAAAAACGGCAAAATGCACAATGAATCTCCTGATAACCCAACCATGGCCCACCACATGAGTACGTATTGTGCATGCATCCCTAATGAAGCATCTAAGTAGCCCAGTCCCTGGACTGTTGTTGTTATTTTAGCACTTAAGCTAAAATATCTTTAGGCAATTAGGACCAGTGAGGGCCAATGTTGGCACCAAAAAATGAGCAATTACCCTCTTGAGAGTGTCAGAACGTGGTTATCTGAAAGGTAAACACATCTGAAGTTCCATGTCATAACAAGATTACACTAAAATGATGATACAACATAAAACTGAATCACTGGCAGAACATTTTTACAACAGTAACCTCCACATTCCTTCAGGTAATGTATGCTGATCATTATAATGTAATGAAATCACATGAGGAAATGTGTAAAGCCCAGCTGATCCTACCTCCTTCTGAAGAACTCTGCATAGGGAAAAGACACCTTTAGGAATCTGAAAGGCATAGAAACAAAGTTCTTGGAGTTTAGAAAATTCCATACACAATAAAAATAATTAATTTTCAAAACACTAACTGATTCAGTACTTTAAGGACTGATCAGCTGGCACTCTGTTTGATTCATGAACAAACTGGCCAAACCATTGCTTCTCCAAACACTGACTTCCAGTATATGAGCATATCCGCTTCAAACTAGCACTCCTAATGAATAAAGCAAGTGCAAATCATCCGCCATTCTACTGATCGTTCATGGTTACACCAGCTAACTCTGTATCATCCTGTTGTTCTTGGTACATGTCTTGTCTTTGGCTGGCGTTCATTCACAGTTGCTGGTCCTTCCATCTGGAACCATCTACCTCCGTATGTTTACAACTCTCTTACTGAGACTATCGTATCTCTTGCTCTAAACTGAAAGCTTACCTCTTCCAGCCTGCTTACGGTTCTTAACGTTTCCTGCTCTTCCAGCCTGCTTACGGTTCTTAACGTTTCCTGCTCTTCCAGCCTGCTTATGGTTCTTAACGTTTCCTGTTCCTCGGTTTCAATGTGCACTACTGAACTTTGTAAGGAGGACATCTTCAAATTACATTTGTACTGTCTTCTGTTGAATCCCTTTGTTAATGATAAGTGGATTGAATTGAATAAATGATTCATTCAACAGCAGACTGATTAATTAATCCTTTAATGGAGAGACCAGTTGATTATTTTTGATGAACTGACTAAATGATGATTCATTAATTAACAGATTAATTAATTAATTAATTAACAGTGTGCAAAAGTCTAGTGGTTGGTTAGCTCGACTGTTAACCAAGAGGTCAAGGGTTCAAATCGCAGCCAGGACAGAAACTTGATTTGAACTTTCTGCTCCACTTGCACCCGTTGTGAACTTGGGCATAATGAGTTCATTAGCCATACAATGACAGTGGGAAGATCTGACAGCAAGGGAGACAACTGGCCATCCACTCTCATATGCCAAGGCCAAGAAAATCGAGTTGTCAATACTTCGTACCATGGCTGCCTCTCAGGTTTTGCTTAAGGGACTGTTTTCATCTTCTAATTAGCTCTAATTTATTAATTCTAATTAATTATGTCTAACTAATTAATCACAATTGGTCACAAGCAAAAGTAAGATGGTTACCTCAAAAAGCTCACAGGCCGAGATATCAAACACACGATCAGGACATTCACGTGCCTAGGCAAAAAATATCAGCAGATTCATAACTCAGAATTTTTGCAACAGAACAACAACTCATAAACTTAAGAAGTTTGTTCTCTTTTTGCTCTCTTCATTAAAACTCTTTCTGCCTTCACTTTGCATTTCTAAGCATTCTTCAAGTGTGCCTCATATTCTGTGGTTTTCACACAAATTCGTGTTAAGTAGATTGCGTAAGAGTGTCGCAAGTGATACTATACATACTTTCAGATAACTCACGTTGTACTTGGGAGCCATATACATGTCATATACATACATACATACATATGTAAACATATGGTACATACATACATGCATGCATTTGTATATACATATATACGTAGATATGAATAAGCAAGAATAAGTAAGTAATAAGTAAGCAATGCATTTGTTAACATGCCATATGTCCATCAATTGAACGAGGAATCATAGGCGAAAGTATGTACATATATACATTCATACATACATATGTGCATATTCATACACACATATATACAAACATACATAAACACATATAGGCATACCCACCTAATAATATAATAATAATGTTGCACTCATTTTTTAAAGCTGAACTAAATATGACAACTACGTCTTTGACCAAAATACATTAGGATTTGTATGATAATGAAGCATATAATGAGCTCTGGTTTACGAATGCATACATATAATAATACAAACGTTGAGATGGTTAACGTTTAATCCTGATGTTTAAGAAACAGACCAAGTAGAGCTGGTGCTCCAGACGACTTTTTGCCTCAGCCGATTGCTGTCCAGACCTCTTGAATGAACGCTTGAAGATTGACATCACTTGAACGACAACAAAAGTTTCGTTTTTAACATCACACAAGGCTAAACACAAATGAATATGCAAGCATGTATGTGTGCATGTGCGTAAGTATGTACCAGAATGTATGTACATCTATAGCACCTTCTAAGAAAATATCGAAAAGTGCTAGAAACATCTAGAATACAGAGAGACGTGCAAGGCAGTTCTCAGTCTGAATATACTGTTGGGCAAATGTAAAACCAACTCAAGCATGTAATTCTCCAGTTCACAACTGTAGAAGAGAATGTACAGTCGGTAGAGCTGTAGGTTAGTATTCCGCTCCATAGTAGAGCACTAGATGCTTTTTATCAAGGGAGACTAAGCAGGATCTGGTGATAGCGATTCGACATTTGGTCTCCTGCTCGCTAGAACCACTGGGTACTGTCCGGCTACTGAGGTAAGTAAAGCCCTCAACAACCTCCAATCTGTTGCCTGCAATCGCTGAAAGTAATAGGCCAAGTGGAAAATCCGAAGTGGTCTCATCCCAGTTGATTATCCAGACCAAAACCTTTGGCCTCCCTTCCCTATGAAGGTGGCAGAGCTGTACAGCAACCCAGTGCACGTCCACTAGTGATGGATAGTGGACTAGCCTTCAGTAAGAAGGTTAGCTGAAAAATAAGCTGGGATTCTCCAGCAAATAAGCAGTCATGGACCAAAAGCAGCGCTCTCACTAATTTGCGGGGCGATGGGTGGTGACATCTTCCTGACAAATACTGCAGCCAACAAGAGGGTGTGTTTTGGCCCTCACTGTCAAGCGAGTGACTCTAGGAGACTTGAGCTATGGAAGATATCCCAGACGTCAAATCCTGGAAGATGTTGACCCATATGGGCATACTAGATATCTGCACTGAATCGGTCAGCCATCTACCCCATGCCTGCCTGAAAAGTGACCGAGGGAAATATCCTCTTCTTCCCCTTATCAATCCTGCAGATCCAATTCCAAACACTACCCACTGTAACCGTCTCACTGCCAGCCTACCTGACTCTTGGTTCTCAACCTGGAACCAAACCATTCTTGCCTATCGATTTTGTTTTGACTGTGCACCTGTTAATAAGCGATTTACCCCGATTTAGCTTTCGTCGGCTGCTGTAGAAATCTCGAGTTTACGATTACGATTTTTGTGCTGGTCATATATTGTTATTGATGTCGTCGCTCATAAACTGGGCTGAATACTCATAAAAATACTTTTCTAGCATTGGTTTCGCTTATAGCTGGGGTAGTTGCGTAACGCCACTGCATATATAAGCGGTCGGATATGAGACTGGATTCGAACCCTAGTACACATATCCAATCAGCGCTTCACTGCAAAGTCGCATTATGTTAAAAACATACCGATGGAATAAAGCTGTCGAAAGTAACGTCTAAGCAATCATCGTGTCGTACATCGGTATGTTGTCATTTGTCTAGCCTATTTACTTTGGACTGAGCGAGAATGAATATCATCCGACATTTCGGGATCATGGTTTACGCTACGCCAATGCTATAAATCACTTTTCTTGTGTTTTGAAACTAGTTAGGCAACCGCATGCGAACGGGTTTATGGGAATTGTGGGTAAGCATACAGATCATTTTTCCATTTTTGCGCCTCTTTTGCATCAGAACGAAATTTTGGATTCAGAAGTTTTTTAAAAAAGGGTCAGAAATAAATGTACGTAGATGTAAATACACACGTTTTTCTATGGCGACCGTATGGCCTCGACCAATTACATAAGGCAAACCGCCTTAAAGCTATTCGTAATCGTAATCTCGAGATTCCTACAGCGCCCAACGAAAGCTACGTCGAGGGAACCAGCTTATTCACAGGTGCTCAGTCAAAACAAAATCGATAGGTAAAAGGAAAAAAGGGTTAGGTTTCAGGTCAAGATCAAGGAGTCTGGCAGTCAGACAGTCGGACGGCTACGGTGGATGATGTTTGAAATTGAAGCGATAAGAGAGATAAGGAGAAGAGAAAGAATCAGGATAAGATTTTTGGAAAAGAAATGTTTTCAGTCTTGAGTGAAAGACCTAGTGAAAGACCTGCGCAGAAACTGAAAGAGGTGAAGTGTTGGTGAGTTCGTATGATGGGATGCTGTCGCTTGTGCTGTAACCAAACATCCTGAACACCATAGCTTTAAACCTCCTCTCCAATCACTTCACTGGCTTAATATCTTCGAACGAATGGAGTACAAAGTCCTATCGCTAAACTGCAACACACATAAATCCTCCCAACTCTCCTGTCTTTGCCATTTGATCCAACAACTCTGCTTAACTCGCTCTTCTTCTGCCATAACACTTCGCATCACCTGGAATGAATTTTATGTTGTGAGATCCTTCACCAAGGCTGAAGAGGAGTTTAGACGATTTACCAGCCGACAAGCACACATATTATTGAATAATGTTTGTATTCGCAGACATCGATTGATACTCAGCCATTACATTGTGGCGCCTAATAAATGCAGAAATAACAAATAATATTCAGAGACAGAAAATTGCGGTAGTCTAGTTTAGCATCTAGTTTAATATGGATGTAGCATAAATCTGGGTTTTTAGCGGCACCTAGCGTTCGGTAAAAATCGCTGACCTGTTTAGTTTTCTGAATTAAGTTGTTATCAGGTAATATTTTCATATTATAGGTTTTATACAACTTTTCTGTTACGTTTAAATGTGTTTGTGAGTTTTAGAACAGGTGAGATCCTAGCTACTTTCGAAGTTGTCAGTTTTTGATGCCGGTGATGAACCTTGCACTCTTTGAGGACACCGAGTAGGATAGAACGCGTGTCGAAATGTTCGGCCTGGGCGAATAAAAATTCTTGTGACATATTTAAATTAGCTAACGAACGTCATGAATATTGTTTTCAGTAATATTGGAAGGCGTACTGGTTTGGGTATGCGAACAGTGAATGGAAAAATCGACCACCGTGCGGCCAAAATGAAACCAATTAGGCCTACATGTATTGCCTTGAATGATTTATGTTTTGTCGTTTATACAGAACTATGTTTTAGTAAACTGTTCCATTTATTAAACTACTGTTTCCTCGGTTTTAATAATAAATTTCTTTGCTTTTGTTTACAGCTTTGAGACAGACTTTAACCTTTCTTTTTGCTTTAATTACTTTATTTTTTGTTTTGATATTTATCTTACCTACCATGGCTAAACGTCAGAACACCAGGATAATCTCCAAAGCTATCCTACTGGTGTCTTGTCGAGAACCTTATAGCTACCCATCATGTCTTCGACCAGTGACGAAATCCAGTCTCATGCAGAATCCAGTCAGGCTAAAGCCTACAGCGATCACAACCTGATAGTCAACTATCTGCCACAGAGTATGACAAATGAAGAGTTAGCAACACTGTTCAGCAGTGTTGGACCAGTAAAGATGGCGAAAGTAATCAGAAATCGCGTGACTGGGATCAGCTACGGATTTGGATTTGTTGAACACGAAAACGAATCAGATGCACAGAAAGCAATCGATGCGCTGAATGGTCTCCAGCTTCAAAACAAACGCATCAAGGTTGCAATTGCACGGCAGGGTGAGAACATAAAAGGAGCGAACCTTTACATTCGATATTTACCCAAGAACTTCTTTCCAAAGGATCTGGAGGAGCTGTTTGGGAGTTATGGCACGATCATACAGGCCAGAGTGCTCATGGACAACATAACAGGATTATCGCGAGGAATTGGTTTTGTGTTATTTAGTACTCGTGACGAAGCCACGCGTGCGAAAGAAGCCCTTGATGGCAAGGCCCCACCTGGCTACACCCAGGCTCTAAGCATAAAGTTTGCTGAAGAAAACAAAATGGTGAAACAGCCTCAGGCAGTGCCATTTGTACCACCAGGTGGTGCTTTCCAGCCGTTCATGCCAATTCTACCCGGCGTCACACCCATTCCTCCGGCAGTCCCTATGAGTAATCAGATGCCAAATCCAGTTGTCGGTCCTCCGGTAATGCAACGGCCTCCAGGTCCATTCGGAGAGGGATTCGGTGAAGGTTATCAGAATAATTTTGGTGGTGGACCAGTACGCTCGAGTCTCATGACACAGCGTTTCAACCCAATGCCATACCGTCCAGTCGTACCTCCCGCAGTCCTACCAGCTCAGACTCCGGATGCAAACGGCGCAGGGGCAGCAGCAACGAATCCTGATGGTTACGTGTTGTTCGTCTATAACATTGGTACAGATACAGATGAACGTTCGCTCTGGCAACTGTTTTCACCGTACGGATCGATAAAAAAAGTTAACGTTGTGCGGGACTTTGAGAAAAAACAAGGAAAGGGATACGGTTTTGTTACCATGTTTGACTACCAAGAGGCCTTGTATGCAATTCAGCAGCTTAACGGATTTGTTTACGTCGACAAGCCACTCCAGGTGTCTTTGAAATCACCTAAAGCTGGAAAATAACTGTTTGCCAAGACACAAAACAAAACTGCCCGTCTTCTTCGAACTGTCGGTTATTATTTTAACTTTAAACTATGCCGGCTGAACTCCTACAGGAACTGTATTTTGTGCCATGCAAGGAGCCCAGTAGCCAGTGAACTGTAGATTTAATTTCATACTTGGCATAAACTCCAGTCTTTTTTATGCGTTTTGAAAACTATTATTGCAGGAAAGAGGCCATCGATTATATTTCGATTTTTTGACAAATGTTTTCATTTCTGTTATTTCATAGTTATTGATATGTGATTAGCACATGTTTCACTGTTAAATGAATAATCATGGCAATTTTTATGAATATTTTATATGTGCCAGATTATGAAGCATGCTCGAAGTCTTTAATTTGTTGCAGTAAAGAAAAGATTTTGAAGAAAAGAAACTTTGTAAGATTGCATTGTATTTGAGATAGTGTATATTGCATTTAAGCTGCAATCACTTTTCTTGGATTTCAACTTAATTAAAAAAATTGTGATCTTTTACTACGTTTCACTTGAAGCAACCGCTAATTGATGCCTTGTGCATTATGATAATGGAACTATAAAAGTAATTAGATTAGATTAGATTGGGTAAGTGATGCACGCTGATGGTTTTGCATTGCCAAGCAATGGTTCTTCAGTTTCATTTTGAATACAAGGTTTCTTTTCTTCTTATCCTTTATTTACATACAGTACTGATAAATACCTAGGAAGCCAACGTGCTTGTTCCTTTGGGCTTGTTAATTGGAGACTTAGTGATAGCATTGCAATAGGAATAACTTGCTATATTTCCATTGGAGATCTGTTACTGGTAGACTTTGGGTAGTTAATTTTTTAATAGGAATGGTGGAGTGAAAAACTTGAAATGGTTATTGTGAATGCTAAAGGATACACATTATGTCCCTTCTGGATTACCCCTTTGATAGCAGCATTTGTAACATCTTAGGTGAAACCGTTGTAACTGTTGAGATTGTTGATTGTTGGTGATTCAATAAATATCAATCAATCAATCATTATGCAACATTTGTATTTAGCACGTCATTGTAATGCAAAATCTTGTTGTCCAAGTGTAAGTCCTGAATCTCCAAGTCTAAGTCCTTGGATCCCAAATCCAGGCCGAGTCTTTCCTCTTTAAAAGATTCTTGATAATTTCTTCTTAGGTTTTTACATTACAGATTTATTCATTTATGTTAACATTAAAAAGAAATTTATGTTTGTCATACTGATTTCACTATAAATGTGTGTTTCACTGGATGAGTTCACCAAAAACAAACAGTTCAGTCCAGGCTAATTTCATGCCAGCAAAGTTACATTTGTGATTTGAATCCACCGAGCAGAGCAGCTGTTTTGCCTATGGACGAAAATCGTGGTCTTTCTTTCAGTTCGTCGGCTTTAGACTTCTTCAGCTTTCCAGAGACTGCAGGGTTTCTACAGTTGTCAAATATAAATATATGTATGTATGTATGTACGTATGTATGTACGTATGTGTATATATATATATATATATATATGTGCATTAGAATAAGCCGATCAGTGGTAATCATAAACTCAAGAAATGCAGACAAGGGGAAAGAGGGTCCACGTAGGTCATCTTTTGCAGTCCCTTACAGACGACGCCTAAGAGATAAACCAGTGGTGACTTTTCTAGTTATATGAGCACTGTTGGTGTACTGATGAACGCTGTTTTAATGGCTTTAACCCATGAAAGAACAGCATAAGCAGTGCCTTTGTGAGTTACCTGAAATGTGCTATATGAAATATCTAGGTACATACATACAGACAGACATACATTCCTCTTTCGTAGATCCTGTCCTGACACCACTTGTGCGAAACTGTCTTGTTGGCTGTGCTCCGCTGTATCTAAGGGAACTCTGCATCCCCCTTTCTTCCATTCCGGGCCGCAGACCACTGCGTTCGTCGGCTCAGGGTGATCTCGCCGTCCCTCTAGCTCGAACAGCCACCGCTCAGCGCCGCAGCTTTGCTATTACTGGCCCTAACTCTTGGAATGACTTACCTGCCGACCTTCGACGGGAGCTCCTCTCCCCACCCTCTTCCGTAAGCGCTTGAAGATCGTATTATTCATTATTCCCCAGTTCTAGGATGGGCCGGAAGCGCCACTGATGAGGCTACCTTGAAGCGGCGCTTTACAAATTTACGATTACCCCTTCCTCATCTCTCTTTTCGCTCCAATCCCAAGCATCACCCACCACAGCTGCCAAGTTGTCACTCTACCTGACTTGGATCTTGACCTGGAACCAAACACTTTTGCCTATCGATTTGGTTTTGACTGAGCGCCTGTGAATAAGCTGGTCCCTGTGACGTGGCTTTCATTGAACGCTGTAAAAATCTCAGAATTATGATTACATACAAACAAGATTTTGCAGTGCATGTGCTGAGGGCTGTAAGCCAATGAAGGTATCTGTGAACTGAGGTCACATGATGGTACAAAAGACAAAGTACACCGTCATGTAAGGTAAGAGAAAAACATACGCCAGCAGCATATCAACTGTCTTTTGAGTCTCTTTTGTTCTTCGATTTTTCTCTCCAAAGACGGCCATTTCTGCAGCGAGACACTGAAAACAACACACATCAGTATTATCAAAGTAAGGTAAAGTATATACTTATGTATGGATATATGTATGTTTACAGATATGTGCATACAGGTATGTATGCATGGTGTGTGTAATATGTATCTATGTACGTACATAGTCCTAATTAAGTGTTTAAATGGCGGCTTCAGACGCACTTGTGCAGATAGGCTTACCATACCCCTGTGCAATGCACTGTTGGTCAGTATGTGTCTAATCTAATGACTATTACAGCACTGTTATCATATTGCAAAGCTGTGCAAAGCATCAGTGAATAGCTGCTACAAGCAAAATCACAGTCAAAATCATTATCCGTTGAAGAAGCCCAGTAAAAATCCAATCGGTCAGACAGACTAGCTATCGTGGATAATCACAACAACAGAGTTTTGCATAATCTAAGCTAGACTATGGGCCTGTTGCACCGGAAATGCGGTACATGTTGTACTGTGTTGTACTTCAATGCTTTACAACAGACCAGCAACCTGGCAAACTGCAGCATTGCAAGCACTGGTCCTATTACCTTGACCTGATTGCGGCTTGGCTTTGGTGCACCATCTATGGATGCCCTTGTGCATTAGACACTGGCACACTAAAAGTTGCTAATTATTTATTATTATTATTACCTTCTTCATCGCACGCAGGGCTCTGTCAACATCTCCATTAGAAAGATGGCAGGAACCTATCGTTTTCCATGTTTCTGCAACTTCGGGAGAGAAATCACCGTAGCGCTCTTGCTTGGCTGAGATTGTTGACTGGAGTACTGCAACTCCTTTCTAAAACACATACAATGATGCCTAATTAAGAAGAGGAATTCTAGCAATATGGAGTTTAAGTCATTCGCACGCTTTCTCGATCAACCACCATTGCACCTTTTTATAGTACCTAGTGCGAGGGTATCCGATTGGCCGATTCTGGCCACGCCCACTAAGTGGAAAGCCAGTCACATCTAGCATACGTCTGCAGAGACAGACGTTCTACTGTTAGCATCCGATCTGGACATAGCTCACTCAATACTTCTTATAACTATATATGCTTATATAACTGTGGACTTATAGATACGCAGCGTGATAGTAAAGTAGCTTTTTATGATATTAAAGTATGTCATTACACCTAAACTTCTTTAATGGAGCACCACAGTTTGACAACAGAAAATTGAAAGGGACATTACTTGCCACTCTAAAAAGTTAATTACAGAAAAAGTAAGAAAAAAGTAAAACTGTAAAGGCTAATAACATCAAAATTCAACACTATCACAATTGCTATTATGTATCATAATTTTAAAACTCACATTATTAATATTATTATTAATTTTTGTGTTTTTTTTATTGTTTTAAAATATACATCATCTAATTTTACTAAAATTACACTGTTAAAAATCTTAACCATGTATAATGAGAAAATTCAAAAGAAACTTAAATCAATACCAGTGCAAATACTATAAAGCCTTCTACCGAGTGCCAGCGAATAAACGGGTTCCTGTGACTTAGCTTTTGTTGGGTACCGTAGAAATCTTGAGCTTACAATTACGATTACTAAGTGAAAAAATTCCAAATAATTCTGAGTCACCTCCAATCGATCTGTGCGAATCAGTAGACGAGCCATTTCATCTTGAACAGCAATTGTCTTCTCGTGACTCGGTCCACAGTTCACTTGGTATACTGCCAGACTATCACCAAAATACCTCTCTGCAGAATCTGAAATTATAAACTGATCTTGACTACTGAGGTCTTGATACCTATGGGCGAAAGGGACATGTATCAGCCAATGTTTAGGTTGCAGGGACAAAAGTGGCTGTGTACCCCCAATACTTTCAGACGGGAGCCTGTCGGTTAGAGCACTCAGCAGGTAACGTGAAGAGCATGGGTTTGAGCCTAACCTTCGATGATTATCATGTAGGCGCCTTGAGCGAGTCCTTCACTCACAACTGTTCAGCACCACTGTCTGGAAAAATTTGTAGTCACACAATTACAAAGTATGCATAGCAACAATGCACGCTGTGATGAGGTTTTACCATATTTCTTCACCACACCCCTTGTGGGTTTCTAGGGATGAAGGTGCTGATTTTTCATAAATCTCATGGACATTTCTCTAACAGTGCTCTATGACAAGGTTTTCGAAATATCTGTCAACGAAATAACTTCCTAAATCCATGAGATTAATGACAAATCAGCACCATTGTCCCTAGACACTTAAATCGAGAAACATAAAACTCACTGTCTGCATATGGATCGTTAGCTTTCGTGTAAGCCTGGGCCAAAGCGAGCGATGTGTCTGCAACCTCCAGTGATCCCTCGGCATATCTAAACGATTTTAACAAAAAAGATGTCACTTGGATTATGAATCGATCAGTAAGTGTAGTTTCGAAAAATTAAGCTTTTATTACGTAAAGGAAAACCTGCAAATATATTCCAAATTCTAGCAGGTTTTGACAAATTTGCAGAATAAGCTTTATTCGAAGTCTGAATGCTAAAGTTAGCTATATGTGTAGACATCTAACAGCTGTTCACGTACTTAATTTTCTGTCTCTATTTCTACTTTTGAGGTAAATAAACACACACACACATAATTACATAGACTGATTACAAGTGGTGTATGCGGTCTCAGAATGTTAATATTATTGTGGGGTTCTGTACATATATGCCCTCATAACTACGGTTCCATTCAGTGTATATATATATATATATAATCAGTCTATATACATATATACTAATGCATATATAGGCACACGAGTATATGTATATATATTAATGCATCATAAAAATCATAATACTTGGAAGAAAACTGCATGTTAGTAGACCCAGAACAGAATGAGAAGAAATAAAGGAGGAAGGTGGGAGGGACAGAAGAGGGATAAGCAGTGGCAGATTTAGCTATAGGCGTGGGGGGGGGCGGTTCGGCCCCGCACCCCTCTTGGTTATATGGTGGCACACCTAGTCCTGAAGCCACCACTGGGCAGAAAGGATGGAGGGAGGGTCAGACAGACTCAATCAACAGATCTACTCATTATTCTAGATAGAAGATACTAGTATATATTTCCCAAATAATTCCCTGTAATTTACGAATAAATTAATTGGAAACAGTTACGTCCATCATAGTAGTTCCAATGTTTAACGACAGCTTATGGATTCAAAGGCCGTTGACGTCGCCCTCCTCCTTTATCCAGGCTTGGGACTGGCACTACCCAATTAAAGACAGTGGCGGAGTCACATCCATCAATCACTTAACTGGCATTTTAATGAATATACCTGGCTGTTGCTACAGAATGCGCCTTCAGGTAGAATTCAATCGCTTTCGAATGGTCAGCGTGGTCTCCTTTACTTTGCTCAACCTGCGTAAATTTCAGTTAGGTTTAGTTGAACACTAGAAATACTGCATATTTTAAAACAGAACATCCGCCATAAGAAAATATTTACTCATTTAAATTTAATTGAAACAACAGCTGAAACTAGTTATCGATCCTACAAGGAATTAATAAAGGAATTTCCCAATATCTGACTAGTGTTGTAGTCACACTGAAACACCATTATAGAAATACCAATGTTTGTTTACACCTGGGCAACCAACATTTCCAGCTGTTTTATTAATAAAATACAATAACAAAGATTCATATCATAATCGTACTTGTAAGCTTTAGAGAGCCCAATGAAAGCTAAGTCGCAGGGAACAGCTTAATCATAGGCGCTCAATCAAAACAAAATCAATAGACGGGAAGGTTTGGTTCCAGGTCCAGATCTAAGAGTTAGGCAGGCAGGCAGGCAGATGGCTATGGCGGATGGTGTTCGGAAATGAACCAGAAAGTGAGTTAAGGGGAGAGAGGAAGAATCACGGTAGGACCTGTGGAAGAGGAGTGTTTTCAGTTTTATTTATTTATTTATTTATACAGAACACTTATACAGCGCCCCTTCAAGAAAACTACTCAGAAGCGCTCCCAAACCAACCTTGGCAAAAAAGAACAGTCTTAAGAGAAGAATAGAAGATAGAAGTAAAATCCCGGGGCAGAAGACGTAGAGTAACAGGAAGTCCATTCCAGAGGGTTGGGCCAGCAGCAGAGAAAGCACGATGCTGCATGGTCGAGGTGCGAGCGCGAGGCACTAATAGATTACCACTAGCAGCGGAGCGAAAAGAAGCACGTCCCAAATTGGACCGGACAGGTAGGCAAAGCTCCCTCAAGTAAGAGGGGGCAAGACCCAACAAGGAGTTCCAAACAAAGACAATGACCCTATAGTGGATGCGCTGACTCACAGGAAGCCAGTGCAACTCATCTCGCATGAAATCAGAGACATGAACAAACCTAGAGATGCCACCAATAAGCCATGCAGCCGCCCGCAACACACGTTCCAGGCACAAAAGCCGTACATCAGGGAGTCCTACATATAAAGAAGAGCAGTAATCCAACCGACTAGTGACAAATGCATGAACCAGAGTCTTAGATGAGGTGACTGAGAGAGAACGTGAGACAACACGAAGTGGCCGTAGCTGGTAGTAGCAACTACGACAAAGACGATGTACCTGAGCCTCAAAAGAGAGCTTCTGATCCAACTCAATGCCAAGGTCATAAACAGCGACTGAGAAGGTGATGCGAGGAAACTCTAAATTCAGTACAGGTAGATTGATTTTAGCCAATTGCTGCCTAGTGCCCAACCAAATATACTGAGTCTTGGAAGGATTCAATCTCAATCGATTTGAAGACATCCAAGACACTTTTGAGTGAAAGACCTGCACAGAGATTGCAAGAGGTGTAGCATTGGTGTTATGCATGAAGATTTTAATCATAAGCACCTTTCCCGAACTTTGGTAGATACTGATAAGTTCTGTGCAGTCCTCTCCCTTCTGCAAAATCGTCAACTTCATTGCTTTTTCAAAATACATTGCAGCAACTGCCTGCTTCTTCTGTTTGTATGCTAACCTGCAAAAACAGAATTTCGATCAGCTACTTTCCATGAAAACTCAAAGCAATTTCCCTTAATGACTGTCAGCTACTTTCCATGAAAACTCAAAGCAATTTTCCCTTAATGACTGTCAGCTACTTTCCATGAAAACTCACAGCAATTTGATTGTCACATCTTAAAGGGGCTTTTAGACCAGGCTTAGCCCTCAAAGAGCCCCACAACAAGCAATGTCTAGTTACGGCAAATATACGTGACCCCTAGCATAATTCAGAGTCAGTGGGTTGAAGAGCGTCACCTAAAATTGCAAGCATGAACAAATCGATCTAAGTACGTTAAAATGTTTCCCAGGGGTCTACAATGAATAATCAACTTTAATAAAAGATCAAGCTTCTGACATTACATGAAATGAGTACCTGGCCATGGCTATGCTAAGCTTGATGTCCCAATCTTCAACGTCATCATGCAAGACAGTAAGGACTTTAGAAAACTTCTCAAACATCTTTTCTGCTTTCAGCAAAGCAACCTCTGCCTCAGACAGCTTAGCAATCAAGGTCAAAGAAATATTACAGACCTACAACACTGGCACTAAAGGTTACATACAGTCAGCAAAAGGTAAGACTTGAACTACCAGTTGACTATATCTCGCACAACACGTTACGTGCAAGACTGCTCATAGACTCCAAAGAAAGAAATGTACAACACAGTTTCCCAAGCTGTGTTCCCAAGCTGACAATACAAGACCACAAATGAACACAGTGGCCTACCACTGGCAAAACGGAGGCATGGAAAGAAGAAACTCATGTCACAGGCAGCAAGGTAGCCTGTTCCAGAATGAAGGGCTGACAATGGTGGGGCTACCATGGTGAGGCTATCCTGACACCCCTTCTTCCTCTTATCTCTCTCTCTGCTCCAATCCCAAACACCACCCACCGTAGCTGCCACGCTGTCTCTCTGCCTGACTTTTGTATCTTGACCTGGAAAACTAATAAATAATAACAATATAAAATTATATATACAAACACGTAATCAAAAAAAGAAACGTAACATATAATGCAAAAATAATAAATAATAATAACATATAATTATACATACATACATGTAATTAAAAAATAAACATAACATATAATAATTAAACAATAGTATACATATATTCATTTACAACCATTCATAATGAATATTCAATTTCAGACTATGCCCTTCCTATAGATTCTGCAACAAAGGATATTTCTTTTCGGTCATATAAGCGCAGCCGAGCGTGTGATACATCTCAACAAACATAGCATATATCCGTTCACTATCACCTTCATCATGGTTGTTTGGTTGAAAGTGGTTCTTTATGGCGTTTTCCGCCAGGTCAACATGGTAGATTGCTTGAGCTGTATAACCTGTGAAAACAGTCAAACAACCTGTAAGATTTCTGTCATGGACTGTACATAGATTATAGTTAGGAGGACTCTGTTGATATATAGTTATTGATTATGATGCGAGAGCTTCGGGCATCCGGGAGCTGACATCACCATCACGAGATAGGCTTTTCAATAGTGATAATCTGTTGATCTTAATATAGTATTATAGTAATAATAATAAGGTAAATTCTGTTCCCCAGCGGTTCTGGGTTGTTGGGCCAGAAGCGCCTCTGATGATTTCATCTTGAAGTGGCGCTTTATAAATATTTGATTACAATTACGATTATAGTAGTTTGCAACTAACGAGTGTTAAACATAATTACAAATTATTACTAGATATTACAATTTCAACTGAACTTCTCCAATGGATTTTGATTTTTGATTATGGTTTCACTTGAAACCACTATCAGTTTATGGATTATTTACGGTAATGTTGACCTTCAAGTCCTCTAAAGTAAATTCAGACCGTTAATAGTCATCTCTGTTACGTGACTGCTGTGTTTTTCTTAAGCAAATTTAAAAAATTAAACAACTTTAAACTAACGCCATGGAATTTTTTTTATTTTTTACTTTACTGCTGTGTTTTTCTTAAGCAAATTTCAAAAACAAAAAATCTTTAAACTAATGCCATGGAAACTCATTTTCATTTTAAGACAAAGTCCAACCTTTTAGGTCAAAGTATGCTGTTGCTAATTTAGCGTGAGACTCGGCAAGCTTCCAGTGTTTGTCACCATGAACAATCTGCACCAGCGCAGTACAGCGTACAAGTTCACGAATTGCCCTATCTGGCTGAAGTACAAAACACAAATAACTGAATTTAAATAATAAATACCACAAAATTCTACTACACTTTCAAATGCAGCATGTGAAATCTTAAAGCCAGCACAACTCGTTTCTTTTCAAGCTGAATCAAATCCTATAACACACCAGCTGTTTTTGATTAAACATAATTTGATAGCACTTCAGCAATTCACTTCTGTTTTTTCACTTAAACCTTCAGCGACCAAAAGTATTGTTTCACTATTTTATAGTTTTATCTTTAATTTCTATACTTTTCAGTTTAACCAATGTAACCTTCTTGAACTGGCCATTTGTAAATTTCTGAGAAACATGGACAGGAATAGAAGCACACAGAAACACAAAAGATTTAAAAGGCAAAAACCAAGAAGGCACCTTTTTCATTTCCATGTATCTGACTGCCTTTTTCTTCGTTTTCTTTAACAGTTTGTCAGGAGGCAACAAATTCACGGCCTTTCTGTTGCTTCTCTTTGGCAATGACTCTGGCGCCCCCTGTTCATCATCAGAAACATGATTTGTTTCTTCCTCCTCATTATCTGATTCACTGAAAGTAACATCACACTTTAAACATAACCATAGCCTCATTACAATGTATCTCTGAGTCATTAAAAACTGTTCATTCGTTTATTATTTCATTAATTAATTAAGTAATTCATTCATTCACAGCATTCATACACAGATGCTTCAAGATATCTGCTGGGAGGCACTCCCAGCCCACCTTTCTATCTGAACATTTGTATAGCATCTTTAACCTTGCAATGGAGCTGTCAAAGTTTCAATATAGTGATGCTTAAATCCAAAGCGAAATGAATATCTTTTTCTTACAATGAAGAGCATTGTGCTGAGTTCCAGCATAGTGTAAATGTCATAATCTCAGCAGCAAACACAGCAGTGTTTTAGAATGCAGATAACATAAGTCAACTTTATTATTGTTGTTATTATTATTATTATTATTTATATTATTATAAAATTGTAATGTGCACAGTCACACAGTGCTGTGAATCTGAGGTACATAATAAAGAGGTTTTCAAAGTGCTCAGTCAAAACTAAATCATTAAGCAAAGCTCTGACCAGGTTTAGTTCCAGTCATGAACCACAGGGCAAGTCAAGGAGCAGCATATTTCATTGTTTTCCAAATCACCCAATTCCTTAAAATTATGGTTTTTTCGGGTAAGTTAAGGTAAGAAAACAATTTATACAGGCCCGCATTAAGGCCAAAATTTTGGGACCCCTAGGCACAAGGTAATGTAAGGCCCTCCCCTCCAGTTCAACTCCTATTGTCCTCAAAATCTACAACATACACAATAAATCACTGTGCAAAAAATTTTAGGCAATTCAGGCATATTTTTGTGGAATTTGAACAGCATGACAAATAAGAATGAACAATTAAACAGATAAAAAGATTAATTGTAAGAGTAAAGAGACATAAGTAAACCCTGTGCTAAAATTTAAAAATGAATCAAAACAATGAAAGTGGACCAAGAGAATGCAAAAGCAGATACAAATGTAACAAACTTACTTGTTGACATTTGCGTCCTGAGTAGGAGAGGGATCTCTTCTGTCATCATCTTCAGACTGACCGGCAGAATCAATATATTCATCTTCATTTTCTGACATTTTGGCTGTTGCAAATGTTTAAAAATTTATTTAAAGGTTGTTTTATCATTAACCTAGGCGTTTCAGAAACGCCTACAAAGTCTTGACAAAACACAACCACACCTCTCAAACTAATTACTTTGCTTGAATCGTCAATGCACACATGGCGATATCAGCCGCATACCGTTAAGACGCCGTGCCTTCACTAATGCAACCAAATCAAACTAACAAAACACGCAGCTACCAGGAACTCTAAACTCTTACCTAAACTGACAGAATTCACCAAGAACCTTAATGCACTATTACTGACAAGCAGTACAATTTTCGAGAGCCAGGCACTAAAATAAAACTCTATCTCATTTATTGTAATAATGTTAGAAACTGCATCTGTTGTTGTTAACAACAGGACGCCATTTTGGTGACGCCAACGATGTCAGATTTAATACGATGATGCTAGTTCTTGGTGTCGATTATACAGTCTTTAACGACATCTTGTAACTGCTAAATATAAATGTAAATGTACACGTATTATATGGCGACCGTATGGCCTCAACCATCTGACCTTCAACGTCGACCTAACCTCGACGGCAGCTGGTAAAGCAAAACGAGTTCCAACTGTGTTTCTCGTGCTCGTTAGCTGGTATCAAGTTTTAGTAGCGTTCTCGTCGGCATATGTAGGTCCAAAATAAAAGAAATTGTTAATGTTTTAAATGGTAGCCTATTACACGTCTGTGATTTTCACGCACTAGGGCATTGACACACTCCGCATTTCAGCAAATGTTACCATCCCTTCTGACATTATTTTCATTGACGCATCGAGTGTATTCCCTCTCCGGTTCAGAAAAACTATTATTTGCAGCGCCAGTTCGTATAAACTGTATTTAGGTCATTAATTAAAGCGTAGGACTACATCAAGGCCCTGTGCTCAAGAGGATGCCGGTTAGCATGCCAATAGAGGCTTATTTCAGAGATTTTAATCACGGGCTAGCACGATCCCTACACATGGACCTTAAATGGCGTGGCGCCCATTCAGACGGGCTGCAGTGATAAAGGATCTCACCCGATTAATTCAATGAATAATGAGCAGGGTCGCTATAGAAATACATGCACATTTACATTTGCATTTTAGTATATGGCAATCGCACTCACTAATACCAGAAAGCATACTGCTTGCCTCTCATTCAAGTCTGGGGTGTGGTACATTGATCTCTCTTATCATTCATTCATTCGTTCGTTCGTTCGTTCGTTCGTTCGTTCGTTCGTTCGTTCGTTCGTTCGTTCGTTCGTTCGTTCGTTCGTTCGTTCGTTCGTTCGTTCGTTCGTTCGTTCGTTCGTTCGTTCGTTCGTTCGTTCGTTCGTTCGTTCGTTCATAATAAGCCTAGTGATATCCACTCTGTGGGAGGCGGTTACGTGAGGCAGCACACAACGCATCCCTCCCTGATGTGGTTTGGACCCACGTAAACGATGCATAGAAGGACCGCTGACTCTACAGATACCTTGCTGTCTCTTGATTGTTCCCCATTACCATTCTCTTTTGATTTATTGCATTTATTCATTTGTTGCATTCATTTCGCGAGTAAGGTAAGTCAATCTTAATCTGAGGCGCGAGACAAGTTTGCACAAACAATTTGTCCAGTGTCGTTACACGCACTCGGCTCAGCAGGCTTAAATACGCAAACGTTGGATTACGGATCCAGCGTGCTACCGAATAGAACATGCACCCTGCTGCAAGAGTCATAACCACACTACCGTCACCTGTGGCGAGCCCCTTTCGGTAGCGTTGCCGTACTTTCCACAACATATTGCCAGCCGTCTTCATGCTGGCTCGTTTCCATGCCGTGCATGTATAGCCCGATATTTAGGCCTAGTAGGTGCAGGCCTTGCGCTGCCACACGTTGTTGGGCAATGTAAATGTAGCCGTACACGATTTACTGTAGCGATTGTATGGCCTCGACCCTGCTCATTTTTCATTGAATTTATCGGGTGAGGTCCTTCACCACCGCTGCGCGTTTGAATGGGTGCCACGCCGTTTAAGGTCTCTGTGTATGGACCGTGCTAGCCCGAGATCCAAATCCATGAAATAAAGCCACTATCGGTTTGCGAACCGGCATCCTCACGCACAGAGAGGTCTTGACGTTCGCGTTCACCAATGTAGCTGACTTGGCCAACATTGAATTTGGACGTAAGGGGTGTTCACAGGACGCCCTAAAGTCCATGTTGCCCTTCAAGGTGAACAATCGAGACATTAAAACTCCTTCGGCGCCAAATTCCTTGATTGATTGGGCAGCGGGGATAGAATTCTAGAGCCAGCTATTGTCTTTTCCCACGATTGCTTTCTTAAATATTACGCATGTGGGGCACGTAGTTGTGACAGATGGATGACGTTAGATGCAGGAACGCTATTGGCTATCACAGGCCAGGTCTACCGCGGCCTTCACGTATGACCAAAATAATATACAGCTAGCTCTCACAGACACGGAGACTGTTGCACGTGACTCTGGTCTGATAGTTGCTATGATGATGATGATGATGATGATGATGATGATGATGATGATGATGATGAAGATGATGATGATGATGATGATGATGATGATGATGATGATGATGATGATGCTGATGCTGATGCTGATGCTGATGCTGATGCTGATGCTGATGCTGATGCTGATGCTGATGCTGATGATGATGATGATGATGATGATGATGATGATGATGATGATGATGATGATGATGATGATGATGATGATGATGATGATGATGATGAATATGCGTTCTGTGCCCGAAGGCAGGTCCATTGGCCAGCGGCCCCGGAAGTGTTTAAAAGTTGTGTGCGCCAACCTCAGCCAAGTACAGACCTACGGTGGATAAAATTATACATTATATCCGATATTATCTATAAGAATATTTTTGTCATTTTTTGCAACCACTGGAAAAGATTATTTTGTCACTTGCAAAATTTGTGACGTAATATCGGAGTATATATCACTGAATTATTTTGTATAGTGTTAATGTTTGTTTAGTGGCATAAGTAGATATCTCCGTTGCCCAAGATAGTTGTGTGATCATGCTCCTGCCTCGGCGTCACAGAGCCATAACTTGTGTGAGCACCTGCGCCTTTGGCGCCATGTCTCTCGGGCCCCTGCCATTGGCTTTATGCCACCCGGGAATGAAATGAGTGAGGTGATTGCCCGTTGCCTTCAGCTTATGCATTCCAAAGTCTAAACAATTAGACAGTGGAATGACTTACCAACGGAGTCACGGTTTGGACGTTAATTGGACATCTTCAATTGCCAGGGTTTTAGACAGTGATGATGCGTTGACATGACAGATACAGTTTAGTCTAATTGCAGCTAACGTATCAACTGTCCACGGCATACACTTAGCGATTGCTCTTCTTAACTGTGAATGCATTGTCTGCGTTTGAGAAAGCCGTCGGCACTTTCGTTTTTGTTTGCGCTGGATATTAATCTAAGCAAATTCGATTTAAGTAATTCAGTTAGAAGCTAAATGCGAGACCGTGAGGTATTAGACATTCCTTTCACCGGCTCCAAGCTTTTGTCCCATCGCACATTCCATCAATGTCGTGCAATCCATCAGAAGAGAGAATCCAGGAGTTGAAAAAGCGACGAAGAAGAGGCTGATGTGACGATCTGGTAAAATGGTTGTTACCGCGATGGACGGCCAAGTTTACGGCCAAACCACCTAGGCAGGGTGTTTTAAAGAAACTGTTGGACCGAGGCATAATTCCTCGATCCTGAGCTTGGGGAAGACCTAAGATGACATGAATCGATAACATCGAGTCGTGGACTGAATTATCGTTCGACTAGTTATTACAAGAGACCAGGGACAGAAGCAGACGGCACAAAACTGTAAGTGGTGCAGCCAATCCTCGGCTTGAGGACAGTTGAAGATAAGACAAGTTGGACTTTTCTGATTAAATGCAACAACCTCTCCAAGTACCCCTCCAAGTACCCCTCCAAGTACCCCTCCAAGTACCCCTCCAAGTACCCCTCCAAGTACCCCGCCAAGTACCCCTCCAAGTACACCTCCAAGTACCCCTAAAAGTACCCTTCCAAGTACCCCTCCAAGTACCCCTCCAAGTACCCCTCCAAGTACCACTCCAAGTACCCCTCCAAGTATCGTCACCGCGTCTGGCAGCGTTGCATCAACAAAACAAACCGACCACGATCATCTGCTAACGGTGAGGGACGATGGGGCAAACGTGTGCTGGGGGCAACGTACCCCATCACATCTGTCGTTGTTCCTCATTCTTGACGCAACGCAGTCCAGGGGTTCTGGAAATGGCGGCTCAAGTATTGCTTGCGTGGTGGAGGAAAAAGCATTTCCAGAGGGGCGCCACATTCTGGCAGCCCACCATGCACGGGTTTGATCTGAGGGGCGCCTGCATACAAACAAAAGGGGCGTGGGGCAACCGCCCCCACGCCTATAGCTAAATCCGCCACTGGGCTCTGGACATCGTGACAACTGTCAACCCTGGATGGGAATCCGCTGGTTGGGCTGTTCACGCGTGCGAGAGCCCATCACTGCTTGACTTTTCTAGTTATGCGAGTACGACTTGGTAACTGACGAACGTTCTGTTCTTAATGGCTTTTAACATCTCTTAGACTAGTGTAGAGAGCGCCACTGATTAGGTTCTCTTGAAGCGGCGCTATATTAATTAATCATTACAATTACCTGTAACATTACAATTACCCAGTATGGTGTGGGTTCGACTGCTATTGTTAAATCAACAAAAGTTATTGTTTTTCGAACGATTCTATACCATGGTGGTTATCATTTCGATTGCTGTGTCTCCCAAGAGTTCAACACATGGACATATCCGTGCAGATTGGGAGCGGTGCTGTATTGAAACACGCGGGTTTCTGATAAACTTCTGTGATTTGATTTTATTGATGTTTTCGGCCGAAGTTTGATTTGCGGAAGCGATGAATGCAATCGCCTAATGCTCTTCTTTATAATTACATTGATTGCCTACTGGGAATAGTGGGCTGAATGTATGTCGTAACGCAGTCCACAACTAAAAGCGGACAGACGGACGGACGGACGGACGGACGGACGGACGGACGGACGGACGGACGGACGGACGGACGGACGGACGGACGGACGGACGGGCGGACGGACGGACGGACCGACGGACGGACGGACGGACGGACGGACGGACGGAGAAACGAACAAGGATGGGCCTACGATCAAACAGACTGAAAAACCGACGCACTGTATGTTCCTTTGTATGTATGTGTCTATGTATGTGTCTGTGTGTGTGTGCGACATAGTGACAGCTGGACGGTAGGACGGGAAGCAACTGATATCTGGCCGACCTAGTTCAGTGTCCTGCAGAGTCGGCTGGACAGTGATGGGCACAACTGCACGAACACTGGCCCTGTAGGACTAAAGGCCTAGATCTTTATAACGACAATTCGACTCACAGGCACTAGGATATATTTATATCACTGATCGATTGAAATTTTCATTGACATTAGAACACCAACATACAATGTAATGTAACAAACACTTATATAGCGCTCTTCGAGTACCTCTCAAAAGCGCTGAAAGTCAAACATCAAATACAAATAGGCCATAGCATTTGCTCATTGCTGACCGAAAAGGGTCAGACAGACCGGCTTAAAACTCGCCTGGCCCATTTACAATATTAACATATGGCGATTATACAAACATTAAAACTTTGACATATGACAACTGTGCAAAGATTAAATGGATATTGTAATTGTAATTGTAGTGTGACATTTATAAAGCGCCACTTCAAGAATAGACTCACCAGAGGCGCTCCCGACCCGAAACAGTGAGACCACTGTCAAATAATACAGACTTCAGGCGCTTGCGAAACTGCGGAAGGGACAAACTGAGGAATACTAGCCGGAGCTCTCGGGAAAGGCGATTCCAGCTATTAGGTCCAACATAGGCAAAGCTTCTAGACTGTGCTGTAGCAGTGCGCATACGAAGGACAGTCAGGAGTCCAAGGGAGGCCGACCGGAGAGTGCTATGATAGATTACAGATTACACAGTAAAAATATTATAAATCAATTAATTATTTCAACGCAATCCAAAAAAGAAATTTACAATAGTTAAATACACGTGAACACGCTAATGCAGACAAATCAAGTATTTCTTTAATGTAGTTTTAACTTGACTAATAGTCGTTATATTTCTTACATCATCTGGAAGAGAATTTATTTGACCTACAAATTATTAGGCCTACAACGCAATAACAGTAATAACTAATCAAGTATCTCTTTAATCTAGTTTTAAACTGACTAGTAGTCATTATATTCCTTACATCATCTGGAAGAGAAATTATTCGACCATATAGCCCTACAACGCGATAGACTGATGACAATACAGGCATCAGTCTTTGGTGTAACTGAAGAAGCAAACAACCTAAATACAACACTAACGCGGTGCTGTATGCGTGTAAGTGTACGTAATCGTAATCGTAAACTCCAGATTTATACAGCACCCAGTGAAAACTAAGTCGGCGAACCAGCTTTTTCACTGGCACTCAGTCAAAACAAAATCGATAGACAAGAAGAGCTCGGTTCCAGGTCAAGATGAAGAGCCAGGCAGGCAGGCAGACGGCTACGGTGGGTGGTGTACGGAATTGGATCTGCGGGATAGGTAAGAAGAAGAAGAGGAATCAGGATAGGATCTGCGGTAGAAGAATGTTTTCACCTTTGAGTGGAAGACCTGGGCCGAGATTGCAAGAGGTGAGGTGACGGTGAGTTTGTGCATGTATGTCTCAGTGTATGGGTGAGTGCGTATGAGTGTGCGTGCGTAAGTAAGTGTGAGTGCACGCCTATGCTTGTGAGTGTGGGCGGATGTGTGTGTGTGTTACAGCTTAGACTGCTGCTGGGTGAGAGAGTTATTGCGACATTTAGAGGACCAGTAATTTCGACGAAGACATTGATATTAAATAAAGCAGTCTTTCTCATCTGTAGAAGAACTTCTGTTGCTTCTGTATCTGATGCTTCAGTCAGTCAGTCAGTCAGTCAGTCAGTCAGTCAGTCAGTCAGTCAGTCAGTCAGTCAGTCAGTCAGCCAGCCAGCCAGCCAGGCAGGCGCTAAATAAGTAGCTAAATAAGTATATAAGTAGCTAAATAAGTCAGTCAGTCATTCGAACAGTCAGTCATTTCTCTTTATCCATTTTTGCGGTAAGCACAAACTTTTAAATCAAAACAAAATATGGCTGTGTGTTCGGATCCGTTTTATTCTGACCGATCGTTAATAAACGCAAATTTACAAAGCGTCAAATATCGAATTCACTCCAGCATTCTAGTCACTTTGCAGGTGGCTGATATTTTACTCGACTGACATCGTGATCCGTTTGCTGATTGGCTGCGTATTTGCTTCTTAGGACGGAACCTTGGCAAGCTGTTAAAGCTAACTTGCTACTCGTCATCGATTGATTTTATAGCTAACAAATTGACGCTACATAAATTTAAGAAGTATTAAATGACATGATACCTTCGTGTAGCCACAGATTCAGTTTCAAATAATTCACAGATCACCGAAATCTGATATGAATTTTCCTGTTACTCAGTTTACAGCAGTAGATCTACTTTTCAAAAATAACCTGATTCCTCTATGTAATTGCAATCGTAATCTCGAGATTTCTACAGCGCCCAACGAAAGCAACGTCACGAGAACCAGCTTATTAACTGAGAGTCAAAATCCAATCGATTGGCAAAAGGGGTTCGGTTCGAGATCAAGATCCAAAAGTATGTATATTCATCGCCACTCCAGTTCGGAACACCATTGACTGTAGTCGATATCTGCTTGATTAAAGAATTCTTTTAATAACTAAATGGTGAACCCAAAAGAAACAATGGTGCTCCTATGGCATGGTTGCTCATAATTAGAGACAGACAGACAGACACACAGACACACAGACACAGACATACAGACACACAGACATACACACAGTGATACACAAGACCGACACAGACACACAGACACAGACATACAGACACACAGACATACACACAGTGATACACAAGACCGACACATAGACACACAGACACACATACACAAGACTGACACACAGACAGACAGACACAGACAGACACACAGATAGACACACACATACACACAGACAGAGCTACGTGTCCGATTAGACGAGCTCTTATGACTCGTTCAGTTACCTTCGAGGCGTAATTACTGGAAGCAGTCGACGATGATTTAAAGCGTCTTTTATGAATGAGAAAATCTCGGCCAAATGCCTTCGAGCGATCAATGAGAAGCGCTTAAGCCTCCGAACGAAGCAATTCAAGACAACACACCCTAAAACACACTCACATTGTCATCGATCTACGCATACATCATTCCACGTAGAGGCAGGCAGACAGACAGACAGGCAGACAGACACACACACAGACACACAGACACACACAAACACACACAGACATACAAAGAAACATACAGACACAAACACAAAACAGGCACAAGCATACAAACATAAAAATGTGCCGACAGAGACATAGAAATACGCAGAGATTTAGAGATACAGTGGCAGAGACTCAGACACAGACACAGACAGAGACATATGGACACTTAGACACAGCGACAGAGAGAGAGACAGAAAGAGACAGAGAGAGAGTACGAGAGAGAGAGAATACGAGAGAGACATATATATATATATATATATATATATATATATATATATATATATATATATATATATATATATATATATATATATATATATATATATATATATATATATATATAGAGAGAGAGAGAGAGAGAGAGAGAGAGAGAGAGAGGGAGAGAGTGTGTGTGTGTGACAGATAAAAAGCGAGCGAGAGGGAGGGAGGGAAGGAGAGACAGCGACAGACCCAGAGAAAGAGAAGGACAGACAGACAGAGGCAGACAAACAGACACGAACATACATATAAACAGACAGACAATCTGAGAGAGGTCACGTCATGCAACACAGAAGCATCTATACTGTAGATCAATATTCCTTCTCCTCTGACCCCATTTAGCCTAATATCCACGCATCCACCCAATGGACCACGCATAAAGCATCCCCCATAAAACGAACGATAAATCGCGTGCATCGGAACCTGCCCAGCTCCCTACCTCCCTAGTGCACTTGCTCGTGACACCGACACCCTAACTCATACTTACATCCGCTTCGATCCATAATTTCATACCAGTTTCAGGGAGTCATGATCGATACGGTTTCCGGTGATAAAATCACAGCCTGCACCGTGTATCTTATTTAAGAAAAATATATACGAATATATACATCGACATGTAATATAATGTATATAATACGCATTTATTCACGTCTATTTATTTGTTTATTATTATTTATTTATTTTTATTTATAATATTTTCTATTCTATTTTTATTCACAAAGCCATTTCTCCCTCCTGATGAATTATCAAACTATCACCCCACTTTTATCGCCCCAACTACTCGCAATTTTATTCCAAAATCCTGGAGAAGTAATTGCCAGTCGTCTGAGCAATCTCCTTTCATCGCATAACCTGTACCTTCCCTTCCAATCTGCAGCCAACCGCAAACACCATTCCGCTGAAACCGCACTACTTGCTGTTCACAACCACACGATCAACTCATTTGACCGGGGAAAAGTAACTGCCCTTATTCGTCTTGACCTATCTGTTGCTTTTGACACTGTTGATCACTGAATACTCCTTCACCGCCTTGAACACTGGTTTGATCATTCAGGTTCCGCTCTGCTTTAGTTCGCATCTTACCTGCACCCACGTACAGTCTGTATCAACCAACTCATTAATGCTCCTACTGCCTTGAATTGTGGCATTCCACAAGGTTCTGTACTGGGTCCACTCCAGTTTACATTATATACCACTCCACTCGGTTCACTGCTTATCAATAGCTCTCTTGACTACCATTTGTATGATGATGATACCCAACTCTTCCTTTCATTTGATAGTTCCACATCTATTCCTGCCCTCCAACTTCTTGCTTCTGTTTCAGCGATGTTCAGTCTTGGGTGGCTAGTAATAGACTTTTTTATATCCTTAAAAAACTGAATTCCTTCTGCTAGGCACAAGCAACAACTCCGTAAATTTGATTGCCTTACATCTATTCAGTGGGGCTGCTTGCTTGTTAATCGTACTGACTGTGTACGCACTAGGAATAATATCTTACTCTACTATATGATTTTCTAATCATGCAGGCGCCATATGCAAATCAGCTCAATTTCACATAAGGGATATTCGTAGAATCAGATATCGTTTGCGTCATTCTGTCTTAAACCCACTAATGCATTGGTTTCCAGCAGGCTTAACTACTGTAACTCGCTTCTTATTGGCATCACAAAGAGAGATCTGCACAATCAAAAAATTACTCAAAGTCTTTGGCCAGAGCCATAACAAAAACACCTATGTATCAGCATATTACACCAATATTGCACGCGTTACACTGGTTGCCCATCGAGCAATGAATCCAGTTTAAAAATCTGTATTATAGGTCACAAAGTACGAGATTTAAATCAGCCAACATATCTCTGTTCCATGCGTGATCAACCTTCATACCAACAAATATTGCACTCGATTAGTGGACGCTCTGACTCTTGTTATCTCTCGTACCAGAACAGTGTGGGGTTCTAGAACGGAGTGGCGGAGTTAAACTACTGATTAGTACCAGTAGTAGTTCCAATGTTTAACGACATCTTATGACATTAAAGGCTGGTTAAATCGCCCTCCTCCTTTATCCATGGCTTGGGACTGGCACCACCCGAGTACGGTAGTGGCGTTTTAAACTACTGTTTGTTCCAATATTTAACGACATTTTGTGGCATCAAAGGCCGTTGACGCCGCCCTCCTCCTTTATCCAGGCTTGGGACTGGCACATCCATGCTGATAAAAAAGGAAAGGAGGTTTAATGCAGGCTTCAACAGACACGGACATACATATATGTTTGGAGCAGTATAATAAAATTTAAAAGTAAACTAAAAATAATCATATATTTAAAGAGTATGTAAAACAGTGTTCTAATATATATATATATATTGTACTTAGTATACTTAGTATACTTAGTATATATATATACTAAGTACAATGTGTGTGTCGGTGGGTGAATTCAAAGACGGTTGGGATGTTGACTGATGCTCAAATTGTTCTTGTCACTTCTTACACGATCTTGCGTGTTTTGTGCATCTTCTTAGCGATAGTAGCGCAACAATGGAAACCTCGTGTCTCTCGACAAATGTCCAGTTTGGCGCGCATTAATCTCTGCCCAGTGCTTTCCCGCTGTCCTGTTTAGACGACACGCACTGCCCGCTCCAACGCCTCCGACATTCACCCGGAATAATGCGCTCGAAAACTATTCGTGGATGGCGGTAATGCGTTCGCGGATTCCTCGGACCAATTGAGTTAGGCGTTTGATTTAAGCACGGGTTCTGTACGTCATAGATATTGAGCATCTCAACGTAGCAGTAACAGTCTCTCTTTATTTGTGTAACTCGGCATTTTTATGGCGCCCTTTTAGCTTCTCAAAAGCTAGCTGCCTTGGCCGACACGTGTGGTTATGCAACGCTGCAACAGGACCTAATGTGAGGGAAACAGGTAGTGTACTGATGTGCTGTTTGCAATGACTAATTTCTATCTATGTATTTTATGTATGCATGCATGTATGTATGTATGTATGTATGTATGTATTTATGTTTGTGTGTATTCATGTTTATGTATGGAAACATGTAACTTTACATGCATGTTTGCATGTATGTATGTATGTATGTTTATGTATGTACGTATGCATGTCTGTATGTATGTTTATGTATGTGTGTATTTATGTATGTATGTATGTATATGTGTGCTTTGTACATGTATGCTTATTTATATACACATAGGTTCTGTGTATGGTGCCAGCTCGTATCTTTGATATGCGTTCTGAAGATGCTGGCCGCATCTATTGCAGGCAACTGTTCTGCTTGGATGCTTCTGTGTGGGGCCTTTGAAGGCACCCAGATTAGTCACCGTATGGTCTACGGAAGCCCATATGTGACATTTCTTTGATGTATCAGCTTAAGTGATAACTGCATGGAATCCCACTTAATACTTAAATAGTGAGAGACAAAGAGAAACAGAGAGACAGACAGACAGACAGACAGACAGAGATTCCGTTAGCTCCGTCGAAAAGGATGAGCAGGAAGAAGAAAAAGAACGATGAACATCCCAATCAAAGAAAGCGCAATCAAGAAACTATAACATTATCAGTAAGCGTTATAGTTCTTGTAATGAATAATGTAAATACAAATTATATACATATGAATATTCATATTTCTTTTGCATATAAATACACATAGATTCATAACACATAAGTTAGGTGAGGTTACGGTAAGGTCAACGTCAACGGCCCTGGCAAATCATAAAATGTCGTTAAACGCTTAATATAATATGTGACAAATATTCATATCGCAGTTAGATGGATAATTCTAATAGGTATACGTAAGACTGGGAATACACACAGATCCATATATATTCCTTTCTTATACAAGCATATCTTTGAGATAAATATTTCTTATACACCTATATGAGAGGATTCTTTCTCTATATATACATATTTATACACAAGGTATACATATATGGCTTCGGAAAAAGAATTTATATCATAAAATATATCAGAGAACAAGATTACTATTCATAGTTACTTTATATTCTGAAGATGAACAAGCACAAGGTTTGATGACAAGGTCTTGGATGCGTTCAACATTTCCGACAATCAACTGATGATTATGTATGAGGCTACGACGGGAAATCGATAAATATTCATCATAGTTCGGCTCATAAACTGAAGATCGAGACGAAGACGTGATGAATATGCATGAGAATTAGCTTCCAGTTTCTTCGATGACATCCGACATCTATTCTGATGGGAAATCTTAGGAAACTCGGAAAGTCCCTTCGGGGACAGAAACCAAAGGGAGGTGTGTCGAATGACCAAAAGGCGTATGTATACATAGATAAGTACATTAATGGCGAACTCCGTGAAAGTGACAAATATGGCATGATCTGAATGGTTTCATTTCTTTTATGCTGGCGACACCTAGTGTCATTGTTTGTAAAATGATAACATAGTTTCCCATTATCACAATAGCAGCAAATGTATAATTCTACCATCAAACTCAAGAAGACTACTTCAAGGGGTGGCTGACTAGTTTCACTCACGTTGACCTTCCTATGAGGCAGTGTACAAACTGATATTAGGAACGTGACGCCAGCAGAAAACAAAGTGAAAACCATGTAGATAATACCATTCCACTGAGTCTCGGATGCGTGCAGCACATGCGACGGTATAAATTTGTCTGAAAGTAGTCGTGTCAAGAGTGCAAAATTCTACTTTTTCAAAAGCAAAAGAATAGGCTTTTAGATCATAAAGCGTTTAAGCTCTATTGAGCTTTTTTCAGACGACGTAAACAGAATTTCGCCGGTGCACAGAATATTTTAATTCTGCTTCGGTGCACAGAATATTTAATTCTGCTGCCGTGCACAGAATATTTAATTCTGCTGCGGTGCACAGAATATTGAATTCTGCTGCGGTGTAATGAATATTTAATTCTGCTGCGGTGCACAGATTATTTAATTCTGCTGCGGTGCACAGAAAATTTAATTCTGCCGCGGTGCACATAATATTTTAATTCTGCTTCGGTGCACAAAATATTTAAATCTGCTGCGGTGCACAGATTATTTAATTATGAGTTCAGTGCCGCTGTGCACGTTGGTACAACATGATATTCTTAAATTAAACATAGCAATCGCTGCGACGTTAATTACTTACAATTTATTTTTCAATCAAATCTGCAGAAGTAAATTTCGATTTCCTTTTTTCATTTCTACCAAAATAAATATAAAGCCTAATATGAGACTTTCGTAGATTGTTATAAGCCGTTTAAAAACCTTAAAACCTTAAACCTAAAAGCTGCTTAAACCTATTTGTTTGCACCCTCGAGTCATACGAAGAAGTAAATCTAGTGAGGGGCCGCAACGGGCTTCCGTTGGATATGGCCACGTGATCAGCAGAGCGTGGAGATGCTATTCCGATTACAACGGTTGAGTGGCTTTGGGTGGCGTCTTCTACGATCCAAGGATCACTGGTCGCCGACCCGACGTATGCATCAACCTTCTGAAGCTCAAGTCCCCTCCCATATCCCCCCTCCTGAGGACCACCAAAGATGACTATCCAAGACGACCCAGAATATGTCATCTTGCATAGTCTTCTTAGCAATAATAATAGTAATAGTAACAGTATGTTTGGGGTGGTCGGCCACCAAAGATCCGCAATAATTACCCACTACGACAACCACCTTCCCCGACACCGCAACCGAATACAACCCCGCATGATGACCACACACCACGATGATCACATATGAAGACCACCCAAGAAAAACACAACCAAGATGACAAACCCTCCTCTACGACTACCACACAAGATGATTTCTCGCGGTGACCACCCAAGACGACCACCCACAACGTTCCTCGATCTAACCATTCAAACGCGCAACGGTAGAAAAGGATCTCATCCCGAAAAATTCATTGAAAGATGAGCAGGGTCGAGGTCATACGGTGATACTATAGAAAAAAACGTGTACATTTACATTTACCTTTAAGCAATCAGCAAACTGCGCATGTCTATGCGATACATCGTGCATGAGCTGAAGACTGAGCTTCAGTTGGGAATATAATTATTAAGCCGCCTTCAGTGATTTATAAGCACATAATGGGGGTTAGTCATAGTCAGCCGGGTGGTAGGTGGAACCAATGGGAGGTGGATTTAAGGGCCTAAGGAGAGCTTAAGTCTATTTGTCGTAATTCATTCAGGTCTAAACTTAGGACTCATCCGTAGTAGTCTGACTTTCGTTTCCCTGGCCTATTTCGAAAGGATTACAGTTTCTGATGACGATTTCACGTGATCCACCATCAGCTGATACATCATGCATTATGATAACGGCGCAATAGAAGTCATTAGATTAGATTAGGTAAGGGAAGGAAAGGTCTATGGGTCTATGTACAAGTAAGACCTGAAGGCCTATGGGAAGAAACATGAACACTCTAGGCCTCCTGAATATATGCCGGAAGACGCATATATTCAGGAGGCCTAGATTGTTATAAGCCGTTTAAAAACCTTAAAACCTTAAACCTAAAATTACACGCACGCAGGCCATCGATCCGAATGATTGAATGAATTAAAGAATTAAAGAAGTAGTGAATTAATTATTGAACAATTGAATAAATAAATGAATGAATGCATAAATGAATGCATAAATGAATGCATAAATGAATGAATGAATGAACAATTAAATAAATAAATGCATAAATGAATGCATAAATGAATGAATGAATTAACAATTGAATAAATAAATGAATGAATGCATAAATGAATGCATAAATTAATGAATGAATGAACAAATGAATGAACAAATGAATAAATAAATGAATAAATAAATGAATAAATGAATAAATAAATAAATAAATAAATAAATAAATGAACGAAAGAACTATTGAATGAAAGAACGAACGAATGAATGAATGGAAAAAAACGACATCCTGCCGCATCGTATGTATCTCAGCCTTCATGTAGCGCCTTTTAATAATCTCCTCAGAGGCGGGTAGCGTAGCAGTCAGCGGAACGTAGCCGTTGAAACGACGAACGACGGCAATGATCGATGCGCATAATTCGCGGCGTTCGTTAAATAACAAAGCCTCGCTACATGTAACAGGGCAACGCCTGAGAAGACAGGCTGATCCAACTCTCGCCACCCCTCATATGTCATCCCCTGATGGAAACCCGACCGACGATGATGCTTCCTCTGTCCCTCCTGCGCTGCCTCGAAGAGGGAACCGTCACGGCTCAGATGCTACGACAACGCACCACTACCCAGGCGCTAATTAGGAACACTCCACGCTATATGAACACGCATATGTATGCATGTGTGAATGTATATATACATATATATATAAGTATGTATGTATGTATATGTATGTATGAATGCATGTGTTTATCTGAACATTTGTATACCGTCCTTCAAATAGATCTAACCATACATACACATACATATATATATATGGCAAGATCATATATATACATATATATATGGTTAGATCATATATATATATATACACATGTATCAGTCATTCTAGTAGGCATATGGATAAAGTTTGTGTACGAAACACATTCATATCCAGAATGACAATAAAACTACAGCTCTCTCCGATAGATGGTTCTGAGATGAATCTAACACAACCACTACAATCGCTGTATAGAATCGTGTACATTTACGTTTACATTTAGAAGCCTGTCGAATCGCCCTGCATATGACTATTAAAGCAGTGTCAGCCGATGCGAGAAAATGGATTGAAGACAGACTGCATGCAGATTCGAACCCGATTCAGACCGCAGCTACGCAGAGAAAGTTTGGACGAGAAGCCAGCAGTAGAGGGCGGTAGACTTAGCTATGTTGCTTTCTTATTAGAACACGATCGATTGCAACGTTGACTGTTTTTCTGCAAGACGCGAACATCACTTCTAGCTAAGTGAACCCGTCACGTGGCGCATCTACCAGGGTATAGAGGAGGAGCGAAGACTGTGGCATGTGCTTCCATCGAAGTCCGAACACTAGGACGCATGCTCTTTGGTAACCGACACGCTCCTTGGTAACCGGCACCCTCCTTGGTAACCGGCGCGACGAGCAATGCAGTGTGGAACACTATTCGCATCTAGACATGTGAAAAACTCTTCTGCGTTGAAGTTCCCTTGGTAACGCGGCAGGTAAACGCAAGGACCATCTTACGAATTCACGATCACTTCACTCTTTGTAATCGCTGCGCAGGTCTTCAACTCAAAACTGAAAACACTCCTCTTCCGCAGATCCTATCCTGATTCTTCTTCTTCCCCTTATCTATCCTGAAGATCCAGTTCCAAACACTACCCACCGTAGCCGTCTGACTGCCTGCCTGCCTGGCTCTTGTACCTAGTCTTGGAACCGAACCTTTCATACCTTTCTTGAAAAAATCGAAAAGAAAAAACCATATACACGAAGTATGTAGTACGACGAAACTACCTATCTGAGGAATTGGATCTTATGGGTGCAACAAGCAGTGGTACCAATGGTTCAGGAAGATCTCAGACCTCAGACGACGAACACCGAGTTTTCATCGTTTGACGACGCAACCTACGGCGATTTTACACGAACGGTCAAGCATTCGAATTCGTGTTGCAGAGGGGGAAAGACGTTAGTCACCTGCCACCCACTCAGAGTCAGAAACGATTGTTAGATTGTTGAGATTCCGACAAGAAATGGAAAAGACGTGAAGACTCGGATAGCAACGCGTTCTGGGCTCTGCTTTTTGCGGCAGAAACGAAAGGGAATGGGAACTTAATGTCATTCGCGTCATCCCAGCCAAATGACTACTCGCATCTGGAATAGATGACGATGATGATTATGGTGGTGGTGGTGGTGGTAGTGTTGGCGGTGGCGGTAGAGGCGGCGATGATAGTAGTGTTATTGATGGTGGCGATCATTATGATGACGACAGTGATGATAGGCGATAATTATGATGACGACAGTGATGATAGCCACGGTGACGACACCGATTATGCTGACGATGGTCACGATGACTGTGACATTATACGTGTTTGAGTATGTGTGTGTGTGTGTATTTGCGTGGTTTGTATGCTTCTTCGCGTGGGTCCTAGTGTGTGTGTGTGTGTGTGTGTGTGTGTGTGTGTGTTTGTGTGGTGCGTCGATTAATCGCGGCCAAGTACAGCGATCCGAGGCCGTTAGATGGCGCTTTACGGCGAATATGTTGCATCCGGTTGCACAGCATAGGTAGCAGGCGTGTAGGCGAGAGAGAGACAGAGACAGAGACAGACAAAGAAAAAGAAAAAGAAACAGACCGATAGAGACAGGCAGACAGAGAGACAGAGACAGACAGAGAGAAAGAGACAGACAGACATTCGGAGGCAGGCAGATACAGAGAGAAAGATAGACATATAGAGGCAGATAAAACGAGTCAAAGAGAGAATCAGAGAGGCAGACAGCTCTAGAAACAGGCAAAGAGACAGAGTCCGGCAGACAGACCGACCGACCGACCGACCGATACAGACAGATAAGAACCATAATAGTAAACTGGAAAAAGATCCTGTCTGCTGCCCAGATAGACCGACAACGGGTCCCCATAAATTCCCGACAGTTGGACGGCAGCTTCGCATTTCAGTCGAATAGTCACCGTTACGTAGCAGAGAATTTATTTAGCGCCCTCTTCAGAGAACCTCCCTGGTCGTGTAGCGCAAACTGCTCACCCTAAATTAAGCTCAAGAGAACTGATCGGCATCCAAATGTTACGTAAGGCACCGTAGCATCATGGATATGTTCGTTGGTTAACTTTAAGTAGTGATGCATCAAATCTAATGCTATCTAAGGTCAACTAATGAATTCTAAAGGTATCAGTCGATGGTACCTTCAAGTCAAACCATAGTAAAAACATTGTAATCCTTTGGAGAAGCTCCCTAACGTAGGCCTATCCAGAGCGGAGATGACCATCGAGTCTCAACCAGAAGGAGAATCCTGAACTTTATTCTTCCACGACGGAAATCCAATGAATTGTATCTCTGATATATTTCGACATATGAGAGAATTTTGACAGACTAGTCAGTAGTCGAACGGATCAGTTGAGGACGGACTGAATGAAGGGAAAGAATTTTTAACTTCGGCGAGGCTACATGGAAGGACGGACTTCCGGTAGTCGTCGATTCGCTCCGTATTGAACCACTGGACGAGGTCTTTGCGGCCATAAACAACATATTGCGCCCTATGACCTGCGCAGATGATGACCGCAAGACTTGCAGATGATGTTTACAAGGTCCGCCAATGATAGATGATAACAAATAGCACATCTATAGCTATGTTAGGAGCACACTTAGACGACGAGTTGTTGAATCCATTCGAGGAATTGGCGACTTTCGTGACTTTGTCAGTCGTTGAACGCGTCTGGCATGATTGATGCGAATTCATTCAGTGTGTGGAGGATGGAGGTCAGAGGCAAATCAACTGAGTGCGAAACCAGGAAAACCAGACTACACCAGTGTTCGAGACGGTGAATGAGTAAGTCGTTCTCTCTCGTCCACTCAACTGATCTTGTTATTTTGAACGGCAAGAAGTGTAGTCTCGACTACTAGCCAGTCTGCCGAAATTCTCTCATTTCATGGCAGTGGAATGATAGTCACGTTGGCAGATTGGAAAGATCGAGAGCTATAGATGTGCTACTTGTGACCAGCTTAAAATGATCTCACCCTGTTGGCCATTTCGGATACAATAATCAATTTTAGTTTTTAGCTTCTAGTTGGTAATCCATAAGGTTTTCGTAAGTTACTAAACATGATTTTATTTGCGCTATAAGCTTTAGCTTAAGTATTATTGGCCTTCAGGGGCATCGATCAGTATATGACGACGGTGAGACATGTCCCACCCAATGTCTAAATTGAAGGGGGCAAAGCTTATATGATTATGTCTTCCCCACGAATTTACATTTCTTCATGCGGCATACAGTCAGTGATTCCCTTAATTATGTTACTTTAAAACTAAATTTGGGGCACGGTGGCGTATTGGATAGAGCGCTCGGCTTGTAACGCGGAGATACGGGTTCGAGCCTTCTCCCTTGAGATGGTTACCGTGTAGGGACCTTGAGCAAGTCCTTAACTCACAATTGCTCGGCGCCATCGATTGATGTCTAGTCATTAGATAGTGGCGCCTAATAAATGCAGAAATAATAAATAAATGCAGAAATAATAATAAATTCATTTTATAAGACGGAAAGATGAGAATGAAAACGATGCGTCTTTACAATGCTGCGCACTGATCGTCGGCATTAATTGCATGTAGGTTTGTAGATATTATCTAGTGTGCAGTAAATAATATCTAGATAAATAAAAATAATCGCATGCCCCATAAGGACTTCTCTAAAGTATCCCTCAAACCCCCTGTATGCGCAGGACAGGCATTAGTCGCTCGCAAGCTGATAGGTAGTTGAGCCATTGCGTAGCTGATGGTCGATGCCTCTCCAAAGACTCTCTTCGCCCTTCTTCTACCAAATCCAAGATTTCCGACGTAGACAGCGTAATTAGGTGTGTAGGTCTGAGGCTTGATTGTCCAACTGGAACCTGTGCCCCCTCTGTAGGTGGACCATTCCAATCACACAAGGTCACGATAACGTGCAACAGTTAGTTATTACACATGCGGCCTTTTGTTCAGGTATTTGCAACAGAAGTTTTGTATGCCGCGCCTCTTAAGAATCTCTCTGAGAGGCACTTGGCTATCCGTCAGACGGAAAAAATGTGTCTTCACACTATGTAACCACGCTCGATGTTCAAAAGCCATTGATGCCACCTCACTGCTTACTTATTAAAAGGTATGTAGAATATTCAGTATCAGCAGATTTTGTCCATCTATAGTATGTCCACAACATGAATGCGTATTATAGGAAGAAATGCAATCATGCAATTATTTCTATGCAGCTATATGCATGCATAGAGGCCTATGCATTCATGCCTGTATGTACGTGTGTGTAAGTATGCATGTGTGCATATATGTAGGTACTTGTGTGTATGTATGTTTGTATGCTTGTATCCATGTATGTGTACAATGTACATGCATGCATATATGTATGTATGTACATGCATGTATGTACGTATATATGTATGCATACATATATGTATGTGTATATATAATTATGTATGTATGTATATACATGGACATTTATATAGCGGCTATTTTATATTAAAAGCGTCCGTGGACGGATATACTATTATTCTTGAAATCGCCTTCTCCGTTGTTTCCTGTTTCCTGCACTTAAACATTTTCCTCACGAGTGCCAGAGCGCATGCGCATGATAGTGGCGCATCCGGCGTAAGTGTAGTCCAAAATCACCGCCGTCAGGCTCACGAAGGGTTAAAACTCGACGAGTGAAATGGGTTTCTTCCGCAAAGCTGCTGGTGACAGGCGAACCTGATGAATCGAGAATGGATGGGTTATGAATGATGATATAGGACAGGTAGTAACGATGCCAATTATGTAGACGGCGTCGATCCAAGCTTACGGCGCTAATGCTTCGTTAGCGGAAGAAACGTGAGACGCCTTGCGAGAGAGAAGAGAAAATGGACCTCGACAGTCATTCATTTTGACAGCTTCATCTAGTCTCGTTAGAATAACCTATGCATATTATACCAGCGCTCGCAGCCGATAAGATGTGCACAGTCTATTTCAATATGACTATGAATTTGTTTTTCTATTTGCTCTGTGTATATGGAGATATGTGGATGTATGTATTTATGTATGTCTGCATGTCTGTCTGTCTGTATTAGTATTATTTATTTTTTCTGCATTTATTAGGCGCCACTATCTAATGGCTTAGCATCAATCGATGGCGCCGAGCAATTGTGAGTGAAAGATCCCTACACAGTAACCGTCTCAGGGGAGTTTCGAACCCGTACTCTCCGCGTTACAAGCCGATCACTCTGCCCAATAGGCTACAGTGCCACGTGATGTATATACAGTGCGTGTGTATGTATTTTTGATTGTATGTATGTATGTCTGCATGTATGTATGTATGTATGTATTTTTGATTGTATGTATGTATGTCTGCATGTATGTATGTATGTCTGTATGTATGTATGTATGTGTGTATGTCTGTCTGTATGTATGTATGTTTGTATGTATGTATGTATGTATGTATCTGTGTATGTATGTATGCAATATGCATCAATGCATGGGTGGATGGACAGACGAACGGAAGGAACGATGGATGGATGGCGTCGATCCTAGCTTACAGTGTGTGCCGATGAATGGATGGATGGATGATGAATGGATGGATGGATGGATTTTATATGTATTTATGGAGATTTCTTATATATGCACATGTGTATCAGAAAACATTCGCATATTCGCAGTAGTTTGCAGTCACTCACGTTTTCATGTCTGCTCTACAGGGTCACGTTAACCAATTTCGCTGTCTGTATCATTTGCTCACAACGACAGTGTTCTATTACTAGACAACTTCAACCGAATAACGTTGGACCATTACTGTTGTTATAATTGTGCTTTGCAGGGAAGCTTTCACAATTTGCATATATTTGCATATATTTACATACTTCCTACAATCGCAGTACAAATAAGACTACAAAGGTAGTCAGAAATTGATAAAGATATATACGAATAGCCTCCCTACGGTTGGCTTTCTATTATTTATGATTTATAACAGCGACAATGATGCTTCTGATTATATGAATCAGGTTTTCTTCTGTAGCAACTGTGATTGAGGATCCTATATACCCGTCTGAAGGTGACTGATCATAAGCGGTGGCATAAGCCTATTTACATTCGTGGTAAACGTACATGTTTTTCTATAGAGGCCGTATGGTCTCGACCCTGCTAACACGAATAATAAAATAACAGAATACACGTAAATTGTTCCTATAAATATATCTATGTGCGGGGCTGTAGCCGATTGGTTAGAGCGCTCGGCATGTAACTGGGTCACGGTAGCCGATTGGTTAGAGCGCTCGGCATGTAACTGGGTCACGGTAGCCGATTGGTTAGAGCGCTCGGCAGTAACTGGGTCACGGTAGCCGATTGGTTAGAGCGCTCGGCATGTAACTGGCTCACGGTAGCCGATTGGTTAGAGCGCTCGGCAGTAACTGGGTCACTGTAGCCGATTGGTTAGAGCGCTCGACATGTAACGAGGAGAGTACGAGTTTCAGTTTAACCTGATACGGTTACTGTTTATGGACCTTGAGTCCTTAACTCGCATTTGTTCAACGCCATCGATTGATACTTTGTCATTAGATAGTGGTGTTGTACAATTGCAAGAATAATAATAAAATATGACCTAACATATATACATATCATTGTATGAATATATATATGCTAATATAATTATCTATGTATTTATATGAACATAATATATATATCATTGTATGCATATATGTATGCTAATATAATTATATATGCATTCGTATGTACATAATGTATATGTATGTTTATATGTATGTGTATATGTTATGTATGCACTAAATCATGGGCCGTATGTTTTATCAATTGTTTTCGATTGGATTTGGCAGCAGTTAATAGCATGAATTCCCCGGAGACTATCGGCGGTTCAAATTGTTCATCCCCGGCGTATATATCACGATTGCGACAGACAAAGGCACAGACAGAAACGCTGACAACAGACACACAAGCACACAGACACGCAGACGCACAAGCACAGACAGATTCATAAGGAGAATTGAAGAGAAGAAAGGAATAAAGAGAAGGAGATAGAAACAGAAACTGAGACTCGAGGACAGAAAGGCAGAGAGAGCAAGAAAGAGAGAGAGAGAGGGAGAGAGAGAGAAAGGCACAGAGAGAGAGAAAGAAAGAAAGAAAGTGAGAGAAAGAGGGATGGAGAGAAAGGCAGAGAGAGAGAAAGAAAGAAAGAAAGAGAGAAAGGCAGAGAGAGCAAGAAAGAGAGAGAGAGAGAGAGAGAAAGGCTCAGAGAGAGAGAAAGAAAGAAAGAAAGTGAGAGAAAGAGGGATGGAGAGAAAAGCAGAGAGAGAGAAAGAAAGAAAGAAAGAGAGAGAGAGGCAGAGAGAGGCAGAGAGAGAAAGAAAGAGAGAGAGGCAGAGAGAGGCAGAGAGAAAGAGAAAGAAAGAAAGAGAGCAAGGGAGGGAGGGAGAGAAAGGCAGGGAGAGAAAGAGAGAGGGAGGGAGGGAGAAAAAGGAAGAGAGAGAGAGAGGCAGAGAGAGAAAGAAAGAGAGAGAGAGAGGGGGAGAAAGGCAGAAAGAGAAAGAGAAGAAAGAGACGAGCGAGACGGAGAGGGAAGGGGAAGCGGAAGGAGAGGGGAGAGGAGGGAAAGAGGGAGAGAGAGGGAAGGGGAGGGGAGAAGGGGACATAGAGCGGAGACCATGAGATCCGGGTGATTGCGAATGCTGTGCGGCCGATGCGGCCAGAGAAATCGGACGTTAGATGGCAGCAGGAAGGAAAACTCCGAGCGATAATTAAATAAGAAAGCTCAATGTTGCTGCTGCTGTTGCTACTGCTTCCACTCTTCCAAATATATGCGGAGGATAATTCCGAGCCCGATATAAATAGTCTGCTTCTCGGCATGCACGTTGGTCGCCGAAGATGCAATTTGCGAAAATATGCCAGTAAATAAATCCATGGGCGTCTCACGCGCCTCCGAAGCCCCGTAGAACGCTTACGGGATTCTATGGAATAATGATTGTTCCGCTCTCCACCTCTTGCGTCCAGCTAGGAACGCAGCAATATCCGTCTAGAAGGCATGTTTTCCACGGATGAATCGCATGGCTATTAGGAACTAGACGCCGTTTCCCCGTTACCCCGCCGGGATCTGATCCTAATATAGGGGAAAGAGATAAAGCGTTCTCCTGGGATCAGTTATCGTGGACACCCAGTTTACCGGAGCCTACGCCGGATGAGTTTTATTTCTCCGCAGTGGCATAAATTGCGAATGTATGAATGTGCATTTATGCATGGCTAAGTAGGGTGGTTTAAAATTGCAGAGGGAGATCCCCAAGTGAGTGAATGAGTGAGTGAGTGGGTGAGTGAGTGAGTGAGTGGGTGAGTGGGTGAGTGAGCAAATGTAGATGTACACGGTTTATATAGCGACAGTATGGTCTCGATTCGTGAGTGTGGAAGGGTGAGAGAGAATGAGATGGTGATTAAATAAGAAAATGAAAGGTTGAGGAAAGTGAGGAATAGGCCGAAGGAATATAAGGTTTTGAAGTAGAGATAAAAGGAGGAGACGAAGCGGGAGAAGGAGATACTGAGGCAGAGACGCAAAAATACAAAGAATGAGTAGGGATTCAGATGGTCAGAGAGAAAACAGAAACAGAGTGACAGAGAAGGAAGAAATGTTCGCGTTGGTTGTTTATCGGACTTTATTTTGCGCCACAACTATTCACGTTTGTTCTTTGTCGTACTCTAGTTCTATTGCAACTATTCATTTTAGTTTTTGGACTCTAGTTGCACTGCAACTCTATGTGTTTGTTGCTTACTTCACACTATTTTGGACTGCAACTATTCGCCTTCGTTGTTTGTCACTCGGGTTGTAGTGCAACTATTCGCCTTCGTTGTTTGTCACTCGGGTTGTAGTGCAACTATTCGCCTTCGTTGTTTGTCACTCGGGTTGTAGTGCAACTATTCGCCTTCGTTGTTTGTCGCTCGGGTTGTAGTGCAACTATTTGCCTTCGTTGTTTGTCGCTCGGGATGTAATGCAACTATTCGCCTTCGTTGTTTGTCACTCGGGTTGTAGTGCAACTATTTGCCTTCGTTGTTTGTCGCTCGGGTTGTAATGCAACTATTCGCCTTCGTTGTTTGTCGCTCGGGTTGTAATGCAACTATTCGCCTTCGTTGTTTGTCGCTCGGGTTGTAATGCAACTATTCGCCTTCGTTGTTTGTCACTCGGGTTGTAGTGCAACTTTTCGCCTTCGTTGTTTGTCACTCGGGTTGTAGTGCAACTATTCGCCTTCGTTGTTTGTCACTCGGGTTGTAGTGCAACTATTCGCCTTCGTTGTTTGTCACTCGGGTTGTAGTGCAACTATTCGCCTTCGTTGTTTGTCACTCTGGTTGTAGTGCAACTATTTGCCTTCGTTGTTTGTCGCTCGGGTTGTAATGCAACTATTCGCCTTCGTTGTTTGTCGCTCGGGTTGTAATGCAACTATTCGCCTTCGTTGTTTGTCACTCGGGTTGTAGTGCAACTATTCGCCTTCGTTGTTTGTCACTCGGGTTGTAGTGCAACTATTCGCCTTCGTTGTTTGTCACTCGGGTTGTAGTGCAACTATTCGCCTTCGTTGTTTGTCGCTCGGGTTGTAATGCAACTATTCGCCTTCGTTGTTTGTCACTCGGGTTGTAGTGCAACTTTTCGCCTTCGTTGTTTGTCACTCGGGTTGTAGTGCAACTATTCGCCTTCGTTGTTTGTCACTCGGGTTGTAGTGCAACTATTCGCCTTCGTTGTTTGTCACTCGGGTTGTAGTGCAACTATTCGCCTTCGTTGTTTGTCACTCTGGTTGTAGTGCAACTATTTGCCTTCGTTGTTTGTCGCTCGGGTTGTAATGCAACTATTCGCCTTCGTTGTTTGTCGCTCGGGTTGTAATGCAACTATTCGCCTTCGTTGTTTGTCACTCGGGTTGTAATGCAACTATTCGCCTTCGTTGTTTGTCACTTGGGTTGTAGTGCAACTATTCGTCTTCGTTGTTTGTCACTCGGGTTGTAGTGCAACTATTCGCCTTCGTTGTTTGTCGCTCGGGTTGTAGTGCAACTATTTGCCTTCGTTGTTTGTCGCTCGGGTTGTAATGCAACTATTCGCCTTCGTTGTTTGTCGCTCGGGTTGTAGTGCAACTATTCGTCTTCGTTGTTTGTCACTCGGGTTGTAGTGCAACTATTCGCCTTCGTTGTTTGTCACTCGGGTTGTAGTGCAACTATTCGCCTTCGTTGTTTGTCACTCGGGTTGTAGTGCAACTATTCGCCTTCGTTGTTTGTCACTCGGGTTGTAGTGCAACTATTCGCCTTCGTTGTTTGTCACTCGGGTTGTAGTGCAACTATTCGTCTTCGTTGTTTGTCACTCGGGTTGTAGTGCAACTATTCGCCTTCGTTGTTTGTCACTCGGGTTGTAGTGCAACTTTTCGCCTTCGTTGTTTGTCGCTCGGGTTGTAGTGCAACTATTCGCCTTCGTTGTTTGTCACTCGGGTTGTAGTGCAACTATTCGCCTTCGTTGTTTGTCACTCGGGTTGTAGTGCAACTATTCGCCTTCGTTGTTTGTCACTCGGGTTGTAGTGCAACTATTCGCCTTCGTTGTTTGTCACTCGGGTTGTAGTGCAACTATTCGCCTTCGTTGTTTGTCACTCGGGTTGTAGTGCAACTATTTGCCTTCGTTGTTTGTCGCTCGGGTTGTAATGCAACTATTCGCCTTCGTTGTTTGTCGCTCGGGTTGTAATGCAACTATTCGCCTTCGTTGTTTGTCACTCGGGTTGTAATGCAACTATTCGCCTTCGTTGTTTGTCACTTGGGTTGTAGTGCAACTATTCGTCTTCGTTGTTTGTCACTCGGGTTGTAGTGCAACTATTCGCCTTCGTTGTTTGCCGCTCGGGTTGTAATGCAACTATTCGCCTTCGTTGTTTGTCACTCGGGTTGTAGTGCAACTATTCGCCTTCGTTGTTTGTCACTCGGGTTGTAGTGCAACTATTCGCCTTTGTAGTTGGACTCCAGTTGCACTGTAAGTGATGAAATGGGATCCGGGGAAACGATTGTCGAAGAGCCGCCATTTGAATGTTTTCCGCGTTTTTATTGAGTTAATATTGGACAACAGCGCTGAAACATTCTTCATTAAATCATATTTTTATGACTGGAGCTGGTGGTCCCTATCTTTCAGCTGCGCTTTAACTGCAAATTCGACGAAATGGGAATAGATCTAACAGTTCGCGTTTTTTCTGATGGTTTTTTCAGGAACACAAAACCATCTTGCGTCAAGACTTATAGTGAGGGTCACGTTAGCCGAATGATTGAGCACTAGTCGTGTAACTCGGAGTCTGCGGGTTTGAGCCTTCTCTGAGACGGTTACTGTGTATGGACATTGAACAAGTCACAACTGCTCAGCGCTGTCGATTGATAGTTTGTTATTAGATAGAGGCGCAAAAAATGCAGAAATAAAAATTTAAAATAATAGCAGAGTTCCGGTAAACGCGCCTGATCTCGGTGACTACTTTGACCTAGGTCTGTCTCTCCGTCTAACTTTTGGATCTTGACCTGGAACAGAACACTTTTGCCTATCGATTTTGTTTTGACTGAACACCTGTGAATAAGCTGGTCCCCGCGACGTGGCTTTCGTTGGGCGCTGTAGAAAATTCGGAATTTCGATTACGATTACGATTAGGTCAGCAACTAAAAGCGATGAACGGAGAAAGATGAGCTATATTTGACATGACAGCTACGTGCTCCGTATTTACAACACGTTGCGTTGTCATAGCCTCAAAGGGCAAGGTGCTAACCCAACCCGATGCATTTACAGTAAAAAAAGGACGGCAGAATTTCGTGAATAATTAAGCGCAGGAGATTGCAACATTCATGAATATTTATGTTCTCAGGAGGCCGAAGACGAGTTCCAGATCTACGATGGGGAAGTCAAAAGGCAAATCCAATCGAAACAGGAAATTTTGAGTAAATGTTCCCTTAGGAGTTTAGGACAATAATGTCGTAACTGTCAGCAACACGGTTTTTCATCCGAGTCCTGGCTCATTTTGAGTTTAACTAGAGCTAACTTAAACATTGCGGAAACAAGCCCAACTCATATCTGACTCAACTCGACAGACATTTTCAGCTCAGCTTAAGTAACAATTGTTTACATCAGCTATAAATAAAGCCACGTGAGAAACGCTGGTGAAATGTTCTTGAAAAGCGCTATTTTTATTTGCATAATTTAACATCTGTTAAAGATATCCACACAGAAACGGTCAGAAGCGCTATATTACGATCAAGGCGAAGTAATACACTTCAATTAGCTGATGTAAGATACATTACGGTCGATGTTATCGGCCCTGACAGCCATATGATTTCGTTAAACGCTGGACAATGTTACGCTCTTTTTAGACACCTTTAAAACGCTTTCGACCGACGTTTAATAATTATCAACCTCACGCAGTTTTAAGTATAATTATTTCTTCACGAAACATTTGTAAGGTAAAGTGAACGTCAACGGCCATTGGGAGCCACAAGATATCGGTAAACATTGTAAGTCAATACTACTACTAATACACTTTTATACGCTTACATAGGCGCTCCTAATGGCGAGCTGCTTTGGTCCCTCGACATATAATAGTCCATCACGTTGTAACCACACTCGGCTTTAATACTTATTACAGAGTTTTAAAATGTTAGTAATAATAATAATGATGATAATAATAATAATAAAAGTAGTAGTAGTAGAAGAAGTAGTAGACCTAATAATAATAATAATAATAATAATAATAATAATAATAATAATAATAATAATAATAATAATAATAATAATAATAAATGTTGTAATAATAATAATTATAGTAGTAGTAGCGGTACCATCTCTCTGCCAGAGCCGGATGAGACGTAGCTGCTCCAGATGCTCATTAATGTCTCCGAACTAATTTTTTCACCACCTGAGGGATTATACCTACCTCAGGTATAAAATAATAATAATAATAATAATAATAATAATATTATTATTATTATTATTATTATTATTATTATTATTATTATTAATTTCTACTCCTAGCCTAATATTTTCGTTCCTGTGGAATCATTTCTACCTTGGGTAAAATAATGATATTAATAATACTCAGATGATTAGGCTATTAGCTCAGAGTGCGTCCTAGCGTTCTATCCACAACGTCAAGCAGCCACTGTGATCTACCCGTGTGTACAAACTATCGAATATGTACGCCAGCCAATGATAGATGATTAGTGTCGATATTTCGACTGAAGCGCGGATACGACAACAGCAACCGAGCAACCGAACATTTTCTTATGGGTTACCTGGTTGAGCAGCGAAATGTTAACTGCACGTGACATACTGAGATTTGAATATAAATGCGAATGTAAATGTAAAACTCCGAAATAGCGCCACATAAATGCCGCGTTAGGGAGACCGGCTTATTAAGTGGCGCTAATTCAGATCAAGTCCACAGAAACCAGGCTGTTTGGTCAGTGTGGGTGCCAGGTCAGTATCCGAGGGGGGGGGGTTGAATCAAGCTGAGAGACAGCAGTAGTGCTACGGTTGAAATCGTAAAATGATGATGGTGATCAAGGAATGGTGCAGGAGCTGAAGGATAGCTTGAAGAGTTCGGTTTGCACTAATTATAAATAAATAAATAAATAACTAAATAAATAATAATAATAATAAAACAGCTCCTAGAGTAATTTTTCAGTTCCTGAGGGATTAATTACACTTACTTCGGGCAAAAAATAATAATGATAATATAGTAATAATAATATACGGAGGAGTGTTTGATATGATACGATACCATATGATATAATAAAATATAAAATAATGTAATATAGTATAATATAATATAATAAAATATAATAATAATAATAAATAAATAATAATAATAAAAATAATAACAATAACAATAATATTAATTTCTACTCCTAACCTAATATTTTTGTTCCTGATGGATCATTTCTACCTCGGGGTTTCAATCTTGAGCGAAAAGCTGCAGGGGAAAGAACAAGCAGAGGAGTGTTAAGAGTGAAAGGGAAGGGCCAAATGGCGAAAGTCTTTCGGGAGTTCGTTCCAAAGCGTTCATCAAGGAGCTATTGCCGAATTTCAGAGAGAAAGAGAATGTAGGTCGAAAAAGAGAAAGGAATGAGGAGGAGTGAGTAGATGCTGGCCGTTGGAACCTCGAACTCAGAGAAGAAAGGCGACGCTTTAGCACTCTATCACTGTGCTACCCTTCCATCTGGTAGTAGGTCCAAAGTACTGAACTATTCCTGTGTAAATTGGTTCTAACACAGATTAAATGTTTCTTGAACCATTTAAAGCCCTAGTTATGTTATGTTACTAAAGCCAAACAGCGAAGTATCCTTTCTGCAGTCATTAGACAACTGTTTGTTACTAAAGCCAAACAGCGAAGTATCCTTTCTGCAGTCATTAGACAACAGTTTGTTACTAAAGCCAAACAGCGAAGTATCCTTTCTGCAGTCATTAGACAACAGTTTGTTACTAAAGCCAAACAGCGAAGTATCCTTTCTGCAGTCATTAGACAACAGTTTGTTACTAAAGCCAAACAGCGAAGTATCCTTTCTGCAGTCATTAGACAACAGTTTGTTACTAAAGCCAAACAGCGAAGTATCCTTTCTGCAGTCATTAGACAACAGTTTGTTACTAAAGTCAAACAGCGAAGTATCCTTTCTGCAGTCATTAGACAACAGTTTGTTACTAAAGCCAAACAGTGAAGTATCCTTTCTGCAGTCATTAGACAACAGTTTGTTACTAAAGTCAAACAGCGAAGTATCCTTTCTGCAGTCATTAGACAACAGTTTGTTACTAAAGCCAAACAGCGAAGTATCCTTTCTGCAGTCATTAGACAACAGTTTGTTACTAAAGCCAAACAGCGAAGTATCCTTTCTGCAGTCATTAGACAACAGTTTGTTACTAAAGCCAAACAGCGAAGTATCCTTTCTGCAGTCATTAGACAACAGTTTGTTACTAAAGCCAAACAGCGAAGTATCCTTTCTGCAGTCATTAGACAACAGTTTGTTACTAAAGCCAAACAGCGAAGTATCCTTTCTGCAGTCATTAGACAACAGTTTGTTACTAAAGCCAAACAGTGAAGTATCCTTTCTGCAGTCATTAGACAACAGTTTGTGGCTTTAAGCAACATTGATTGTGCCTCAGTAGCAGTTTATCTTTGTAAAGCCACAGTTACCATACATTTCTCTAAGAGTGCATTATCGTGCCGGTTTATCAGGCCTTGGATGTTTCTAGGACAACATTTTCCCTGGCGTCGTAGCAAGAGACGACGTTGCATAGGCCTACTCTTTATAGCTGGTGAATATTCGAGTGGAGGAATTAGTCGGCAAGAGGTATGATCATTTTGTACGTGGTTGGAATGTCTTCATTTGTCACGGAAGGAGGGAAGAGAGGAAGATGAAAGGAGAGACTGACGGACGGACGGAGGAGCAAAGGAAAAGGAGGCAGTACTGAGGGAGAATGGGATTGCGGGATCAACGCATCGTAGGATGACATGGAGCCTGAAATGAAGGGACGAATTCGTGACTATGGTGATCTCGAAGTAATTTGTCCTTCATACCACGACAGCTGCACCCAAATGCTTGAGGGGGACAGAAGAAAAATGTGATCATGTCATGTCATGTCATATCATATCATATCATAATATCATATCATTTTATATTACATATCTGCACACTCCTCCGTATATTATTAATTTATCATTACTATGTTATCATTATTATTTTTCCGCGAGGTATGTTTAAACCCTCATTAACTTAAAAATTACTCTGGGAGCTATAATTATTATTATTATTATTATTATTATTATTATTATTAAATAGGGGTGAAGAAAATAATAAATTATCCGGGTCCTCTTCCAACTCCTCCTCTTCCTTATCCCTTCTTCTTCTTCACCCCCATAACATCTCGTCTTCATCATTCGTTTTCCTACTTTTTCCTCCTTTCTCCTTTAGTCATCCTAATAACGCTGACTATGTGTACTTACTGTATTTAGTACTTAGTCCTTCCTGTGCAGGTCTGCGCATCGGGCAACGCAGCTTCTCCATTTATCTCTGTCGACCGCCAGTCTTCCTGCCTTGTCTCACGACATCTTCTAACATCAGAGGTCGTCTCCTGGTGACCTCTGGCCAGTTCTTCCTTGGTCTTCTGTTCTTCTGTTTCCCTTCAGGAATCCAGTTCATTGCTTGATTGGCTCTTTTATCTGTGTTGATACGAATTACACGTCCCATCCGTTTCAGTCTTTCTGTTGATAACCTTTATATCCTCTTGTCTCGTTCTTTCTCTTATAGTTTTATTTGATATCCTATCACCCATCACGCCACGAAATGTGCAGAATTCTCCTCAGCCATCTGCGATGTGTTGTTGCCTCCAGTCTTTTCTTGTTTGCCACCGTCATTGGCCAAGTTTCCGATCCATATAGCAGTGTGTTTAATACTATGGCTTCATATAGACGAATCTTGGTCCTGAAACTGCATCCGTTGTTTTTCCATATCTTTTCAAGTCTCCGAAAAGCAGCATTTGCTTTTCTATGTGTCGTATCTCGCAAAATAACTCGAAAAATATCTAATGATAATCGATATATTGTGTCGAATGCTAGTTAATGTTACCGCAAAATATACGTGTACAACTGAAGATTTGCATAACTCTCTAATTGAAATGTATCTTGAGTCTAAAATTATCAATCTTGCTTAAAGACTTCTGAACGTTTTACGGAAATGCTCCATCCGAGTTATCTGTAGCATACCAACTCAGTCAAGTATCAAACCGCATTTGCGTATTCTCAATCCATAGCCGCTAGAAGCCATTAGCAAAATGCAAGTCTAGTTTATTTATGTCTCCGGTTAAACGTAATTTACTGTCTGTTATGTTTGGTGGTTGTTTTCACGTACCGTCAGAACTGCAGTCGTTTTACTAGAGCTTCGAAAAAGTGCCTTGAGGTATACGTGTTTCGCTAGCACGAAAAAGAGAGTTCTGTATTGTGGTTAATGGATCCACTGTAGGGAAGTGGGGGACTGGCCATTGTGCCTGTGTGCCATGGCACATGGGCCCCTGTGGAGGCCCTAGGGCAGAAATGAATTAATTATACGTCAGTGGTTATGCAGGTTTAAAATGATGCTTATTTTGTGTTAAATGCTGTGAGTTTCCTTCTTCTCAGGCTTTTCCATTTCACAATTTCTTAGAGTTTGATAGAAAACAATTTGCATCAAAAATCAATCAAATAATAAGAGACTTATATTAAATAACACTTAAAAACAATAATAGCAACGTTTTAGGCCTATCATTATAATTAATATTGTTATTTTTATTCATAATATTATTTTTTATTATGTGCAGGATATGCATAAAATAAATTAATTAGTTTAATGCTGCATTTTATGAGTTAGTTTGGACCTGAGGCACCTTGGATGATTGAAATGGCAAGGCCCCCAAAAGAGTCCCAGTCCGACTTTGCTGTAGGGCAGTATTTCTTTGCCTGATGATCTGATTAATCTACCAGCCCTGCATCAGTTTAAGAGTCGGGTAAGTTGTTACTTGTTGGCCACAATATGCGAATGCTTTGTTATAAACAAAAATCACTTACCACTGCGTGATATATGAAAACTGATTTAACACGTCAATGTTTGAAATGCCGTTGTTAAACACCATTGTACAAATGCCATTGTTAAGAATGCCATGAAATGTGTTATAATATCATTAGATGACCCTGCTGGTGAAAGGTCAATAATTGGTCACGCTTCTAATTGCTAGCGTAAGCAATGCCGGCATTAAATAAACTGGCAAGTGCATTGGAACACATTGCCCTCTTTAATTTAATTGCAGGGTTCTTACCTAAATCAATTCCGGCTTATAGCTAGGCTAACGTATATTGATAAACTGCATTTCGTGTGGTAAGAATCAGTATCCAACAGCGGAAGCCAGCAGATACTTACGCAGTCTTAACCCCAACCGGGAAGCTTTTTTCAGATTCCCACTCTAGTACGAGGATGTCCAGTATAAGGATGTCAACGGTTAGTGTTAGGGTTAGGGTTAAAGTTAGGGTTAGTCTTAGGGTTATGGTTAGTCTTAGGGTTAGGATAGATACAGTAGGAATGGGAAATACGCCGCTAAACCCTATTCCTAACTCTAACGTTTACCATTGACATCCTCCTACAAGCGTGGGAAAAGGAAAGACGCAACCGGGAACCTCGCCCCATTGCAACGTGTGTAGTTGTCCCTTATCCTGGATCTACTTACCCTGGCGAGATGAGAATCGTGTTGGCATCCGCGCAATACAAGATTAAAGTAATCGAATGCCGGCCAGGCCACTATTGACCCACCACCCACCGTGACCACCTCGGAGCTGTCGATGGGATGCGGGAATTATGTTTACGAAGAGGAGGAGGAGGAGGAGGATGTGAAAAGAAGACGAGGTTATTGAAAGGATACCAACAACGTCATCCTTTCTAACGTCGGCGATGAAAGGAGACTTCCGCCTCAGCGCTAGAAACGATTGGGTGGATGAGAGAGAGGGTCACGAGGTCAGACAAGCGTGGAATCGTTGGCCAGAGATTGGTGGGGTGGATCAAATGGTGAAAGGGTGGTCATAGGGCGTTTGGTTGGTTGGTCTCTTTGCCTGACTTTTGGATCTTGACCTGGAACCGAACCCTTTTGCCTATCGATTTTGTTTTGACTGAGCGCCTGTGAATAAGCTGGTCCCCGCGACGTGGCTTTCGTTGGACGCTGTAGAAATGTCGGAATCACGACGGTCACGATATGGTGGGGTAGGAGTGTGGACGGTGGGATAGGTATGAGGGTGTTGGGGTGGGTCAGAGGGTGGAGCGGTGGGTCAAACGGTGAATGGTCACATTTTGAGAAAATTGTGGATGTGTCAGTGGGCATTGGGGTGGGTCAGAAGGCGACGGAGGGTTAAAGGGCCTTGGAGTGGATAAGAGAGTGGAGCTGTGAGTAGATGGGATGGGTTAGAAAACTGCTTGTGGGTCAGATGGTAATGGGTGGGTCAGTAAATGGCGGGGTTGGGTCAAAGGGTGGTGGGTTAATAGGGTTAGAAATCGTTAACAATTCATGCCTATGGCTGCCTGTCTTGTTAGCCTAACGGACTGATCTCTCTCTCTCTCTCTCTCTCTCTCTCTCTCTTCTAGTTCTTTTCTTTCTTTATTGTCCTCCTTTATTGTTTTTGTTTCCTTCCTCCTTCCTTCCTTCTTTCTTTCTTTCTTTCTTCCTTTCGTCCTTCCTTCCTTCCTTCCTTCCTACCTTCCTTCCTTCTTACTTGCTTCCTTCCTTCCTTACTACCTTCCTTCCTTCTTACTTGCTTGATTCCTTCCTTCCTTCCTTGCTTCCTACCTTTCTTCCTTCCTTCTTTACTTCCTTTCTTTTTTCTTTCTTTCTTCCCTTATGCTCGAGTTAGGATGATCGGTCTTGCATAGGATTACTGGGTTAATTATAACTTAATGGGATTCGCTGTAAGGTGATAAGGTTGGGCACTTGATGATCGATTGGCAGGTTATTTGGTATGTTGGAAGTTCGATACAAAATGGGATCGAGACAGTCACGCCTGCTGTCGAAAAATTCAATTAACTCGGAAAAAGAATGAAAAACCAGTTGACTTACTTAATCCCATCTGTTCTAATCTAATCAAGCTTTGATTAGATTACTTTCAACACCGAAAGCGCAAGACATCGGTCAACGGCGACACTAAGTTTCCCTGAATTAGGATGGAGCGACATACAGTCTTTGTGCGATAATGAAGTCAGATGAGGAAGGCACATATCGAGTTTAGCTCGGACACATTACGTCCTGAAAGGCAATTAATAGTAGGGGCAAATTACAGATGGCATATGTTTGTATTGATATGCTAAATTTTGTTATTTGAATCCAGTTATGAGCAATAATAATAATAATAATAATAAGACAATTTATATAGCGCCGTAGCACAGCCGAGGCCGAAGAAAAGGGCGCTGTACAAGGGTTCAAAAATCAACTGCAGTCATAAGATATCCTAAAAAGATGTCTTGAGTCGTGACTTGAATGTGTCCAGCGATGGGGCATTCGTCACATTATCAGGAAGACTGTTCCACGCAGTGGGTCCGGCGACAGTGAAGGAACGTTCCCCGAACTTCGTGGAAGAACGCGGGATGTAGGGATGAAATAGCCACCTGAAGAAGAAGAAGAATAAGAAGAAGAAAATGAATAGAGAAGGAGCAGACGATCAGTTAAGCTACAACGGGCAGCTGTAGGCATGAATTGTTAGCGACCTCTAACCCTATTGACCCACCACCCTTTGATACACAAATGCTATGAATACTGCGTGTCAATTGCCAGTCTAACCTACATCACTATATCAAGTATCTGTAATCAATGGCCCGGGAAGTGTTTAAAAGTTGTGTGAGCCTACCTAAGGTCGAATAGGAAGCTTAGCCTTCGCGAGCCGTATATTTAAAAAATATTTTGTCACTAGCAAAGTCTATGATGTAATATCAACGTATATATCACTGTATTATTTTTATAGCATTTTATAGTCATCCAAAAACAACATTTGCCATTCTATGCGTAGTATCTCGCAAAATAGCTCGAAACATATCTAAAGATAATCGCTATATAGTGTTACCGCAAAATATACCTGTAGACCTGTAGATTTTCATTACTCGCGATTAATGTCTGTTCAGTGGCATTGGTAAAAATCTCTCCGTTGCCCAAAAAAATTATGTGAGCATGCTCTTGCCTCGGTGTCACAAAGCCAAAACTCGTTTGAGCATCGGCGTCTTTGGCGTCATGGCTTCCGGGCCCCTGTCTGCAATAACATTTAGGCCTACAACATTATTTAACTATAGAGAGCAGTCTGCTTAAATTTCCAACGGAAGTCTGCTGAGGGTATGACTGCTGTTGCTTGGGCAGATGACCTGATGTATCGCTAACAAAAAAATCAGACATGTAAATGTACACGTTTTTCTATAGCGACCGTATGACTTCGACCCTCCTCATATTTCAACGACTTTATTGGGTTAAATCTTTCACCACTGTTCCCCGATTGAATAGGGTCCATGTCATTTAACGTCCCCGTGTACGGAACGCGCTAGCCCGAGATTAAAATCTGTGAAATATAGCCATTTTCGGTATGAGAACCGCCACCCTCACGCACAGAGACGCCTTGACGCAGGGCCTACCCTTTAACCAATGTAGTTAACTGAGATACCAGCTGAGATACCATGGCGTCGATTGTGACGTCAATGTGTGTCAGGCCAAGTGAGACGCCTGGACGTACGCTTTAACCAGTACGCTTTAACCAATGTAGTTAATAAGCAGCCAAGACGAGTAGTAGCCGAAAATGAATACTTCATTCAATGAACATAAACGACGTGATTGTAGCTACTGCATCATCTACAGTACACTACTGCTATCATGCATAATATGGGCTTAATCAATTAGTCAAGCACCATTAAATTGCCTTTTATGATGAAGGTCAGCTTAAGATTCAGTGAGCTAAAATTCTTTAATGCGAAGCCACAGACCACTTCCTTTATACGGGACACTCTACACTGGCTTCCCATTCAGCAGCGTATCCAGTTCAAGATCCTAACGCTTATGCGTAATTGTCTCGTTGGCTCTGCTCCATCATATCTTAAGGACTTCTGCATTTCGGTCTCCTTGGTTCCAGGCCGTAGCACTCTCCGGTCGGCCTCCCTTGGACTTCTGACTGTCCCTCGTATGCGCACTGCTACAGCGCAGTCTAGAAGCTTTGCCTATGTTGGACCCAATAGCTGGAATCGCCTTTCCCGAGAGCTCCGGCTAGTATTCCTCAGTTTGTCTCTTCCGCAGTTTCGCAAGCGCCTGAAGTCTGTATTATTTGCCAGTGGTTTCACTGGTTCGGGTTGGGAGCGCTTCTGATGAGTCTATTCTTGAAGTGGCGCTTTATAAATGTCAGATTACAATTACAATTACAATTACTGTTCGTTGCGCTGTCTATCTTGACATCACTCTGTCTCTCTCCATATCTCTTATCTCGCTGTTTGTACGACGCTCAGTCAATGCAGTTTGGTCTGGTATGCGTGATCCTTCAGTATGTGTGTTTGGGTGTGTCAGACAGTCTGCCTGTGTACGTGGTTTTATAAATAATATAAGCGTAGTACTGGAGTCTACCCTACATATTCCTGACAAAGTGTCACGAAGATACTGTTGTTCATTGAGTTCCATATGGAAATTTGGAATATACTTGCGTCAACAATGTAGGAATGTGTGATTGCGTCAACAATGTAGGAATGTGTGATTGCGTCAACAATGTAGGAATGTGTGATTGCGTCAACAATTTAGGAATGTTGACTGTATTAACACCGTCGAAATATGAACTTGCGTCAACAATGTAGGAATGTGTGACTGCATTAACACCGTCGGAATATGAACTTGCGTCAACATTGTCGGCTTGTCAGCAATGCAAGAATGTCTGCCCACGTTTACACCGTCAAAATATGTGTTTGCGTCAACAATATAGGAATCAGCTCTTGAGTCAACAAATTCTGCAAGAATGCGTGCTTGCGTCAACTATGTCGGAATACATATTTGCGTCAGCCACGTCGGAAAATGTCTTTGCGTCACTATGTAGGAATGCGCAATTTGTGGCAGCAGTATCCACCATTTTGTGTTTACACGAGATGAAGCTTAAATTTTCTTCCAACGCAAGATAGTTGACCTCCAGCATTTGCAACGTTGGCGGCATTACAATACGCTCGGTCCAAATACAAAAGTCACAAATCAAACGAAGTACAATATGATCTACGATTTTAAACAAGTGAATCGGCGATTGCGGTGGAGGATAAGAGGAACAGGAAGAAGATGGATGGCAAGGGTGGGGAGGAGGAAACTAGGCAGACCGGAAAGGAAGAAAGGAGAGAAGCAAGAGGATGAGAACGGATTGAGGAGAAGGTGGAAGAGGTGGAGGATAATTGTAGAGAATCGTGTCCGTCAATCAATGCGATACAGCTGGTCAATTATGGTCGCTGCTTCTGAACAGATTTGCGGCAGATATGCCGGACAAGAACACGCACATCAGAGTTGTACATGCCTATATATATGCTGTACACGTCTATATATATAAATATATTCTCTATGTATGCTGTATCTGCGTATATACACTATACTGGTGTGTGTATATATATATTACTTGTATTTTCTAAAACCCTACATGCTTATTTAAAGGCATACATAAAACCAGGCATGCATATGTACTTAAATGCATAGATACATACATAAACATATGCATAGATACATACATATATACATTATTATTATTTGCACGAGTTACAAATTTTCGTAATAATAATAAGTAAGTAAGTAAGTATATTCTTTATTAACCAATAGCTAATCGCACATCGGTTTACAAGTATTTAAGAACACAAGAAAACTTAATATTCATACAACATCCTAACAATAAAACATTTACGCGTTAAATTGTCAGCAGGAGGAATAATACGATCATGGGTGTGGGGCCGTAGGGAATAACTGAGGGTTTTAATTGGTGGGAGTAGCTGATGTAAGACATGATTTGGGTTGTTCAAGATTGCTTTAAAGAGACGAGCATCAGTTGTGCCACAGAGTTCATCGAACGTTGGGGAGTTCCCAGGAAGATAGCGGAGACGCACAAGTCTCCACATCAAAGCCTGAAGCCGAGCTCTAGCCTGTGCCCCAGCATAGCCCCACCACACGGGAGAGGCGTACAGCATCCTGGCCAGTGTTGTGGCTCGGACAACGTCGTTTTATGAATATTCATCTCGTGTAAACACAACATATATACGTATATACATACATACATACATACACAGGCATACATACGTACATACACATACATACATACATACATTCATACATGCATACATAAATACAAACATACATAAATACATACATACAAACATACATAAATACATACATACATACATAAATACATACATACATACATACATACATACACTTCACCACTTGCAATCTCTGCTCAGGTCTTTCACTCTAAACTAAAAACACTCTTCTACAAATCCTATCCTGTTTCATCCTCTTCCCCTTGTCAATCTTGCCGCTCCAGTTCCAAACACTATCCACCGTAGCCGTTTGACTGTTGCCTAATCCTTGGATTTTGACGCGGAACCGAATCTGACTTTCCCACCTCTCTAGTTTGTTTTGACTGAGCGCCTGTGAATAAGCTGATTCGCGCTTCTTAACTATCTTTGGGCGACGTAGGAATCTCGAGTTTACGATCGCGATACACGCATTACATAGTCATACACACATACACACACATGCATGCATGCATATGCCTTTGTAGAAGATAGCGAAACAGATGATATCAACCGGATGGCTACTTGGTCGTCGGTCAGAGCGGAATCAGTGCATCCGGCAGCGAGGCGCCTGGCCGCCATCACCATCACCATCACCATCACCAGCAGCAGCAGCTGTAGCATCCGGCGAATAGCAAAAATCAGTTTACATCGTCCGTCCGTCCATCAGACTGCTTCCGAACCAGGCTGCAGCAGCAGAGGAAAGAGGCGCGGCGCTGGCATCATTGTTGCGGGTAAAGAAAAGACGGTATCCAGTTATAACGAGGAAATACGCCTGTAAATTAGATCGACATATGGATGGATGGAGAGAATGTTGTAATACATGAGATATACATATGGACCGACGATAAACACCAATACGAACGATCATCATCCCTGAATAAAGGAAACTCCCGCCAAAGCAGGAGGAGGCGGAGAGGCGCGTTTTTGTAGCGACACTACTTGAATGATTCAGTGAAGCGTTCATCTTCATGACAGATACGACTACCAAGACGATCTCGTCCAAGCTGTATGTCATATTTACTCATAATGTCCTTACATTATCACATTAACATCATATCGTGTTTTGATGTATAATTTCCGATACACTTTTTGCATGCCACATCGACTCGTATCTCGTTAGAATACATAGTGTATATTACAAAACATATATCACAAAATATAGTTTTATAATATATAACACATGCTTTTCTTTTTTACAACCAACTCTGAATTATCAGGATGATCACTCACCTTCCTATCCAGCAACCTGGGAACAGTCTGTTAAGTGATTTTAAAGGTAACTTTAGGTGTCTATATGTTCGGTAAATATGTATACTTTTACAACATTCTGACGAGACTCGACTAATGCAACTCCATACTATCGTCTCCTTGACGCCGCACTGCTTCCTTTAGCTATAGTCATGCACCAGACTGCAGGACTTCGCCTTGGAGTCTTGGAACCTCTTACCGAGACCACATCACACCTGTTCTTCTTTCCCTATACTGGCTTCCTGTATCTGAAAGAATCTTCGACAAGCTGGGATTCTCTATATACAAAGCACGTGCAAATCTTCTGCCATCCTACTTATCAGCGGTGGTAGTTTCACACTCTAGCTCTGTAAAAGGGCAATCATCTTTTCGATCAGCATCTCCTGGAAAGTGCATTGCTCCTGGTACATGTTTTGTCTTCGGCCATGGTTTATTTATAGCTGCTGTTTCCTCCGTCTGGACCTCTCTGCCACCTCGTGTTCGTAGCTCTCTTACTGAGATTATCCTTCACTCTAAACTGAAAACTTACCTCTTTCGGTATGGTTCCTAATGTTTCCTGTTGCTCGGCTTCAATGCCACGATGTCTCTCTGCCTGACTCTTGGATCTTGACCTGGAACCGAACACTTTAGCCTATCGATTTTGTTTTCACTGAGAAAAAGATGGTTCCCAGGATGTGGCTTTCGTTGAGCTCTGTTGAAATCTCGAAATTACGATTACGGTTACGATTACGAATGTGCACTTCTGAACATTATAAGTAGAAGGCATCATCAAATTACAGTTGTATTGCATTTGTGTAATGTAACGTTTGTTAATACTATTTAATGTAATCTAGTGTAAAATAATCTGAATACTTCTACTGCGATGTTACTGTAATGCAGAAGAGATCAAACGGTAGAAGCAAAAACAATAGTTAGAAAGCAGACGAAACATGATTCAGGAGTCACGGAGATCCTAGCAGGGATGCTACGTGGATAAACAATATCTGGTTTCTAATGCAATACGAAGAATAATTGTATTGTTTACCGTGAAGAATTTAGTTTCAAACAGGCTTTGTACAAATTGTATAAATATTCTTTTTTAAATTTTACAGTTTTCCTGTAAAATAAGATTATTTCTATTCTAAACTGTTTTTGTTTGGCAACAGCGAGTGAGCAGACGGCTCCGAGAAGCGGGACATTTGTAAGACGCGTTGTAGTTTCGTCAGCATGGGATTCTCTCTGTCCACCCCTCTGTCCATCTCAGCGTCCACTCTGGTGGTCATCGTGGGTGTCATGTCCTCATGGGTCAGTCAGGAGTCATGTCCTTCGGCTCGCTGTCGGTGCCTGGACGGCGGTAGCATCATGGCCTGCCAGAGAGCCCGACTGACGAAGATCCCGAGGGTCCTGAAGGAAACCCTCATCCTCGATATCGACCAGAACCGGATCAGTCTGATTCAGAACGGGTCCTTCCGGTCGGGGTGTCGGTTGGAGATGGTCAGTCTGCAGGACAACGGATTGCTCCACCTGGAACCGGACGCCTTTGCGGAACTACGCGAACTTAGGATCCTTCGACTTGGACGGAATCATCTATCGAGTATCCCAGCGAATCTCTTCCGGAACAACCAGCGACTTCTAGTCCTAGACCTACACGCGAACTACTTGACCGGGCTGCCGGACGGAGCCATGTCCCACGTACACAGTCTTCAATCATTCAACATCAGTTTCAATCAATTAACGACGGTTGCCATGGGACAGGGATTCCGTTTCACGACGCAACTCAGCAACATCGATCTATCAGGTTGAAGCGACGAATAATAATCCTCTACGAGTCACGCGATCTGCTTCAATCACACGCGCCACTCGTCACTATTTGAATGACCCGTAAAGGATGAACGAACGACGGAGCGAAGGGATGAAGGAACGAAGGATCGAAAGAACAAAACGAATGAACGAAGGAAGGAAAGAAGGATCGAATGAAGGAATGAACGATGAAATAAACAAACTAATGAAGGGCAGAATGAACAAATAAATGAATGAAACAAGAGGGATGAATGAACTATGGAAGAAATGGATGAAGGAACGAAGGAAGGAATGAAAGAACGAACGAAGGTCGAATGAGCGGACAAATGAACGAAGGAATGAACGAAGGGATGAACGAATAAATAAGAAACGAATGAACGAAGGAAGGAATGAAAGATTAAATGAACGAACTAATGAAGCACAGTACATACAAATAGATGAGCCAGACGAAATTGACGAAGGAAAGATAGAACGAAGGGATGAAGGAATGAACGAAGGAATGACAGAACAAACTAATGAATGAAAGAACAAATGAACTAGGGAACGAACAAAGTAACAAACGAATGAACGAAGAAACAAGTGAGTGAACGAATGAGCGATTAAATGAACGTAGATTACTGCTGAACGAAAGATCGAAAAGATAATTGAACGAAAGAACGATTGAGCGAACGAACGAATGTATGAATGAATGAGGTAGTCAGTCGGTTGATCAATCAGTCTGTTACTGAGTCATTTAATCGATCAGTCAAACGACTGGGTGAATGACTGTTCTAACCTTTTGTGTCGCATGCTTGAGTCTTGTAGTATTATCAGCCAGTCAGATATTCATCAATCAATAATTCAATCAATCAATCAGTTGGACAGTTAGCGTGAGGGTACGGAGACTATGTCCGACGCAATAGATCCACTCTGGCTTTTGGATGCATAGTTAAGGCTAATATATGTCACAGGTCGGTTCAGGGGTCTGACATATGTCAAAGACAGCATAAGTCTTTGGAGGCCCAACTGAAACTTCAAAACCATTGTGTTAAACCAGTGGAACATTTAGAGAGATTGACAGAGAGAGTAGAGATAGGAATAGACAGACAGGCAGGCAGGCAGACAGGCAGGCAAGCAGATATACAAAAAGAGACAGACAGACAGACAGACAGATAGACAGACAGACAGATAGACAGACTGACAGATAGATAGATAGAAAGATAGATAGATAGATAGATAGATAGATAGATAGATAGATAGATAGATAGATAGATAGATAGATAGATAGATAGATAGATAGATAGAATAGGTAGGTACGTAGGTACATAGGTCGGTAAGTAGGCAGGTAGATAGAAAGATATAGATAGTTAGAGAGACAGAGACAGAGAAACAACTAACAATTTTGAAATTGCAGGTGTAAAACTGGGGCATGATTGCTTTTCTACACCTGAATACAATGCTTAATCGATAAAAATAATTCGACAAAATCAGAAGTCGCGAGCAAATGTAGCGATGCCGTAATGATTGGCAGGGTTAATGGTCCATCCATCACGGTCTAAAGTAGATGACGCTGTACGCGGCTACTTGAAAGGTTGCTTTCAGTAGACGTTGTCGAGTTCAGAGTTCACAGACCACGTGGGTGGACAGCTAAATAAGTCTAATGTAGGTTTGAGCAATGATGGATCCTATGGACGCTTAGAAAGCAGTCTAATATCCATGTAAAAGCCGAGCAAGCATGCAACTAATTAGGTCGACTGGCGATTTGGCGACGTGTAACAGACAGTGCAGGGGAAACCAAAACGAATCGTTTGCTTACATGGTACGAATAATGAAAGATAGGGAGGTGGCCTGATATAAGCGAATACATATGTATGTATGTATGTATATATGTATGTATGTATGTGTATGTGTGTATGTGTGTATGTATGTATGTGTGTATGTATGTGTGTATGTATGTATGCATGTACATATGCATGTAGATGATAAGAGAAGAGAGGAAGAGAAGAGAAGATGCTGGAGTAGGTCTTTGCTAGTAGTCTCTTGCAAACACGTAGAGACCGACCAGCAAATTCCCATCCACCGTTGACAGCTGATGCCTATGCATAAGTATATCACGGCGAAGGTAACAGTAGTCATCCCTACATAGGACTGTATATATATACCACATATATATACATGTATATATATTTCATATATGTATGTATGTATATATTTCATATATATATATTTATATACACGTACATATATTTCATATTTACAGTACGTAATGCTTTTGAGGATTTTTCCGTTTGCAGGCAACGACATCGTTTCACTCGAGTCAACCTCATTCTCTGTCGCTCATTCGTGGGATGACCACATCGAGCGCCACATCAACCTCTCGTACTGTAATCTCCGCTACATCCACCCATCCACGTTTCAACCAGTTCCATTTCTGAGTACTCTGTCGCTCCAAGGAAACCCGCGGCTGTCTGAAAAGGACTTGCGCGAAGCCCTCAAGGGCGCGAATTCAACCCCTAAAATCATCAACCTCTCGCATCTCAATATTTCCGACGTCAAGGCGACGTTTCTTGATTATCACCCACGAGATCTGGTCGAACTGGATCTGTCCTACAACCGCATTGGATCTGTTCCCAAACGAACGTTCCTCTCGATGGAGAACCTCCGTCGGCTGGACCTCAGTCACAATGAGATCCGCGACATCCAAAGTCTGGCCGAGCTGTCCCGACTCGAATGCCTTGACCTTTCCTACAACGATCTTGACCGGTTGGATGACGCGGCGTTCGATGGTCTACACGACCTTAAGGAACTCGACCTGTCTTGGAACTCGCTCGTCGAACTCGATGACGGACCTTTCCTGAAGCTTTTCAATCTGCGTTTTATCGATTTGAGTCACAATCTCATCGAGCTGCTGTCGTTCCAATACAGTTTAGAGTCCGTTGAAAGGTTGCTCGCGACACGGAACCGCATCTCCAGCGTTCGGTTTCTCCATGCGCTGAGACAACTGCGCCACCTGGACCTCAGTCTGAATGCCATCTCGCGTCTGGAGGAGGAACTATTTCCACGCGGAGGGGGTCATCGCTATCTCAGCGTCAACATCAGCAACAATGCCATCCATCGAATCGCTGAGACTGCGTTTCGTTTTGCCTCCTACGACTACATCGATCTGTCGCGCAATCGACTTACAACTCTCGACTATTACGGATGGGAAAACATTAGGCGCCTCTACGCCAGCGAGAACGTCATTGCCGAGGTCACAAAGAGTGCCCTCAACAGATCAACCCTTCTTCAGGACCTCCTGCTTCACACGAACCACCTAACGCAGCTTCCGAGCGGGGCCTTTGATGGTCTTCTGAGACTGAAGATCCTTGACCTGAGTGCTAACCCTATCGGGGAGTACCTTGAACGGAACAGCGATGTTCTAGAGATGTCCGATCGCCTCGAACTCCTGCGACTGCGAAGCACCGGGCTCAGCGCGGTGCCTTCGAAGCTCCTCCAGAACCTCACCTCTCTTCGCGTCCTGGATCTCGCGCTGAACCGAATCGAGCAAATCGACGAGATCTCGTTCTCGCACCTGACGAGACTTCGCGATCTAAATCTCGCCAGGAACTCGCTGCGAGAGCTCCCGACGAATCTCCTCGCGCAGACGTCGTCGCTGAAGAACCTTGACCTTTCCGACAACGTACTTGACTGTTCCTGTCGGCTGATCGCCGTCTTGGGTCAGCTTCTGTCGACCAGCGGAAGTGCCGTTCGCATCGTCAACCTCCACAATAGGTCGTCCTACAAGTGCCACTCCCCATGGAGATGGACTGGAACCTACCTGGAAGACTTCTACATCCAATCATCCCCTTCGTGCCTGACCTCCCTTGACCTTTCGTCCGCCTCCTCGACTTTGCGCCGTATTGCAATAGCCATACCTGTAGTCCTCGCCGGCGTAATTGTCGTTATCACAGGAGTTGTTGTCGTCGTCATCATACAGGGCTGTCGGCGAACGGACTTTGTTTCGGGAATGATTGGTGGTAGACGCAGGACGCGGCTTCAAGGGACTGCGCGTTACGAGTGCGTTGCTGAGGAGAACATCAAAGCCATCGACAACTTGAGCCGCATCATCAGCAGCAGCAGAGGAGTGGAAGAAGGAGAAGCAAGAGGAGCAGGAGGAGGGGGAAGGGCAGATGGAAGGAGCCAGGACGAAAGCAAAGTACCCATTATTCTAAACTCTAAGTTTTCACCAGACTGAAACCATATCCGAATGGAAAGAAGAATCGCTCGTTATAGCCAGGCTCCTAAACTTAGTACGACTTCAACTCTCATGAGATCATCAACAAAATTACTGGCATAACTAGTAGAACGATAACGAAAACAGCAAACAAAAGAAAAACTAATAACCTCGAAGCTGTAATCCAACGCTTAAAAGAAACATAAAAGAAATTTAAAAACACAAAATAGCAAATTCGCAAGAAAATAAAGCAACACCTCATGCAACAAAAACACAACACACAATAGCACTCAATAACATAATAAACAAACAATAATAAATGACACAAGCTAACAACAAACAGAAAAGCAAGCAATACACCCAACACAATAACACATCATCATGTGTGTATCTGACTATTTAAATAGCGCTTTTTCAGAACCTCGTAAAGGCGCTATGTCATGCAGTTAACCAACCATTGTGGCGTTCTGCCAGCCACGATGACCATCGAGAGCCAAAATAGCTGTCTAGTAATATATCACGTTGGCGGCATTACAATACGCTCGGTCCAAATACAAAAGTCACAAATCAAACGTTTGTGGCGTCTTCGGAATTTTTGAACCTGCTTGAGGGCAGAGAACCAGAAGAAGAAGAAGAATATATCACAGTGGTTCTGCCGGACATTTCTCTTACCTGACCTTTGGTTCTTGACTTGGGACCGAACCCTTTTGCCTATTGATTTTGTTTTGACCGATCGCCTGTGAATGGGCTGGTTCCGTGACGTGGCTTTCGTTGGGCGCTGTAGAAATCTCGGGATTACGATTACGATTACAATTACTGTTAGCAGGTGTCAGTTGAATGATTACTCATTTATCCTTCACAGAACTTGATCTTAAACTGTCATAAAAGTCAGGCTACTTTGCAGCATATCCAATCGAACTATATCACTTTGCAGCGTTTTAAAGCATCGTTGCATAGCATGACCTACCATCGGAACAGTCTCCCTGTTGCTGATCTAGCTTACAGCAACATATTCGCTAAGACCTATCTGTTTCGACTTTGCGTTTGTTGTCTGACCGCTCTAACCCACCAACACATGCGATTCCTCTAATATATATATATATATATATATATATATATATATATATATATATATATATATATATATTAGGCATGCTAACAAATGCGTTACTTATTTACTACTTATCACACTGCATCACAAAAATAATTTAATATTAGCTACACAAAGCGTTTGAACCACAAGCATTTTTGGGATATCAATTGATAGCCACTTTACATCGGTAAACACGTACGCCAAGGAGCCTCTGTGCATGAGGATCCCCGGTTCGCAACCCAAAGGTGGCTTGTTTCAGAGATTTGAATCTGAGGCTCGCACGGTCCGTGCACGGGGCCTTAAATCTGTTCCCATTCAAACGGGCAGCGGTGTTGAAGGATCTCACCCGAGCAGGGTCGAGGTCATACGGTTGGTAAGTAATTCAGTGAGTCGGTCGGTCGGTCGATCAGTAAGTTATTCAGTCACTCGATTGGTCTGTCATTTAAATCACTCAACAAGTCAGTCAGTAAGTTAGTAATTATCTAAGGCAGTAAATCTGTAAGTAAGTAAACAAGTAAGTAACAAATAATTTAACACGTAAGTAGTCTCAGTGGCGTAGCTAGCCGTCCGAGGGCCCTTGTGCAAACTAAACTATTGCTTTTGCTTTAAGTAATTCAGCAACCTGACCTTGGCCCCTTGGGGGCCTAGGCCTCGTGGGCCCTTGTGCTTTGCACAACCTGCACAACCTATTGCTACGCCCCTGAGTAGTCTACATCTGTGCAGGACAGACGCCAGCGCTGATATCTGTCGGGAATTCGAACCCCAGACTTGGGAACCTTCAGTTCAGCACGCAGTTCATTGCAGTGGACCAGCACATAAACGCTACAGCACTTGGAAACCGAGTAGACTTGACAGATGGCCATCGAAATTGTCGTCCAGGAGTGCTGGCACTTTGAATAATAGAAGAAGGCAGTAATGTTTTCACGAGGCTCTCTAATAGGCTGTTCTGTTCGGAGCAGTGACCTTAATTGCTCGCTGTCGACATTCATCTGTGTTCCGCAAATGCGTCACCATGGAGATATAACTGCCTCGGTGACACTGAGTGCTATACACGCCTCGTCAATAAAATTCTTGGTGGAAATTGCTGGGGGCAGAGGTGACGAGTTCAACGGTTCAACGTGACAGCGACGTTGCAATAAGTCAGGATGCCACTACACTTCGCATAGGGAAGAGAGGAGGAGAATGACGTACGAAAGATGGAGACAAGTAAAAGTAGGCCTAATCGTAATCGTAATTTCGACATTTCTACAGCGCCCAACGAAAGCCACGTCACGGGGACCAGCTTATTCACAAGCGCTCAGTCAAAACAAAATCGATAGGTAAAAAAGGTTCCAATAGTCAGGGAGAGAGACAGCGTGGCAGCTAAGGTGCTTGATGTTTGGTATAGAATAGAGAGAGAGAGACAGAGAGAGAGAGACACACAGAGAGAGACAGAGAGAGATACACAGAGAGAGACAGAGAGAGAGATAAGAGGAAGAAGGGGTGTCAGTATAGGCCTGAATCGTTATCTCCGGATTTTGTCAGCACCCAAAATGCCAAGACAGATCCAAAGGTTAGGCAGATATACAGACGGACGGACGGTTCTAGAGGTGGTGTGTGGAATAAATGGAGCGGCGAGATGATAAGCTGTGCCGAATCGTATACTAAGCTTTGAATGGTCTTATTTCGGTCTATATATCCGACTTCTGCATTCGAGTAGCAGACAAACAGAACACATATCGGCTGCGGTCCTCATCGAGGAATCAACTGCATATCCCGCGGTCTTCCACGAGGTTCAGTGAATGTTCCTTCTCTGTCGCCGGACCCACTGCGTGGAACACTCTTCCTGACCATGTGACGAATGCCCCATCCCTGGACACATTCAAATCACGGCTCAAGACACACTGTTTTAAGATATCTATTGACTGATGTTGATTTTCGAACTCATGTACAGGGCCCTTTTCTTCTGCCTCGGCTGTGCTACGGAGCTACATAAATTCTTATTGTTGTTGTTGTTATTATTATTATTATTATTATTATTATTATTATTATTATTATTATTATTATTATTATTATTATTATTATTATTATTATTATGCATTTGATTGTTTTGCATATCAAATCTTCGACTTCAATAAATATAATAATTAAAAATCGATTTTTTAAAAGTTGCTGAAACATTTCAGTCGCTTGCCACAGATAAAGCGTGATACAATTAAACAGAGTGTGAAGGGCATGTGGTGTAAATCTAGCGATTAGATGAAGTTTCCATTGTTCGATGACATCTTATGGCTGCCAGGGCCGTTGACGTCGATCTTACTTTAACGCTTCATGGACTTCGGTTGTGATTAGTAGGCTATTAGTTCAAAAGGTTAACCACATCCTATGGCATCAAAGGCCGTTGACGTCGCCCTCCTCCTTTATCCAGGTTTGGGACTGGCACCACTTAAAACACGGCAGCGTTCAGTTGCGATTAAAAGCATTTGGCACTTATTATAGTGTCGGCTGAAAACGTTTTAAAGGTATATAACGAAAGCATTTCAATTTTTCAGTTGTAAAAGACATTCCATCCATCGTAATCTCCAAATTTCTAAGTGCTACTTAAAAGCTAAACGCATGGCATCAGCTTATTCACGAGCGCTGCGTCAAGTCAGTAGGGTTGTCCAAAGATGCCATGCCAGGTACCAAGTCCGGTTGCCAGAAGACCAGAGAGAAGGGGGAAGAGGTTGTTAGGGTGGGTTGTGTTTAAGCCGAGAGAAATAGGAAGGCATTCTGTCAGGAATGCTTCTGTCATCTTCGTTGACGTCGACCTTGCCTCACTCTTCTTGCTACGTTAATTTGGTTATTGGGTTTAAGTGCTTAACGTAATCAGGTTGTGGCTGCCAAGGCCGTTGATATCGACCTCCCATCTTCGATTAAATCGAATGAAGAACGTGATGATTAAGCTATGCCCTGGAGAAAAGTAACAACGCGAATTCCTCAGAAGTACCGCCACCTAGCGAAGACGTACAACGCGTTTGCAACCGCACGAACCAATCAAACTGTGTTCCACTGATACAAACAAACGTCTTACTTACTTACTTAAGTACTCTGCAGCACGGCAACGTCATATCAAACATATGCACAAATTTCAACGTTGCAGGACAGAAGAACATCCTTAAAACATACCCTACAATGGCGTTATAAGCCTACAATAATGCGCCTGTATGCCTACTCTTGTCTTGTCTGATCTTGTCTAATCTATTCGAATCTCGTATCGTATTGTTTAATATAGGCTATAGTAATCTAATATAGTCTAGCCCAGTCTCTTTTCGTCTTATCGTCATTATTTGTCTTCCAAACATCTTCAGAGACTGAAATGTTAATGTCAAAATCTCTTCCAAACAAACACTGCGAATTTGACCATAACCTCGTAATCGTAACCGTGATCGTTAACTCGAAATTTCTAGAGCGCCACTCAAAAGCTAAGCTCACGGCAACAGATTATTCACGAGCGCTGCGCCAAGTCAGTAGGGTTGTCCAAAGATGCCATGTCAAGAACCAAGTCTGGTTGCCAGAAGACCAGAGAGGAGGGGGAAACGAACTGTTAGGGTGGGTTTTGTTTAAGCTGAGAGAAATGGGAAAATAGCGGATTGGTAAACTCGTATGCTGACGACACCTACTTGTAACTATTCGTCTTTTTCTCTCCGAAGTGTTTCACGGACTCTAGGCCTTTAAGGTCATCTTACGGGCTAGCACGTCTCATCACGGGGACTTTAAATGGCATGACGCCCATTCAAGCAGGCGAAGGTGGTGAAAGTTCTCACTGATAAATTCATTGAAAATGAGCAGTGTTGGATCCATACGGTCGCTATAGAAAACCCTTTAGGTTTACACTTACATTTGTCATCTTCTTGTGGTTACACAAACCTCCTCCTGCACGACATCTAATCTTTTGTGCTTGAACCCATCTAAAGCCGAATTTATAGGCCTACTTAAGCCTACCTGACCAGCCCAAAAAATTCCGGAACCCTCGATCTCTCTCAGCCTGGACTCTACTTCCAAGCACACATTTACTCCTATTTCTCCTGTTTGCAACTCAGTTGTGATTTTCGAACAAAACCTTAGCTTATCTAATCATATCACTTATCATATACGCTATTGCCTCATGTATGTCTGTGACCCTAGGAGAATCCGCCCTATGCTTGACTTCAAAACCGCATCTATCTTTACCACTTAGTCTATGCAACACTAAATCATCAGAATTCACTTTTCGTGAATGCAGACACCACTCAACTGAACCGGCTTCAAGTTATACGGAATGCTGTCGTTCGTGTTGTCACAAAACCCACAAACACCGTAACATTATGCCCTATTGCTGTTCTCAAATCACTTAACTGGCTTTAAATGCCTGAACCAATAAAGTGTTTAGGTTATTTATCGATATTGATTTATGCGTTTAGCAAGCGTTATTTATATATGTATAGGCGAGTGAAAGATTAAGTGCATAAAAATATTTTGCTAGATAGGAAGATGTTTCCGATCAAAAATTAGATTTATAAGTCACTGAAGCAAGAAATAGTAATACACAAGCCAAAATTACCTTTAATATGAAATGCAATTTCAATATATTATGACGAATGAGCTAAAAACTTTCAGGCCAGAACTAGGATTAGACGAAGAATTATTATTTTGAACTTATGACTTTTTACAGATTTTTTATCGGAAACCAGTTACTAGCGACACTCGGCCTTGACCTTCAAGTGTTGTAATTAAGGCAGTTTGCAAAAATTTTGATGATTATTTTCGCCTAAAAAGGATTAATTGTCGATCTGAGAGTCTAACTGAAGCATCTGATGTAAGTCGTACCGTTGTGCAGGAATTGTATGTTGCTGTTTGATAATTTTCACCGAACGTTGTAAGTATTTTTATCCAAGCTGTCGTGCGCCATTATTCAGCCATTGATTGGAGCCGATTATTAAGACTGATCATTGTCGAACCTGCGATTAAATCGGAACAAAATTCGCGCTTTTCGATGGTCGATTAGGATAAAATGTAAGGTTTGTCAAGGGGAGAGGCTAAACGCAAACGCGTTTCGTTGTCTTAGAGGAGTGCTTGCTAAACGTTTGTGTCGTTTTCGTTCTAGTTTCATGTTAATCTGGAATAGATGATGGGCAGCTTGGACGCGTCGAGTTCAGGTATTGTGGGTGAGACAACACTCGTGACATCGAAACAGCGTATTTAGACTTTTGAGCTGGATATAAAAATATTGATGAGGATTCTAATTTAACCTAACGACTTTCATGGCATGGTCAATGTCTTAGTGTATAAACCAAAACGAAGGTAAAACTATGAAGTCTAGGTATTGTAAATGCTTTGCAAGTATTAGAGTAGAGCCATTGATAATGCAGTTGCACTTTTTATGATATATGCTAGGAAAAACAGATGCATATATTTATACACGATTTTATTTTAATTTTGTTGACATCTGACTGCTGGTCAGCACTTTATGTTGACAATTGTAACGAGGTTCAAAATTTAAAAGATGTGGCTCTGTGTTTCACCATTGCCCAAAACCCAAACTTTAGCTAGTACTGTGCTCATTGAATCCTGGATCAATTTTAAAAAACTTGGTTGATTTAGCATAACTGAATGAGGCCATTATTTTGATAAAAATGGGAAAGAGAAATACTGCCCGCACGACGTAGAAATTTAAATTAAGTCCAGCATGCTGCATTATGGTGATGTGCTTATGAGGCTCCTCAAAAGTCTGGTATTTTTCATGAACTATAACGTCTTGTATGGTTAGCATCGGAACTTGTCACAGACTGATTGTGGTAAATGTGATGAAATTAAAGGCGACACTTGTTTACGCATTGGTACATAACTCTTTAGAAACACGCCCCATGGATTGAAGGATGTTTGACTACCACAGGAGAAATTCACGAACAGGACAACGTTTTAACTTTTCAGTTTGCTGTGGTACTCAATTAATGATCATAAAAGGACTGCAGGCTGAGTGCCCAGGTTTGTCATGCTAGAGACTAAAGCTTCATAGCGACCGTAATAAGATTTACCTTATAGATAATGTAATGAGTTTCTATATAGTGAAGGTTTGAGATATGCCGAGAATTGCAGTGCTGAATTATATTTTATGACATTGTATTTTATTTTATTGAGATGTGATTACCCTTGGACATTCATTGCCTTCTTTTGAGAGCCATGATATGGGTTTGCAGTAGAGAGAGAGAGAGAGAGAGAGAGAGAGAGAGAGAGAGAGAGAGAGAGAGAGAGAGATAGAGAGAGAGAGAGAGAGAGAGAGATGGGCAGGGAGGGAGGAAAGGAGGGGAAGGGATGGGGCAGAATAAAAAATTTGGTGAACACTATAGTTTTTCTTGTTTTTTCAGTTTTTTCAGTATGCTTTTTACTTTACAGGGGACTCATGAATAAGTTTAAAATTTGGGCATTCATGGGCATTTTAATCTGCATTCAAATCAAGTCATATTCTGAAATATTAATGAATCTGGACAACAGTATTTTGACTGCAATCAGCCTGAAGTATGTCTGCCAGGCTACATTAAACATTAACCGTATGAACCGGAAATTATTGCAGTTGTGTTAAATAAATAAGTAACAAATGTCTGAGCCATCTGTGTTGGTGTGTGAACATGTATTCTGTATTCTCATGTTTTCACAGGGTGATCATGTGATGAACATCACCGGCTTTGCAGCCATGATTCACAAGCGATAGTTGTCCGTGTTGGGTACGCCTTTTCAGTTATATCTTGCTGTGAGGAGTATTCCTGTTGAGTTTTTGTTATGAACATGTCTTCAGGGTGTAGTCTCTTGAACGGTCAGAATGGCTCTCCAGATGAAGGACTGCGCAGTAGCTGCAGCGTTCCCAGAGCTCATCTAGGTCTCCAGGTGGACTCGGCTCAGGATCGGATGATGGCAAACTCCTCCAAATCAAACCCTCGCTCTTCAGACTTCCAGACGGGCATTTCGGACCAGTCGCACCATTTGAACCGTCGGCACCAGAACAAGAATGGCAGTTCGGGCTATTCAGACCTCGGCCCCGAGGGCTCGTCCAACTGCACAACTGGAGTAGACCTCATCGCCCCGGCGCTGCTGCTGAACGAAGCGTTGTGCAAATACGCCACCAATCTGTCGACGTCGGTACCCGAAACCAACTTCCCGGATGACTCGAAGCTCCTTGCCAATCCAAAGGGAATCATCAAATCCTATCTTCCACAGGCGTCCGCTATGAATCCAGAGAAGTTCGAGTCGTATCGGAGGCTGTGCTTGTCGCACGTCAAAGAATACTTCAAGCACCAGAAGGGAGGCATTGGCGCCATCTGCCTCTTATGCAATATGTCGTGCAAGCACTGGAACACCTTGCAGCGCCATCTCCAGACGCACCTTGACTTCCGCCCTTTCGCCTGCAACGTGTGTGGCCGGACTTTTTACAGCCAGAGCAAACTGAAGCGCCACCAGGTGATCCACAGCGAGGTCAAGCCCTACAAATGTCCAGTCTGCGACCGTAGGCTCGGCCGCACTGAACACCTCAAGCGGCACCTGCTCGTGCACACCGACAAGAAGCCATATGGCTGTTCGAGCTGCTCACACACGACAAAGAGGCTGGACGGAATACGACGCCACATCAAGCGAAAGCATGGCAACGGCAGTGCAGAGATTGTGTCCCTGGCATCTCCGATGGATCCAGAGTCGGCCGCCAGCCTGGGACCTGTTCTGTCGGCTACAGAACCCTCAGAGCCGAAACCGAAGAAGTCAAAGAAAAAGAAGAAGAAGAAGCCAGCTCAGACTCCAGCTGCTGAGTCGGCTTGTGATGGCGATCACAGGGACGCGTTCAGCGGCAACCTGCTGGATGTTGCGGCCAGCTTTGGCGTCAAAGATCTTAAGATGCCCGGATCTGATACTAAACCGCTTGACGATTTCCAAAGCAAGGACAGCAAGCAGCTGCTCAGCCACGAGTCGAGGTCTGCCGAGAGTGTGTCGGAGGACCTGAAGCCTGTCTGGGACCCAAACCAGATGCTGCTGCCATCACAGCAGATGCAGCAGCTGCTGTACCAGAGCCTCGTCAGAGTTCACCCCTCGGCTGCCAATGCCAACCTCAGCGACGTTTCATCACGAAACATGGCGCCTCCGATGCCGGTCATGGCAGCAACTCGACCTCCTTTCCAGCTGAACCATGGCAACGCTCTGTCGCACCCGAACGACGCGTTCTGCATGAACGGATCGAGTGTCCCGATGCGATACCCGCCGTCAGTGACAAGCGCGGGTGAAGGCTCTTCCAGAAATTCAAACCCGATGCTGCTGTCTCCGGGAAGCTCTCGTGCCAACATCGCCTGCTACGGTCAGATGGATGCTGGAACGGAGATGATGATTTCACAGTACTTTCAGAGTCATCAGAGATTTGCTCCACCTGTCTGGGGTTTTGCAAACCCGAACTACCACGGCTACTGACAGCCCTCGCGTGTCTCCGGGAATCCAGCTCCAGCTGCCTGGAGATCTGATCTGGTACTGGAAAAGTATAGACTGTGGCTTTAGACATTGTGTATCAGAATATCAACTTGTAGTTCCTCAGTACTGTTACGTCCCAGTTTTGTGTTATGACTGTTGATTTTTTGTCTCCTGATCTGATATGACTTGCCCAAGACTGCGATTTGCTGCTGCTAACCACAAGATATATGTACATACCATGTGTGTGCTTGTGTGCATGTATGTATTTATATATATGTATATACATTGGTATATATATATATATACATATATGTGTATATATCCTTGATACATTTTCACAGAGATGTTACATTACAAACATTGTTACTTATACTCGTAATTGCCTGTGTGTGCATTTCATTTTTTGTTACAATTTTCCCTCGTACAGGAATTTGTCCATCTGAGTTAGCCATATGATTCTATGGATTGGAAATATGTAGCGTCCGATTTTGTTTGTCACTGTTTATTTGTATCAGCGTGGTTCCAATGTGATCCTGAAAAGCTAAACCACTCACAAGACACTTGGGTAGTACTGTTTGACTAGACTTTTGACCACACTCAGAGTATCATTCTTGTCGTGATTTGTGAACTGTTAAGGTATGTGGAGTCAACGACCATGTATTTTAGGATTCCTAGCTGAATGACTGGGTGAACATCAAAGGATATATCACCATTTGTTGGTACTGTATAGCTCCTAAAATATTAATGTAAGCAACAAGTTAGGACCTGACAAGTTCTGATCGTAGTGTAAATTTATTTTACGATGGGTTTACATTAAAGTAAATTGTAACTGTGATGCTACATTCAACAGTTGTGGTATTCAGATGCAGTGGACCCTCTATGATGCTGCCTTTGGAGCCATATCAAGTATCGTATAAAATCATGGTTGTGTTATAGTGAAGTCATGTTTTAACGCTGAGGGAAATTTGGGATCCCTGTCCTTGTCCATGTGTTATGTGAGAATTGATGTTATTGTAGGGTATGTTTTATTGATATAATTCTGTCTTGCAACGTTGAAATTTGTGCATATGTTTGGTATGACGTTGCAGTGCTGCAGAGTACTTGAGTAAGTAAGTAAGTATGACATTTGTTAGCATGCCATGTGTCCATCAGCTGAGAGAGGAATCGTATTGAACAAGGAAAAGATGTTAACTCTTTGCACGAGTTGTATATTTTATGATCAGAGCTGAGAAGTGAACTGCGGAAGGGGTGCATGGCTATGTGGAAGGTTGAAAAGTGTCATGTTGCTGGATTAACTCTAGTTACATGTGCACCTCAGTCAAATGATCTTTCAAACCTGGGAACCACAGTTCTGAGACGTTTGTATTGTGGTGTGTAGACAGATGTGTTGACGTTACCTTTTTGTACTTCCTCCAGTCTGCTGCCTTCCCATTTCTCTCAGCTTAAACACAACCCACCCTAACACCTCATTTCCCCCCTCTGGTCTTCTGGCAACCAGACTTAGTTCTTGACATGGCATCTTTGGAAACCCCACTGATTTGACGCAGCGCTTGTGAATAGGCTGGTGCCCTGCGCTTAGCTTTCAAGTAGCACTTAGAAGTTTGGAGATTACGATTTCTAAATGTAGTAGTCCAGCGCGAGTGCTTTTAATGGGCGGCTGTTCACTGAAATCTGGTCTTCCTTCTCAGATTTCTAATGCCCAAACGATCTTGTCTTAACCTTGCAGTGGAAGGAAATTCTCTAGAGGTTCGTATGTTGTAAATTCTTGTAAATGCATCAGCGTATCTTGAGTCTTTGCAAAGAATTTGTGAATTTAAGACTTGCCAGTGGCTTATCAGGCTAATTAACCATGTGGTGTTAGGTTTGTGTTTCGAGGTTTAAGTTGTTGAGCTTATAGTTTCGACATTTGAAAAGCTGAAGTCTAGTTAACACCACATTTTACCAGTAGCCAGACTCAAATGCAACTATATTTTGGTCTGTGATTTATCAGGATCTGTGACTATGTATACACTGGTATATATAGATATATGTATATGTATATATATGTATATGTATATGAATATGCATATATGTAAATTACATATTTACCTATGTATGCACGTATACATATCCTGTATTATAGACAGTGATAGAAATTTTGGAGTGACAATTTGTGCATAGTATAACTGAGTTTGCATTAGTGAAAGGTTTTCACATGTGTTTTTTGGTTTTAACTGTTACTTCATAGAATAATTTTTCCAGATTGCATCTAGGTGCTAGATGTCTGTCTGATTGATAGGGTGTGTGGCTAATTGGGTAACCACCGGTTTACCTGGACCTGTCTGACTAAGGTGTTGTGTTCAAGCTACTTGCCAGTTTAGTGAATGAGTTGGGTTAGGGTCGTATTAATCTAGAAACTTCTCTATTACCATTGTGAAGATGCAAAAGTCTGGTTGCTTTTTATGTAAAATTGTTATGCGTGCCAAACTCCGGGGTGATTTCCAAATCCAGAGGATCAGTCCTAGGAGACTAGTTTATACCCCACAGGGTTATGAATACGTGGGTGAAAAATGCTGTGGTCTGCTGCTGTGTGTTCAGGGATCGAATTTTGGTGTTTGTTGTGAAACTGGCATTTTCTTTTGTTAATGAGTGCAGGCTGGAAAGAAACTTTATCCATCTGCTCGATTTGTTTAACCTGGGGTAGAAATAATCCCTCAGGATTTAAGAAGTTTGACTGCTGAGTCGTGCAACCTGTTACGGAGTAAGGAAATTTTGTCCAGTGTGTTAAGTCATGCAACCTGTTGGAATGTTTTGTCCAGTTTTTCAGTTTGCTGAGTTATGTGCTCTAACCAAAGTGTTGTGCAGTCTGACTTCTTAAGTGAGTGCACATCAGCTGTGCACTGGAAGACTTTTGATCAGGGAATGCTGTAAATGTGTGTTGGTGTATCTTACTGTAATTGGGCTCTTTTTACAAAAGAATAGCTTGTTCCAGGTTTTTCCAGGTGCTTGGGATTGCTGTATGTAGTTTTTTTAAAACAAAGATCTGTGGTCTGTTACACTGAAATCCAGCTGGCTTGACATTACTACCTTTTGGGAGGGCGTGATCTCATCATTCTTTTATGGCTTTGTGAATTATCTGCAAAGATGCAAAAGTATCAGCCAACGTTTGAGATTGGGCTGCGAGATTGCCAAAGACAAGTCCAGCCGCGAATCAGAGTCACAGCTGAATCTGCTTTTAGCTCAGAACATTTTCTGGTTGTTTTGTTTTCCAAAATCCATAGCACTGCAGGACAAGTTTTGTACTTCTTTATTCTTGCAGCTTTTTACAATGATGAACATTTAATTGAAAAGTATTCAAGTTTCTCTGTCTGTTACTAACCGAATGTTAAAAACTTAGTGATTGTGCGGCAAAGACGTAGCATTCAACTTGTAGAAATTAAATTCATGATCTTGATATGTGAGATCTTTATACAATGACTGTAAGAATGTTATATTATGTGTAAATTTCGCGGTCATGAGCTGTTTTATTAGTATTAATTATTAATGTCTAGATAATTAATATTAATAAGTGGGAGTTTCTGAGTGATGTGTGTAATGTATACGTAATGTGTATGTGTAGTTAATATTGTATTTCCTTATGTTGTATTGAGATGAGTAATCAAATGAGTGTTTTCCTCAACGAAGAAAGAGCTGATTAAGTAGTTATGTTTGCAAAGCTCCATCTTTTGTTTTTTGAAGTGATTTTAAACAACATAAGCTTACTCCGCAATAAGTTACGGCTTCCTTCTCATGTTAATCGTTAGGCTGTTTTAAGAATTTTAAATTTCATTGGCAGCTTTGAGTTTGTTATCTTACAAAAATATGATTTTGTGGAAGAATTTTTTATTTCTTGGGATTTTGCAGCCAATAAAACATTCAGGTAGTGATGTTAGGAAATTTATTACCAGAGGAGAATTTAAAATGAGAAAAGGACTGAGAGACGGAAGAAGAAAATTGAGTAGCTGAGAACGTTGATTGAAAAATGCCCAGAACTCGTATGTTCTTTTCATGGTTCCGTGGGATTGTGAAAAGTGTTGATTTATAATAAAAATAATGATTATTAAGAATCTGAAATTATTTTTATTATTACTAGTGTTACTAGTACTGTATAGTCATTTTACTGTGCATACTTTTCTGCTTCATCGTAAACTTGTTTTTGAGGTTGTATTATGTGTGTATCCTGTTTTGAATATCCGATACCTAGTTCTGAGATCTACGATGTTATGCAGTTACTGACTCGGGCAAAGTGATGCTAGTGGTGTATATAGGTGGTATGCTAATGGTGAGACATGCCACCGAAAATGCAGAATTTTAAACTTCAATTTTGATTAGTTGAGTGCTCGTCCGAGTCAGTCATTGTGTAGGAACCTCATTTGCTTATCACCGTTTGCTGATGCTACGTCATTAGATAGTGGCATTCTTCACGTATATAGATGAATTAAATGAAAATAAATTGGTCTAAAAACTGCTGCATTGCATCTTCACTTCCAGCCGATGTCGAAATTCATTTACAGTTTCATCTAATTTTCCTTCACTGCAAACCTACGCCAACCTATTGGCACTTATTTTGTGCCATGCAATGTCTATGCCTTAGTTATTTGAGTGGCTGACGAAGAGTTAGTTCATTTTTCGTTTTGATTTATCATTTGGATTAATTTTGTGATTGAATTAAACAGAAACTATGTTATGAAGAATGAGAAATTCCTTGTTCAGCTGAACTTGGGGCATGTATTTTAACTTTGTTTTGGAAGTAATTTTTATAATGCAGATTTTACTAGTATTGTCATTGTTACGATTTTATTTTGTCGTTTTGTTGAAGACTGTTATGGATGAGATCACAGGGTCATATGAGATGGCCAAAATGTCTAGTTGACGATGGACATTTCTCGTCAAATTCTGACAGAATGTTTCAGCACTGCGTAAGAGAAAGTGATAAGAGGATTTTGAAACATCAGGTTGCACACAATTACCAGCACTTCCGCTTTAGTTTTTTTTAAAATTGCATCAAGTATGCATTTGATTTTAACTCACTGAAGGTCATTAAGGAAGATACTGATCTGATCAGGGTCTGCAAAGTCAGATTTTAAGTCCTGCAACAACTGAGTGAATGTGCTTGGCTGTATGACCTTGCATGCATAAAAACTGTTGTCATTTTGTAATAGTAAACTGTGTAAGTAAAGTGTGTCCCATATCCCACAAGTGAAACGTAGGAGAGGTGCTCATTTCCTTTTCTAGGCCCTTGAATCCCAAGGTCCTGGACATGGGGCTAGTGCATTGCAGGACTTACTGTTTACTTCCCAGCTTATACTGCTTGGTGACAGAGGCACGGTGTGTGCAAACAACTTGCCCAGGGTTGTTACACAGAGTCAAACCTGCGACTGCATGATCATTGACCAAACGTTTTACTGATAGACCACCAGGCTGCGCTTTTGTTATAGTAATAAATGTGAAATTCAGTGAAATGTGAAAAGTAGAATTTAATGTTCAAATATCGTCAAATTGCCTGATTTGTTGCCAATTAGTGGGCAGCATTTGATGAAGAAAACGTTGAGTACTTGCACCCAAGATTTTTTTTCAATTGTCTGTATTTGGTTTAGTCCCTTTGTCGTCGAAGTTGAGCTTTGCTGAATTTTTGCTATTTATTTTATTAGTGTTGAACTCGCAGCAGAATTCTGAAGATGTTGGCTTTCGTTTGCATCTGTTTAAAAAATTGGGTTTTGCTATTTTTTGTTGGTGTATACAGCACATATTTCGGTTTTTATAATAGCATTTTGTTTTAGTGTTAACAAATTAAATGTTTTATTCATTGCATCAATCTTTGTTAATGTTCGAAATTAAATGTAGTTGTATTTGTGCTTTTTGTTTGTGTATTTTCTGTTCATTAATTCTTCAGCTTCATATTTATTATTTATTATTCTTATGGTGGTATGGTCGGTGCCTCGTAACCGGAGGATCGTGGGTTCGAATCTGCCTCAAAGTCACTGCGTAGCTACCTTGGACAGTTTGCTTACCCACAACTGTCTGTGAGGAAGGCAAGGGGAAATCACCTCACTCGTCTCATCCCCGGGTGGCACAAAGCCAATGGACCTGCCTTCGGGCAGAGAACTCATCATCATACTATATATCATTTATATTATTTTACCCAAGATAACCTGCCCTCAGAATTACAAAACTTGTTATAATTAATTAATTAATATAAGTAACTCATTGTCTTTATATAATTGACTCGAGTCAAACCTATTTATAAATAATATAGCCAATTCCAGTCGTTGCCTGTATCGTCTAGAATGCAGGTCAAGGTTCTTTTACCGCTAGTACCGACATTCAGAGAGTTTAGGCCTAGAGCCGGTGAATACGAGACCCCAATATCGAAGTATGCACATCATAAGCCTACTAAATCGCAGTTGTGATTATTATTAGAAAAATGGAGAAATAAATATTAATAATTAATACATACAAAGGTTTTGTTTTCAAAATCTGAGGCCTGTTCTCTGTGTGCGTGTAGCGGAGATGTTCTAGCGCTATATAAAATCAGTACCAGGTTATTAGTCACGCTTGGTGGAAGTCAGGGCACGACCATAGACATGGGCACGACCGAATGAAAGGTGTGTCGGAAATGATTGGGCTTAAAATAGGCGTATCGGTTAGTGAGAGGTTGGATTTGATAAAATGGAAACGAATTCTTGTGTAGTGAAAATGACATTAGTTCGGTTAAGAAAAGGAAACTTATTCGTTGTGAAGTTTGGCCAGGAAAGAGCCTGGCAGTCCATGTCGGGAAAAACCAAGTTTCACGAACATACGGGTTTTCCATTCGTAACAGTGAGGTCTGGGCCAAATGGCCCTGCTAACCCCCTCGACATGGATCGATAACATCAAGTCGTGGACTGAATTATCGTCCGATAAGTTATACAGGAGACACTTGACAGAAACAGATGGTACAAAATTGTCCTTGGTGCAGCCAATCCTCGGCTCGAGGACGGTTCAAGACAAGACAAGGTGAAAGAAAGAAACGAAGAGATTCCGGATAGTACAATTTAAAGGCTTCAGTTTTGACTGCACTGGAGTTTAGCCTTTGCTTCTTCGTAGTTAATCTTGAGTTCATACAGTTCAGTGTTCGAACTGACACCAGAGGAGTTACATCCACACCACTTCGAAATCACCTTTTACTCTATGCTATATGAAACATTGCAATTAGATATAAGCGGATTTGAACAATACTTTAATTAAGCAGCTGATTTTGACGGGGACAGAATTCACAAGACTGCCCTGTTGGGGCTCGATTCACCCTTAGACCCTAAACCACCACTAGGCCTATACTCTTGCCAACGAGCACAGGTCTTTTCCCCACTCCTGCCACAAATTATTCCCTTCTTCTTCGCTTTATCTATCCCGCAGATCCAATTCCAAACACCACCCACCGTAGCCTGACTGCCTGCCTGCCTGATTCTTGGATCTTGATATGGAACCTAACCTTTCACAGCAGTGGCGGATTTAGCTATACTCGTAGGGAGACGGCTCGTCCCCCCACGCCCATCTTAGTTATATGCCGGCACCCTTTAGACCAGACCCGTTCATGGTGGACTACCAGAATGTGGCACCCATCTGTAAATGCTCTTCCCCCTCTCGCAAGCAATCCTACAGCCGCCACTGCTTCCTGGCTATCGATTTTGTTTTGACACAGCGCCTGTGAATAAGCTGGTACCCGCGACTTGAGCTTTCGTTGGACGCTGTAGAAATCTCGAGTTTACAGTTAAGCTTAAATCGCCTGGTGAAAAGTGCGTCTAAGAGACATGCGTTCTTAACGGCGTTTAAATCTTCTAAACCCAGGTTCAAGGGGTTCGTCGGTCAGTTAAAGTCCCCGCGAATTGACTTTCGTTGGGCTGTGTAGAAATCTCGAGCTTACGATTACGATTACGGTCGACATCTAGAGAGATCAGGTCGAAAAGGTCAATGTGGTTGTCTTCAACACTGATCTTAGATGGGGCCTATTTTCACGTGACCCCGCCTAGCGAATCGCTGTCCTTCTGTTACTGGTGCAGCTACCGCTGGCCTCTGTATGCGATGATAAAATCCAGATACAGTTTAGATTTGACCCTCATTCTTAGCAGAGTTCAGAAGACACCCTGCTATGACCTGTCAACATCTGTCTACGAGACCCACTTATTAGCTACCCATATAAATTAGGCTTCTGAATCGTTTTAACACTAGGTGTCCCGCTTACGTCAATATGAAGTAGGCCTATTACAAGTCCGATATGACCCATCATACGAATGTAAAAAGTTACTTCATCTCTTGCAATTCCTTCACAGGTCTTGCACTCAACTGAAAATCGTAAGTCCGAGATTTCTACAGCTCCCGACGAAAGCCACGTCGCGGGGACCAGCTTATTCACAGGCGCTCAGTCAAAACAAAATCGATAGGCAAAAGGGTTCGGTGCCAGGTCAAGATCCAAAAGTCAGACGGACGGACAGCGTGGCAGCTACGGGGGGTGGTGTTTGGGGTTGGAGAAGAGAGAGAGATAAGAGGAGGAAGGGGTGTCAGAGTAATATCTGTGAAAGAGGAATTTGAGTGAAAGGCCGAAGCTTCCACAACTCCTCTCCTGATTCTTCCTCTTCCCCTTATCTCACTTTCCAGTTCAATTCCAAACACCATTCACCATAGCCTGCCTGAATCTTGGATCTTGACCTGGAAACGTACCCTTCTTGCCTATCGATTTTGTTTTGAGCGCCTGTGGATAAGATGGTTCCCGCGACTTAGCTTTCATTGGATGCTGTAGAAATCTCGAGCTTATGATTACGAATAAGCTTGCTTGATACATAAGATGGAAGAATAGCCAAGGTAAGGTCACGAATGTTGCGCCTCTGTGGATTCATTAGGTAGACGCGGTATTCACATTAAGAAATCCTTCACCGATTCAGCCATTAAGTCGGTTACCTCCGCGTATCTCCTTTGCCTTGCCGCTAGAATTTGGTCCGCTACTGGTTGATGATTTGAGAACTAGGTGGGTCCATACTGTGCGCCATCGGTTGATGCCTTGTGCATTAGACAGCGGCGCATTAGAAGTTGCTAATTATGCTACACATATAATTAGATTTGCTGGTTCAGATCCGATACGGACAATTCATTTTCGAGCTCAACTCTCCCTCTTCTCCTTAACCCTCCCCCCCCCCGAGCCAATCCTGACGATCTCTAGTCGGCGTGCAATTCTACCATGTCAGATCTCACAAACATTCCCCATTCATCACTAAACCTGAAACTCATACAAAAGATTCTTGGATTAATTCTTTCCTTCAAATCCTTAAAACATCTCGCCGTCTCCTGGAACTCGAATATAGACTATCTTACTACCAGTGGCGGCTCCAGGATTGCTTGCTTGTGGGGCAAGAGCATTCCCAGAGAGGCGCCACATTCCGACAGTCCTCCATGTACGGGTCGGACCTAAGGGGCGTCGGCCTATAACCAAGGACGAGGGAAGGACTTCCTAGATTTCTGTGCATTCCTATCGATCTATAAAGCATGATATTACTCGATATTACTCGGTAGGACTTTTTAGGGTCGCTGCACTCGCCATTAAGGCTGTTGTAAATTGCACGCGTTATAAATGTCTGTTCACTACTACTACTACTACCACTACCGCTACCACTACTACTACCACTACTACTACTACTACCATCATTACTACTACTACTTTTACTACTACTACTAATAATAGTAATAATAAAATGACCAAAAAAACTTGACCCAAATCGCCACTGCTTGTTACTTTGCTGTCATCAGTAGACTAAACATTCCTCTTTCACAGATCCTATCCTGACACCCCTTCTTCCTCTTATTTCTCTCTCCTCTCCAACCCCAAATACCATCCCCCATAGCTGCCACGCTATCTCTTCGTCTGACCTTTGGATCTTGACCTGGAACCAAACCCTTTTGCCTATCGATTTTGTTTTGACTGAGCGCCTGTGAATAAGCTGGTCCACGCGACGTGGTTCTCGTTGGGCGCTGTAGAAATTTCGGAATTACGATTACGATTAAACACTTTGATAATTTGATATCACGGCCATCTTCTATTTGCAAAGATATTATATTTGTCCTTTTATGTCGACTCAAATTCATCCAATCATCGAAATATTTGGGAAGACAATCTTCTTCACCGAGGGTCGTCTCGTCCTCTCCCAAACTCCGTCGCACCTCCATCCATTGCCGACTCATTCGTACTTCGTAAACTCGAGATTTCTAAAGTGCCCAACGAAAGCTATGTCGCGGGAACCAGCTTATTCACACGCGCTTAGTCAAAGCAAAATCGTTAGACAGGAGGGATATATATAGAAACGGTTCAAGGTCAAGATCCAAGAGTCAGGCAGGCAGTCAGGCGGCTACGGTGGATGGTGTTTGGAATCGGAGATAGGTAAAGATAGGTAAAGGGAAGAAGCGGAATCGCATCCTTCTTCACCGAAAACGTCTCCTCAAACCGTCTCTCACTACAGAATCTTTTATCGAACTCAACCTCCATGCAAGTTCCTTACTCTTCACCCTCAGACGATCACGATGACATAACTTCGTCGCCTAATAATAATAATAATAATAATAATAATAATTCACTTTCTGAGCCTGAACCTGAAGCCAAAATCACTGCTCTCATTCAGTCCACTCAAAACAAACAATGCGATCTTGATCCAATCCCAAAATCCTTACTCAAGGACTGTGCAACACCCCGTTCTTATAGTAATCAAAATCATAGGCATGTATCTCTGTCAACCGGCACTTTCTTACCTTTCTCTTTCTCGGCCTCCAGTCTCCTCATCTCAACTTCTGCAACCGCTCCTTGATCTACGCGGCGCCAGCTCTTTGAATTTAACTCCCAAAAAACCTCCGTTAATTCGCCCATCCCACTTTCTCGCCTGAGAGTACGAACTCTTCAATTGACGCTATCCTGCTTCTGCTCCTGCACCATCTCATCCCTTTTGTCTATCAATTTTATTTTGACTGAGCGCCTGTGAAAAGCTGGTTCCCGCGACTTAGCTTTCGTTGGGCGCTGTAGAAATCTCGAGATTACGATTACGATCATGAGCACCGTCACCAACGATTTCCACCGGAGCACCAAGCCAAGCTCGCTTCCTGGCTTGACCTTCCCTACGTATTCCCACCTGGCACAAAGTGACCAAACGACCTGGCTCTAGAGGACTTGAATTGATGTAGCGCCGGTGTTCAAGCTGGTCTCCCTGGCATGGCTTTTGTGTGGCGCTGAGAAATTCCAGAGATATACACTGAGACGGATACAACAATGGTATTTAAAACTAGGCGACAGTGGTGCTGTAGCAGACCGCCACAATGTGCGCAAGGCTCATAAAAAACCTATTATTGTTCAAGAATTCGACTGAAAACAATCCGTTAAGGTACAAAGACTAAACGTAGGTCTAAATCCTGACCCAGACAAAAGCCCGTCCTTTGTCAAACCGGTTTTGGTACAACTGCCAAAAAAAAACACCCCGGACACAATAGGAGTGAAAGTCCAAGATATCCATCGCAATCAGTCTGGGAGAACCGCTGATTAGAAAAAAGTATAAAAAGACGGTTGTTGGCCGCAGTCCGTCAGTCAGATTGGAGGAGGACTCACTCTGTTCGCTACACAGAACAACAGTGAGTAACAGTTCACTTATTTTCTAAAGGGTTTGGATTCGACTTGTGCTTTTTCATGTGAAACTAACAGCTCGTGTAGGAAGGGCTTTTCTTAAGTTAAATCGTTTTGAATATGTTGGACGTTCGGATCAGCAGAGAAAATAACATGTGTTTTAATGCGTAATATGGCGCAATGTAAAATGATAAGGACATCCATCTATGCGTCAGTCGAAATATCAGGCAACTCAAATGCCTAGCCTTTCATGACTAGTATTAACGTTGACGGCGCATATTAAGTCAAATATATTGTGTCGTAAAGGCCTACCTAATTAAGAGTATCATATTTAACATTTATGTAACCAAGTATAAATAAATACATGTTTTATATTAATTTGAGCTGGGGCATCACATGTACAAAGTGAATTTGTTGCCTGTCAGAAAATGTTTGTGATTTTATGATGTCTGATTACATGAACGTTCTCTAAGTTCTCTAGGTCACCTGGATCTATTTGTCCCTCGTGTTAAGTCCTCGCTTGCGCAGCAGAGGGCTTTTTCTGTTGTTGGCCAAACACTATGGGATGGACTTCCGCTATCGTTTCGTGCAGGGGTCACTGTTGGTTATAGAGCTCAGTCAGATCGTTGTTTAAATTAAAGACGTTCTTATTTCCCCGGGGTTCTCATGCTAGAAGCGCCTCCGAGTAGTTTGTTTTGTAAGAATCGCTATATACGTTATCAAATACAAATACAAATTATCGGCTACAAATACAAGTGAATGTTTCTTGGTTGCAGCACTGACAAGATGAAGTTCGGTCTATTCCTGGTCTTCCTAGCTGTGGCTGGGGGCGCTTTCGCTGATGACGACGACTGTTGCTCTGCCGAAGACAGACACGAAATCAGCGAAATCTGGAGCAGACTCTGGTCGTCGGCTTTCACTGACCGCAAGGTGGCCATTATGAGAGCTGTCTTCAACGAGTGAGTATTCACGAACGATGCTACAGGTCTCACTTTTCAAGAAATCCCACCCTGAGCCATCGAATTCGCTGCCTTCTCATTTATCTCAGTTTAAACACAACCCACCCTAAGAACTTCTCTCCCTCTTCTCTCTGGTCTTCCGGCATTCGGACTTGGTTCTTGACTGACACATTTGGACAACTCCACTGACATGACGCAACTCTCGTGAATAAGCTGTTGCCTTATGCTCAACGTTTAAGTAGCGCTTTAGAAATTTCAAGTTTACGATTAAGATCATGATTATTTATCCGCAAAACAGTCTTGGTTACCCTCCAGTTGTCCTTCCATCCCTACCGTCAATCCCTATCACTCTTATACCGATTTATTATTCAGTTCCGTCATCTGTAAATCCTGAACGGGAATCTGTACGCGGGACCTGCAAGCTATGACATTTCTAGTTATCAGAGTGCTCACTGTTTGCTTACTAATGACCATTTTTTCTTAATGAACTTTAGCATCATTTAGGCCAGCGCGGCATCTTTTGAAAAGACGCCAGAGCCTGTTAGATTGTGGGGCACGTTAGCCGATTGGATGAAGGGCTCGGCTTGTAACGCGGAGGGTACAGATTCGAGCCCCTTCTGAGACACTGACTGCGTAGGCACCTTGTGCACGTCCTTCAATAAGAATTTGCGCAGCGTCATCGATTGATAGTTAGTAATTAGACAGTGGTGCTTAATAATTGCAGACATAATAAATAATAATTGCAGAAATAATAATCGAATGTGTTTGCTTAAAACTCTATAGGCCCGTTTTCTAAATCTCAATTTCAGTAAGAATTCAGTTATGTTAGTTTCCAATTATTCTATCGCATCGATTTTCTAAATTTCTCTTTCATCTACTCAAAACTGAAAACGTTACTTTTCAAAAAATCTTTTTCTGATTCTTCCTCTTCCCCTTATCTCCCTTCCTGCTCCAATTCCAAACACCATCCACCGTAGTCGTCCGACTGTCTGCCTGCCTAACTCCAGGATCTTGATCTGGGACCGAACACTTTCTGCCTATCGATTATGCTTTGATTGAGCGCCTGTGAATAAGCTGGTTCCCTCGACTTGGTTTTCGCTGGGCGCTGTAGAAATCTCGAGATTACGATTACCCTCCAAAATATCTACCAGAGATAAGTCAACAACCACACGTCTCTTAAGTATTTCAGTGACCAAATAGAGCTTTGACAGTACATTGTCCTTTCTGGTAATATATTTTCAATCGCATAGGTAGACTTAAAAGGCCCAAACAGATGGCAAAATGGAATTATTCCACTGGTAAATTACAAACATTAGTACCAATCAAAACTGTACAGCGAAATTGACGGTAAAGCATTTTGAATTACTAGTGTGAGTAACTTTTGGATCATAATGTAACCTACTTTAAACATATTCTCTACCAGAGATAAGTCAACAGCCATGTTGCTACTGATACATGTAGGTTCCTACAAAACACCATTTGTATACTTAATAGTCCTACAAATATGTACACATGTGTACCTGGCAAATGTAAGGCTTTAAATAGAGATATACTTCATCAGCTCTAAATATTCCAGTATCTAACTACTGTAAAGCATGAACCCCTCCGCTAGTCGATTTAAATTATATTGTGCTAGTCGATGGAATCAATTCTATTGTGTATGTTGGTACTGTTTTGTTCCTCGGTAACTATGGCTTTATTATCCCCCCTTAATAATCAACTGGGACATAATGTTATGAGGCCGTTTGAGGATTCTTCTTCCTCTAGTTCGTTGCCCTCAGACAGGTTCAAACGTCCGAAGACGCCACTGTTTGAGGACTATGTCGGAAAATTATGAATTAATGATTTATAATAACTTTGTTTACTTTCGTTTCTATCGTATTGTATATTTCCGAGAGTTTGAGGGTTATGTCCGAAAATTATAACACGATAGGAACAAAAGTAAGCGAAGTTATATAGGCCTAAATCTAAATTATACCTGAACGTAAACTACAGAAACTACAACCCTTCACACTAGATAAAGCATGACAAATTTAACTTTAAGCAGTTTTACACAATATCTAAACGTCACAAGTTCAAAGTTAGGCTAAACAAATAACGCAATACAATGGACCAGCAGGTAGGCCGAGCGAGAAGCGGTGAATGAGACGACTTAGCGATCACAAGACGATGACACGACTCGACGACGTGGATTTCTTGGAAGAGGACTTCACAGGACAACCCTGTCCCGCGGCGACGAATTGGGCACGACAAAAACTCTTCGGATTCGGAATTCGAGGGACAAGCCTTGTCCAACGACGACAAACAGAGGGCAAGGTTTTCTCGGATGAAAAATTCGAGGGACAAGCCTTGTCCAACGACGACAAACAGAGGGCAAGGTTTCCTCGGATGAGAAATTCGCGGGACATGCCTTGCCTCACGACGGCGAACAGAGTTCTCGACGATGTCCCAAGACTTGATCAAAGAAGACACCGGAGCCTCGGCTACACTTCAGCACAGAACTGGCGTCCCTCTAGGATACCTTAGAGCGTCGTTTCGTGTACCGACCCTTGGGCTTGCAGGGCATCGGAACTCTGTAGCTCTATTGACCTCCCAGCTACCTTCCGCCCGAACTAAGCGGTCAGCGACTGGCGTGAAACTTAACTTAAGATGACACCGCTGTCCCTTCGTTTTACTATGAGGGAAGGGTATGCTCACTTCGCCTCAAGGATTGGGGCAAGACATAGGCGTTCATTCCTTCTAGCTGTAACTGGTCACCTATACATATTTGCATATACAACATGAACAAAATATAAACAAACTAAAAAATGTAAATAAACCTACACAAATGTTATCTATACATCAATTAAGGTTTCCAGTGAGTATACAATGTCTATCATCCATATAATGGAAAGGAACGTTAATAGACCAAACTAATTAAACTAAACTGAATGAATTACTCAAAGTTAATGTCCTAATAGCTAATCTGCGATGGTTGAAACGTCCTCAGAATAAAGCATACACGTCTACCGCTGGATTGACCTATTCAAATTACAAACACGAAAAGAAGTAAACAATAGCAAAATAGGTGTAGGCCTAATATCTCAACCTGAACTCTACAACAATGCGTAACCGTATTCGGAAGCTTTCAGTAATCGTTTGCTTTTGTGATTTCAGCCTGTTCCAACACTACCCAACTGCCAAAGCCCTCTTCGAAAGAGTCAAGGTCGACGAACCGGATAGTGGCGATTGGCGCTCCCATTCGGTTCGTATCGCCACCGGTTTGGACAACATCATCCAACTCCTCGACGATACCGCCGTCTTGGAGCATCAGCTTGCCCATCTGGCTGACCAGCACATCCAGCGCAAGGGAGTCACCAAGGAATACTTCAGGGTAGGCAAATTTCTCCCTTCATGCGTTCTCTCTTTCAAAAAGAATCTATCAAGCTGTAGGCAAGTAATTGACTGATTAGCCTATGCGTCTTGGTTTGCCTTGAAGAGACAAACGTTGTGTTACTCAAAGAACTATAACATGCCGGACAGCTTAAGAATCGCGAGTCAGTGCTGTGCTATTACTGTTAGGTTTACAACAAGCATCGAAAATCAGACAGACCAGCGCAATGCATCAGTGGGTTAGACTACAATCTTATTAGGTCGATTTGATACACGAAACTCAAGGTCCGATTTGAAGTAAAAAACCTTAAGAACGGGAACGGTCTAGTGTTGGCGAAGTGCTTGAAAACGTTTGTCTTAATTGGTTAAAGTTGCTCTGGTTGTCGTTTCGGCCAAGGTCACACAGCTGTTAGACAAGCAAAGTTCAAAACAAAGCAGGCAGATCTAATTTCTTTTGTGAACATTTTTTCTGCGTCTTGATTGTCTGACCAGCACGACCAAAAATGTGTGTTCTGCTCCATATTCAATGAACGAACTCTGTCGAAGGCCTGTACAGCTTGACTTAGTTTTTTACATTCATTTTCAATATGGTTTTTAATTCGAGTTATTTCAACCGTCAGGGTACGTCCTATTCGAATACAATTGCAAGCAAGACTATTGTTCTAAAGTAACTTCTTATTCAATGGCCTTCAATAACCCGGCGTTGTTGAAGAAATCCCGTCTAAGCTGAGGCGTGTGCTGGCCTCATACTGAAGCACGACATCTTTTATGTTTCAGGGAATCGGTGACGCTTTCGGTCGCGTCCTCCCCCAGGTTTTGAGCTGCTTCAACGTTGAGGCCTGGAACCGATGCTTCCACAGACTCGCCAATAGGATCTCCAGAGATCTTCCTTAAACGGTGGCTCCGACTATCACGCGACACTATGACGATGTCCTTGCAGTTTCAATCCCTCCAAAACAGGATTCGCTCTTTGCGCTCAAACCCTCAATTCAGTTCCAACGTGGTGACGTTTGTCTCAATAGAACACTGGCGCTTGTTCGAGAAATTCCAAAAACTTTGAGCTGAAAAATTCCGACATTCTATTTCCTATTTCAAATTCAAATTGCTAGGCATTGTCTTAAATGTTGCATGACCTATTGATATTGTAGTTAACGACTGAAATTATTCTATTATCTGCAATGACTTAGTCAGTGTACAACTTGATCTGTGTACGAAGTCGAGTGTTGTCATATAATGTCGGTTAACGGTGACTGTTCTCGTATACCTGCATTTATGACAGTACTAACACAGTAACATCAAAAGAGTGAGCTCGAATCTTAATCGAAACAGTAACAACTACAACAGCGTAAACATCATCAGCAACAACAACAACAACGTGAACAACAACAATGAGTAACATCCATAACTCAGGGTAAAGTGAAATGCAACGTTGTGTAGCAGTTGTCGCACGTGACAAGATAAGCACATGCGCCATGTGAACATGTGACCGCATAACTTAGTGTTCATACAGTGAACAGTGGCTTCTATTTATAAGTTTTGCTGTCAAAGTAACATCCAGTGTATATTGGCGAAATGTGACTCCTGTCTCGTGCGAGAATTCGGCACGCAGCTTTGCATTTTAACTAGAATGACCGTTCTCCTGTCAACGTTTCAATAAAATTTTCACCAGACCGCAAACATGTGTTGTATTTTTGCGTAGAAACATCCAGTAAAAGTCTTCAAGATTTAAAGGTGAAGTGTTGCTTCAATTGGATCTCTCTAGAAAACTCTGTTATTTCACGCTGAAGTTATTTGGAGTGCCTTTAGGTTTTGAACCATAATTTACAGTCCTACCATGAAGATATACAGTAGTACCTAATTTCTAGAACTTTTCAAATTTCAACTAATGAAAATTTAGCTGACGTTTGACAAGTTCAAATACTATTCAGATCTTGCAATGAAAATTTTGGATATTACTGTATATCGAGTGTATTTTTACTGTAAGTCAAACTATCCGCGTTTGACCACGGCTTTATTTATGGAGGTTATCACCACGATTTTATCCGGTTGATTTGTCATCCTCAAGCAGGTAGGAAGAGGATGGGAAGTCAACTGGGTATTTAGACTGGTTCGTTGGTTTTCAGTAGCTTAGATAATAAATGTTAGTAACAGCTCCCGTTACAACTAATCCTTCCACCTACATATTTTGCTGAAATATACCAAATGTCATTCTCTGAATATCGAAACTATTCGTTCAGCTGACGCTGTTAACAACATGTGCCTTTCCTAAACCCGTCATTCCATCTCTTTAGAATCTGTAGGTAGTCTTTGCAAATATTGGTTCGATATATTCGGCAATCTTAAAGTTCTTGTTAAACCTCACACACCAATTGGCCTATCGAAGAAATTATATCCAACTCTAGCCTAAATTTGTCAGATCAACAGCTTTTAACATTTTTTATTGACAGCTATAGCTTACCATCCAAATTTTATGTGCAAAACTAAGTGCTCACTAATTTGTTTTGCCTTCTTTTCTGAAAATGCCTTTAGAAACTGTTCGTCTGCTCCATTTACATCAGTGATTTTTTGTGACTAAGGAATGGACTCTATGGGTCTGCATAAGGAAAACGGGACATTTATTCTCACTTTGAGATTCGTGGTCGGCGTTTGTTGAAATCGGCTCAGAAACAGTTTAGAAGGCGTATCAAACTCATGTATTTAAATCTAAACTTACATAAAAGACGCACTCTGTTCTTAATAAAGAAAAACTGTTACTTAAAAGATTAAATTTAATGGCTTTTAACAAAAACTTAAAATTAAGACCATAAAAATATATTAGAAATACAAGACATTAGCTTACAACAGTAGTCTTTAAATTCTCTGTCCTAAATTAAATGTACATATTTTTTATAGTGACTGTATGCCCTTGATCCTGCTCATTTTACAGTGAATTAATCGGGTGAGATCCTTCACCACCGCTGACCGTTCGAATTGGCGCCATTTAAAATCCGCACTCCCCATATATGGACCAAGGCTTTAGCTAGATTCCCTGACTGTTTTGGATTTAACCTGCTCATACTCGGTTTAATTATAACATTTATGTAGAGCCTATTGAGATTACAACAAAATGTAGGCGTTCCCGCTATTAATACCCCAGAGGATTAGAAAGAGCAACGAGCTTATAGCTTAATGGTTCCGAAATGAGTTAGTCTTCCTACTTGCTCCCTTATATTACAATATTATTATTATTCTGCTAACTTGTTGCTAATTTATTTGGAAATAGAGACACATTGAATCAGACTAGGTCTGGCAGACACACACTACAGTAAGCCGTTGTGGTTAGCGGAAGTCGAGTCGTTGTAAGCGAAGTCTTTAATTTTCCCGGGATTTAACACAGTTTAAAATTTAATCGACAACGTCTATGTACACAAAGTCTGCTCAATCCCAGGATCCAATTCAATGATAAAAAGACATCCTGAAGATATGAACACAATCTGGTCAATACAGCATAGAACGGTCGAGAATTGCCTTTACAAAAAAATAATAAAATGATGCTTGGCGATGTGAAGCGGAAACTGTGCACCAACAGCTTGCCCCAAGTTTCGAACCTCCGGCTCCGATGTTGAAATCACAGAACAAACTTCCACCACTCTATAGCACAAAATCCTTACCAAAGAGGAAAGATTTAGGCTAAATGTTTTGTGGGTGAATCTTTATACTGTATGTAATATATATTGTACATACTCTACTTTCTCTAAATAGATATACCTGTATATATATATATATATAGTATATAATCTGTATGTATTGCACTTAGATTAAACCTGGACGCTGAGGTCGTAGTCCTTGCGACTGCAGCGTTTGTACATTCATTTTGGGTTGATCTTGGAACTGTGAGTAGCAGTGGCTTTCAATGGGTAACAATGGGTTCCAAGATGATAAAACACAGACAGGGTACTCGACTGATCTGACTTTGTGTGTCCAGTTTTTGTCACTTCCTTTTTTATCGACGCATCTGTCTCTTAGTCTCTCTCTCTCTCTCTCTCTCTCTCTCTCTCTCTCTCTCTCTCTCTCTCTCTCTCTCTGTTTCTCTCTATGTATCCGAGCCTGTCTATCTCTCTACACATCTGTCTGCTCCTCTCTATATATCTGTACATCTGCCTCTCTCTCTCTCTCTCTCTCTCTCTCTCTCTCTCTCTCTCTCTCTCTCTCTATGCATTTGTCTCTGTACTTCTTTCTACACATCTGTCTCTTTGTGTCTTGTCATGCGCATCTGTCTCTTTGCTTCTCTCTAGGCATCCGTCTTTTTGTCTCTTTCCATATGAATTCTGTCCTCTCCCTCTCTGCGCATCTGTCTCTGTCTTTCTCTTTACATCTGTCTCTTTGTCTCTCTCTGTGTGTCTGTCTCTGTAATGGACGCATCATAAGGTTCTGGACACTGGACCAGTGCATCATAGGACTTGCCGTTTACTTCCCAGCTTATGCCAGTACCCAAATTATTCTGCTGGGTGACAGAGGCACGGCGTGTGCAACATGCCCAAGGTCGTTACGCGGAGTCGAACCCGCAACCGCACGCCCATTGACAAAACGCGTTACCGACAGAGGTGCTATAGAAATTCACTGTTACATTAATTTTACAAAACCAGTTCGCCAGTGATATACATTAAACCACAACAGGCTAAATTTTCAGTTGCATGAAACCTGGCGATATATAAATCTTCGTTTACACTACCTTGCGATTCTTGGAGTTTATTTAATTTCGGACAATCGTCAATTGTGTTTGGTGACCAATGCGTAGGAGAGACTGGCAGATAGCTATCCTCTGTCTGTCTTCTTCTATACGTTCAGCCGTCTGTCCGTCTGCTTCTCTGTACGTCTGCTTCTGCCTGTCTTAGTTGGTCATCCTTTCAGCCTAAGTGCAATTGTCCAAGCGCTTGACTTCTGCCTACGGGAATGACCTTTAGTCATGAAAGAACACAATGGGGTGATTGTCCAAAAGGAGGATGAGGGGTGGGTCAGATGCAGGAGCAGTATCAGCATCAGCAGCAGGGCGCTGTCCACCAGGGCCACCTGGGATCGGAGATGAGTATAAAAAGACTGAAACGTCCCTTGTCAGTCAGTCAGTTTGAAGGAGGACTCGCTCGGTTCGACACACAGAACAACTGCAAGTATAGCTACAGTGTCACGTTATTTATCGATTATTATTTATTATTTATTACTCATTAAGGTTTTTGTTTAAAAATTGTATAAGTGTTTTATAGAGGCATAACCTAATTGGTCTGTATCTCCGAGATCATATCATGTTATTTATCGCTTATTATTTATTACTTATTATTTATTATTTATTACTTAAACCAGTAGCTGTTTGTATTAAGCTTTTTGTTTAAAATTGTATAGGTGTTTTCATTAAGGCATAATCTAATTAGTCTGTATCGCAGAGATCACATCTTTGATATAATACCTATATTGTTATACTTCTACTGCTTCAAAGTAAAACTTCCATGGTTTTTTGAGATTTTGGTTTACTGTAACTTCATTACTTCAATCTTCAACCACTTCAAAAGTAAAGCTTCCACGAGCTTTGGAGATTTAGATCTACTTTAATTTTTTACTTCAACCTCGTGTTTCAGTATACTATCCAATCTCTACCGCATACCACTGTAGGCCTATTATTGTTTTTATAAATATTAGAATTTAAAATATATGAATACATTTCTTGTTCATATCACTGTTACTATTTGATTAAGCAATACACATATGTGGCTTATACGTGTAATTGAATAACAATAACTTTAAAGTTATAACATTGAATATTGAATAACAACGTTCGGTAAAGTGCAATGCACCAGGAAAGGTTAAAGCCTTTCGTGATATTTATTTTTGCTGGTTATCGGAGAATACGAGTGATCTTACGACTTCTTGTTGAATGCTTACTGATTGCAGCATTGACAAGATGAAATTCGGTCTGTTTTTGGTCCTTCTGGCTGTGGCTGGGGTCGTCTTCGCCGAAGACGATGACTGTTGCTCAGCGGAGGATAGAACGGAGATCCGCAATATCTGGTCCGCAGTCTGGGCGTCGGCTTTCACTGATCGCAAGGTGGCCATTGCCAGAGCCGTATTCGAGGAGTAAGTCATACTGAGGAAACTTTCTTATGTGTCTATCAAATTTTGCCCATTAGTTATAATAATAATAATATCAATAATATTATTATTAATATAATTATTATCATCATCATCATCATCATCATTATCATCATCATCATCATCATCATCATCATCATCATCATCATCATCATCATCATCATTATTATTATCATTTTGAATATTTTTAGCCCCCCAGGTACATATGATCCCTCGGGGCTTAAAAACTAACTAGGCCTATCTATCTATCTATCTATCTATCTATCTATCTATCTATCTATCTATCTATCTATCTATCTATCTATCTATCTATTTAAATCAATCTCTATCTCTGCAATTATCTCTAATTCACTGTCTTAAACTCCATTTCTAAGTCCAGGTCAAGCTAAAAGCTCAACGAAACTATACGCATCTACGCCAAATAATAATTTGCCTTCAACCTGAGTTCTGGCTGAACAGTCATGTTATCCACTGGGCATAGTCTGCCATAGACGTATGTTTAATGAAACAAATTGAAAAAAATTTAGATAGCCTCCAGTGGCACAACTTAAAAGCTATCTGTGGTAATTTGACTAACGAACAGCCCATGATAGAACATCGATCCATCATGCTAAGTTTTGATTCTAGCATGTCTTTTGGGGGTATTCCATACTCAGTACGACAAGGTCCCGTGCATGATTTGCATGGAGCCCCACGATTGGTTAACCTGGCCCTTCTGTCAGTTTTAAGTGGTCAAGGTCAAGATTACGCCGACTGCTTCTTTCTAAAGCATTACTTGGAATATGTTCACAGTATTTCAAAGGCGTACTTGTTATTCCTAATGGATCGCTTGTTTTAAAATTTTCACAGCCTGTTCAAGCATTACCCAACCTCCAAAGCCCTCTTCGAAAGAGTCAAAGCCGATGCCCCGGATAGTCCCGAGTTCCGCGCCCATTTGGTTCGTCTTACCACCGGTTTGGACGCCGTCATCAACCTCCTCGACGATACCGCCGTCTTCGAGAATCAGCTTGCCCATCTTGCTGACCAGCACAACCACCGCAAGGGGGTCACCAAGGAATACTTCAAGGTAAGAAGATGCACTTCTCTAATTCAAATTTGATAAGCACGATACTCGAGTTGTTATCGCGTGTTAACAAATGCATTACTTACTTACTTACTTACTTGTTGTGATCGTAATCATAAATACACGTTATACAGCGCCTCTTCAAGGAAATCCTTAGATGTCATCCAGATATTACAGCATAAGACCACGATCAAACAAAATGGTCTTCAACTGCTGGTGAAGTAGAAGCAGAACAAAGACAAGAAGCTCACGTGGAAAGCTGCATTGCAGCATGTTCTAAAATCACAATCAATCAACATGATAATCAATATGTGTTCAATATGGGAGTCATGAAGTTGGAGGGATGAAAACTAATCGAAAGAAGTGTGACAATCCATAACTTCATCGTTAAGCAAATCTATTTCATCTGATATAATGCGATATACACACATCTCTATTCATAAACAGTAAACGAAAGGACAAAACAGCCTATGGAAGTCTGTACAAATTGGCGTTTGCACTTCACACTTCATAACAACGAGTGTTAACTTATTTCAGATTTTTTAGTTCCGAGAAATTTTGTATATAATGTTTAGCGGAACGATACCAAATAAAGCAGAATGAGTCTTATTGTACTGCAAAACTATGTACCGCTAATGTTGAACTGAGCGTCAGCACTGTTTCTTTTATATGCCCAACTTTTCACAAGTCAACCCCTTTTTGGCGATTCAATTTTTCCAAAGCCCAGAATGAGTTACATATGTTACAGAAGTAGGCCTATATTTCTTTTTGACAAAACCAATCGACTAACGTGCCACGGTAGCCGATTGGATGGAGTGCTCGGCGTATAAAGCGCAGAGTACGGGTTCTAGTCTCTTCTGAAGTGGTAACTGTGTAGGGACCTTGAGTAAGTCCTTCACTTACAATTGCTCAGCGCCATCAATTAATGTTTAGTCATTATATATTGGCGCTTAACAAATGCAGAGATGATAATAATAATAATATTAGTAGCCGATTGGTTTGAGCACTTGGCTTGCAATGCGGAGGTACGGGTTCGAGTTTCTCTGATATTGTTACTGTGTCGGCGCTCTGAGCAAGCCCTTCACATACAAATGCTCATCATCAACGATTGATACTTTGTCATTAGACAATGGCGTTTACTAAATACAGAAATAGTATTAATTCTTAGTTAAACCCAGATAGATGAAGTAAACGTCGATCTCGCATTGCTTCTCATTCGACGTCTATTTCCATTTCAGGGATTCGGTGAGTCTTTGGCTCGCGTCCTCCCTCAGGTAACGACCTGTTTCAATCTCCAGGCCTGGAACCGATGCTTCACACAAATCGCTAACAGGATCTCCAAAGACCTCCCTTAAACAGATGGCTACAACTGCCATGCAACAAGCCGACGATGTCCTTGCAGTTGCAGTTTCTACAAACTCCGGATTCTTCATCGACACTCAGTACTACATAACCAATTTGGTAGACTTCTGACCTTCCGAAGTCCGGCTTCACGCCAACTTCGTTAAGCGCTGCAAAAGTAATAGACTAGTCAATAACCAAATGATATGCCATTTAATTCTTCAAAAACTGTTCAAGTATTAGGCATCCGACATTCTAATTCCTATTTCAAATTCAAATTGCTAGGCATTGTCTTAAATGTTGCACGATCTATTGATATTGTAGTTAACGACCGAAATTGTTCTATTATCTGCAGTGACTTAGTCAGTGTACAACTTGATCTGTGTACGAAGTCGAGTGTTGTCATATTATGTCGGTTAACGGTGACTCTGGCTGCTCTCGTATACCTGCATTTATGACAGTACTAACACAGCAACACCAAAAGAGTGAACTCGAATTTTAATTAAAATAGTAACAACTACAACAGCGTTAATACCATCAGCAGGCAGCAACAACAACGTGTACAACAACAATAAGTAACATCCATAACTCAGGGTAAAGTGAATTGCAACGTTGTGTAGCAGTTGTCGCACGTGACAAGATAAGCACATGCGCCATGTGAAGATGTGACTGCATAACTTGATGCTTTGTAACATAGTGGCTTCTATTTATAAGTTTTGCTGTCATAGTAACGTCCAGTGTGTATTGTGGCGACAATGGACCTACCTTGCCTCGTGCGACAACTAGTCAAGCAATTCGTATTTCTTAGAATGTGACTATAATCTCCTGTCAACGTTTCAATAAAGTTTACGCCAAACCGCAGTCGTGTGTTGTGTTATCAGTAATTGCATCGCATCAAAACAAATTGAAACTAAATTATGAAGTTTAATAAAGATCTGCAATGACAGAAATACAGTTCTTAATTAGTCTACACAAAATTATTCAGGAGATGTAAGCCTATCTGTGGCATCTATTTTACATGATAGCTCAAATAAACTATGTTGATCGGTAACAAGAGATGTCACTCTGCTCCAAGGAAGCTACATTCAGCTGCATTCTCAAGATAAGACGTTCTACTCATTATTGTCCCTATCCATTACAATAATCATACACGCTGAACCGTTTTTCCCTGGAGACCCATAGGAGTTAAGTTTTGTAGCAAATACAAAATCCCAAGCTTGTCCTACGGACAATTAATTTAATATCGTTGCATCGGCTGTAACCATCGATTAAAGCCCTGTGTGTTAGAAAAATGGCGCTAAAGAAGTCAGTACAATACATAACCAAGACAGCTAGGCGACTGGTTCGGTTGCAGTAGTGATTAGCGACCATGAATGACCAAATTTAATTGCTAGTGCTGAAATAGGCAGTGACTCTGGATCGGCTAGTCTTGCCTCGTGGACTAGTCGAGGGTTTTACCCTGGAGACAGATTCCATGTGAGACTTCCAGAGATTCAGCCATGGTTCAGAGCCCATGGGTTGGTTTCGTTAGTTTGATTTTTTATCCAGGGGGCTAATGAGTGTTGATAGAACTGTTTTTTTATTTCTTAGTAGAGCGACCCGGTTATATGTATATTTCCAATTTCTAATTGCTTGGTAACCGGTTTTCTGCCGTCACTGCCAAAATTGCTTAACCGCCTCCCAAATTCAATATTCTGTCAAATTTTTCAAAAGTCTCTGTAATTATCTAGCTGTGGTAATGCCATTTACAAGTTAATTGTAATAATGTAGAAATTCTGCAGTTGGCTGTCTTCAACAGTAGACCTAATCCAGAGAGACTATAAACTTACCTGGCAGTGGAAAGGTGTTGTGGAATGCGACAGCGTTAAAGCGCTCTATTGCAGTTATGAAGCGTCGGAAGAAACAGATGTACATGTTTTTCTCTAGCGACCTTATGGCCTCGACCCTGCTCATTATTCAATGAACTGATCGGGTGAGATTTTTCACCATCGCTGCTCATTTCAGGTACGGACCGTGCTAGCCCGAGATTAAAACGTTTGAAATATAGCCACTAGCGGTATATCTCTCCACTATCAATATGCGAACCGGCATTCTCAGGCACAGAGACGCCTTGACGTACGCTTTAACCAACGTAGCCAACCAGGCCAGAGATAGCTTGTTTCTCTCGATTCGCCAGAAATGAGGAAAAGTTAAGAGTCTAGGTCTGCAAGAATTTCATGGCAATGCCGTTGGTTGTGCCAAGTGTCTTGAAGGTGCTAGACTTCGTTTAAATGACGCCAAGAGCTGCACCCACCGTAGTTGTACTGATACCGTTCCAAGTATCCACAGCTGAGTTGGCAAAGCATATTTTCTCACACCCAGTCTAAATTGTCAGAGTCTACGATGGCGAAACTAAATATGAATCCCAAGGCCCCCTTTTTGCTATGAACTATCTTCATATCCCAATGGAATTTTTGTGTAACGCCTTTTCGACTGGCAAAGCATCAACCGATGCTTAAGCAGTAATTCTTAGACCCACATAGAGTTCGGCGCTGAATAAACTAGTATCCATGACATAACATTGACATAGTTCTTCGATTTACATTAGTTTACAGTAGATTACATTAGATTACGTTACATCGCAATGCATAACATTATATTACAGGTAACGGACTCAGCGTTTCAAAGTCAGCGACGTCCGTGGTAGCGTAACACAATGTAACACAATGTAAGGCGTGTATTTGCATTGGAGTCATCTAATGTGATGCATCGATATGTAAGAACATTTAATGTGATGTAACCTGATGAAATATATAGTGTGCTATGATGAAAGTTTATGTGAATAGGGTTAAAGTAATCGGAAAATGTAATGCAAGCGGATTTCTCTTCTTCCCTTTATCTATACTGTAGATCCAATTCCAAACACCATCCTTCGAAACCGTCTGAGTGCCTGACTCTTGGATCTCGACCTGGAACCAAACCCTGTCTACCTATCGATTTTGTTTTGACTCAGCGCCTGTGAAAAAGCTGGTTCTCTCGACTTAGCCTTCTGTTTTAGAAATCTCGAGATTATCATGATATAAGCTTGTTCGTTCTCAAACTCCACAGCTGAAAATGTTGTCTGCCGTCGAAGAGTGTTTCTTAGTTGGAGTCACCGAGGTTAAAGGTCACTGGGTCAGGTCTCAGAGAAAACAGCCGCACACAAATCTACCTCTCCATTGTTATCTCCATTGTTTCGCGATGTATGGCTGACGTCTTTATTGCTTAGCCAGCGATTTGCCCTCCGCCAATCAGCACCTTATACTTTGCCCTACGCACATCAACAGCAGGTTACGCCGGCAATAAACCCTATAGTGTGGCTCTGTGGGGTGAGTCTAAACTTCTTGGGGCATCATGTTACGCAGCGAGCGGCTGAGATAGCAGACACGGCAATGAGGTAAGTGCTGGAATATTCTGGGATGATTGTTTCTTCCACAGTCACTGCTTGCAAAGTCATGTGTTGCCTATGACAGACAATATGTTACACTGAAGCGCAGGTATACTATTGTTTGCAGCAATGCGCAAACAACGGATCAAAAAGACACCTGCACCATATACACTAAAGTTGTAACTATGGACGTTGTAACGACAGGCATATGTGTCATCGCTAAGCTAAAAGAGAGACAGACAGACAGACAGACAGATAGAACATCGATCCATCACACTACATTTTCATTCTATCATGTCTTTGCGGTATTCCATACTCAGTACGACAAGGGTCCGTGCATACTTTGCAGAGAGACAGACAGACAGACAGACAGTCAGACAGAGAGAAAGACATACATACAGAGAGACAGACAGGGGCTGTATTCGAATAAATAACACCTTACAAGTCTAATACTTGGATTTAAAAGTAAGGTAAGGTAAGGTCGACGTCAACGACCCTTGAAGCTCTAGAAGATGTTGTTCTCCTGTAGCAGTTGTGAGAAGATGATGTGGATGAGACGGCTGCTGATGGTGGTGATGAGCATCCTGCTGACAGCCCCCGAGATTGTCTACTCTGGACCGGACGACTGCTGCTCGGCCGGGGATACGAGACTGATCCAGGCCTCATGGTACACAGTCTGGGGAGGCAATGGCTCGGGGAGACGTGTTGCCATCGCAAGAGCCATCTTCGATGAGTAAAACAATCATGCATCTAATCATAATCGTAATCGTAATCTCGAAATTTCTAATGCGCTACTTAAAAGGTAAGCGCAGGCCACTAGCTTATTCATGACCGCTGCGTCAAGTCAGTGGAATTGTCCAAAAATGTCATGTCAAGAACCAAGTCCGGTTGCCAGAAGATCAGGGATATAGGGGAAGAGGAGCCAATGACTTCTTTAGCGCCTTTGGAGTTACGTATAAGTAAGACATCAATCAAAATGAAACCATAGGGTAAATCGTAATCCGGTGGGGAAGCATTGTCCAAATCCGATTGGCGCATTATCCTTTCCAATATCTCCATCAGCGTGACCTTAGACTTCCGTATCACCTTCCAAATCTTCACTGTCCCTGAACATAATGCCACCCCTCTACTCTGGATGAGACTCCGTTGGTTGAGCTCCATATGTGGGCGAGAGTAGTATTAGCAGTAGTAGTAGTAGTAGTAGTAGTAGTAGTAGCAGTAGTAAACCAAAATTTTATCATCTGTCTCATACGTCATCTTGCTTGAACCAGCGAGAGAGAGAGAGAGTGAGAAAGAGAGAGACTTTTCCAGTTATCTGAACATCACTTGCTCAGGTGTAACCTGTAGTACTTAATTAACTTCATTACCAATTACCCTAACGAGCGCCTATTTAGAGATACTCAACTTGCGCTGTATTAAGTGTCTTTATATAATCATACACACGTACAAATATACGTATAATCATAATACATAATACACACATGCTAAGCCTATTAGTTTTATATTGAAGGAGAGTGGCAGTGGTGGTGGTAGTACTCGTAGTAGTAGTGGTAGTAGTAGTGGTAGTAGTAGTAAACCAATATTTTATCATCTGTCTCAGACGTCATCTTGCTTTAACCAGGGAAAGCGAAAGAGAGAGAGAGAGAGAGTGAGTGAGTGAGTGTGAAAGAGAGTGAGAGAAAGAGAGAGAGATAGATAGAGAGAGATAGATAGAGACAGAAAGAGAAAGGACTTCTTTTCGTGTGCCAACTCCTTTCTATAGCCAACTTGCATTTTAATGCAATCGCCTCCATGGCGCCTTCATACAGCCAAATATCAGCGATTTTTATACTAAATATTAATATATAAATATACTATATAAATATTAGCATTTTTCTAGGATAATTTTATATCACAATTCTTGGAACATAGTTATGGTGGTGGTGGTGATGATGATGATGATGATTACAATAATAGTAATAGTAGTAGTAGTAGTAATAATAATAATAATGACGATGATGATGATGATGATAATAATAATAATAATAACACTACTAGCATAAATAAATAAATATGTAGATGATAAAAGACGCTATACAAGTTTAGTGATACATACATACATAATACTACTATACTACAATAATGTTGAAGATTAATACTACAATTATGATGATGATGATGATGATGATGATGATAATAATAATAATAATAATAATAATAATAATAATAATAATGGTGGTAGGATGACAATGGCAACCCACGATCCACTGGAGACCAACTACCTGCTTCAAAGACTCTCAGGACGAAGGATGACAATGGCAACCCACGATCCACTGGAGACCAACTACCTGCTTCAAAGACTCTCAGTAGCTGTCCAGCGTGGGAACGCCATCTGCTTCTCCGGAACTCTACTATAATAATAATAATAATAATAATAATAATAATAATAATAATAATAATAATAATAATAATAATAATAATAATAATTTGCTCCTGTTTATTTCTGTTCTTGTGGCCCAGTTTTTTCACGATGTACCCGGAAGCGAAACAATACTTTAAGAGGGTCAAGATCGATGATCCGGAGAGCGGTGAGTTCCAAGCGCATTTGGTCCGTGTTGCAAATGGCATCGACCTAATAGTCCACCTGCTCGATACGCCATATGTTCTAGCACAACAACTGGCACACCTGGGCGAACAACATGAAGTGCGGCCAGGTGTCAAGAAGGTGTACTTCGAGGTGTGTAGGAAATCTTTGACCATGCTTAATTCGACCTCAGTAAAAGTAATCTTTGGACTAATCGGTTTGATTTTGATTTATTCGACCATTAAATATTATGTTATGTTCTCTTGTGTCACAATGCGGAATCTTTGAGCGCAAAGGATTAGCCAAAAACGACCAAAGATGCCTGCTTTACGGACTTAAAGCGAATTTACCGAAAACCAGCGATGGTTTGCTATAATCCATCTGTAGACAGAGATTCAGAGAGACCCGGGGCACTGAAAATACGAGGCCCAGATCTCGAACCATGCACTTCATAAGCCTACTAAACCGCAGTTGTGAATTATTGGCCTAATACTAAAAGAAGAAATGTATAATAATTATTAAAAATAAAATAAATTAAAATAATTCGAAAGATTTGTTGCTGGTTGCTGAACCAGAAATCGAAAATCTGTGGTTCGAGTAAGAACATTTCTTTCTTACTTTAATTAGATGACAATCAGTATGTAAATATGAGGCTCTGCTGCCTTCCCCTCTTGTTAGGGCCTGTCTGAAGATGTCCTTGGACTCTTCCCTACTCTTAAACAGCTAAGACGGAATTAATCATCTAAATTCTCTAGATTCCAATCTTTCGCCATCCTTACAGTATCTACGACATAATAAATATTATGCTATGTAATGGTATGTTGTGCTATGTTAAGTTATTTTATGCTAGGCTGTGCTATGCTGTGCTATACTATGTTATGTTATGCTATGTTATGTTATGCTATGTTATGTTATGCTATGTTATGTTATGCTATACTATGCTATGCTATGTTATGCTATGCTATGCTATGCTATGTTATGTTATATTAAGCTATGCTATGAGTTGATTGTCGTTTGTCGATAGGAGATTGCCCGGTCGGTTGCCAGAGTTATTCCTCAAGTTGATCCCTGCTTCGACGTCCACGCTTGGAATCGATGCTTCGACAGACTTATGACAGTCGTTTCAGCTTATCTTCCTTGATTCCAACAGTAGATGCTTTGCCACGCTCTTTTTGGTGCACGGTTGCCTTTCAATATCGCGAATTTTCCAATTTTCCAATTCATTTTCGCTATGAATTCCGCCGAGGAGAAAGTCTTAGTAATAAAGGCAGCTGTTTATAAAAAAGTCTCACGGTCTTTCTTTACTTTTGCTTCCCTTTGAAGAGATTCGTTTAGCAAACGGAACAGATTTTGATGAATGAGTCCTGAACAGCTACGAATTCTTGCATAAAACTGAGAATTGTGCTCTACTCACAGGCTCATACATACATACATACATACGTACATACATACATACATACATACATACATACATACATACATACGTGTATACCTACGTATATGCATACGTATATACATACGTATATACATAATACATACATACATCCGTATATGCATAAGTATATACATAATACATACATACATGCATACATACGTATATACATACGAACACACATGTATGCATACATGTATACGTATCTACATACATACATACATACATTCACATGTACATATGTAGATACGTACACATGTGCATACGTATATACATATACTCATACATACACACATCTAAGTTTCACACATGCAAACATGCATAGATACGTACATAAATACACAGATGCATACACATTATACATGCACATATACATACATGCATAGATGCACGCATGAAGGGGTGTTGTATGTATGAGAGGATGTTGTACATTGGCTGGCGTCTGGTTTCTCTGACCAATTGTAATTCGACCCGGTTTCTCCAAAGTTTATGAGTGTGATTGCAATTTTGACTTGAAGCGACAATCGACCTATCTTGGGCATTATGATAACGGCGCTATAGAAGTCTTTAGATTAGTTCAAATTAGATGAATAACGGGCTTGTGAATTACAAAAGCATAAATTACATTACGCTTCGTTTTCGAAATTTAGGCCTAAGTAAGACGAAAATAACGTTTTCCGTATCAAACTCGTTTTTTACCTATTTCAGAGATTAGAAGCCGTATAATTCCTTGCGAACCATCTTACTCGACAGTGAAGGTTCTAAGCCTACAGTTATTGTATTGCGGTCGTTTCCAGCAATATAATACAATTTAATTGTCTCTTTTGCCTAGTCTTGCCTTTAAACGTCCTCGAACCGAGGATTGAATGCACCATGGACAATTTCGTGCCATCTACTTCTGTCCCTCGTCTCTTGTAATAACTGGTCGAACGATAATTCAGTCCATGACTTCATGTTATCGGTCCATGTCAACTTGGGTCTTTCCCGAGCTCAAAATCCTGCATACAATTTAATACAACTGGGAAAGGGAAATGACCCTTGGTCCTAGGGTAATAATCTCCTGGGCAAACACCCCATGACCAGCGGGTTATTTCATCGGGTAAATCATCGCGTTTACGGTAGCTGAAAACTGTAGCAAATAATAAATATGAATCAACTTTAAAATTGTAATTAAAGATTATTTAAACAATCCCATTGTTTGCAAAAGACTGTATAATGGCGAGTTTGGTTTAGTAGTTCATATGAAGCGATGCTTTTCTATTAATAAGCTCATCAAAAAGATCCAGTTTAAAGTTGCGCTTAATAAATGTCAAGACTCTGCACTTAATGCGATGATACGGTTTTGGTGGTAAGGAAACTCCGCCACTGTTATTTTCGGGTGGTGCCAGTCCCAAGCCTGAATAAAGGGGAGGGCGGTGTTAATTATGTTCGCTATGACACAACGTCGTTAAGCAGCTACTACTTATACTAATACTACTGCTACTACTACCACCATCACCACTACTACTACTACCACCACCACTACCACTACTACCACTACTACCATTACTACTACTACTACTACTACTATTCGGTGGTAAGATCAAAGTCTAGAAGTTGTAACAATGGTTATCAGCTGCTGGGGGTGGTGGGAAATGCAGCAGACAACAGAACATAAAACAACAGAGCAGACGATGCTGGAGCAGAGGGCTTAGTAAAACGGTCGTCTGCCAATCGTCCACGCAGACGATAGAATCTATCAGTCAGAAGGATGTGGTTCGCACTAATAACCCGTCTGTTTTTAATCATTGGCTCGACGTATCCCTTTTACAGTGCCACTTTGGGGGTGGAAACAAGTATTGCACCCCATGAAATTGTTTCCCCAGAGGTCAGAGAACTGACAATAAACGCTATATCTATTGCCGCGGTGGAAAAACGACTGGAAGTCCTTAAAGAGAAACTTAGTAGAGCATCTCAGAACGACCATGAAGGAATTCACAGAGGAATAGCAGCTAAAGTTACACGGCTAGAAGGTAAGCCATTGTATGTGTCCAAGTATGTGTATATCTGTATGTATGTATGTATATGTATGTATGTATGTATGTATGTATGTATGTATGTATGTATGTATGTATGTATGTATGTATGTATGTATGTATGCAAATAGGTATGTACGTATGTGCGTATGATTGTATGCATGTACGTATCTATGTATGTATTTATGTATGTATGTTTGTTTGTTTGTTTGTATGGAATCATAATAAAAAAAAACAATATTCCAAAACGTCAATAGCGCCAATATAGCCAACAAAGTCTAGGCATCAGTCGGTGGTCGCTACTAACAAAGTCGGTTGCATACGAAACACCCTACGAAGGAAGTGAGTCCTAACAGAGTCTTTATTCGAGATCTGAAGGCCAACACAGCCTCTGCAGAGCCTGGCACTAGCGACAGAAAAGACCCAGCAAGAGGTGTTGTTGTCCTCGGTGTAATTAGATTGAGACCGAGACCACCTAAAGTAATCGTCTTTGGAGTCAGCGTGAGACGACGATGTCAATGTCAGATTGGCTGAAATTCGGGACCTTATAGACAATTACATACAGACAAATCGAAACTTATATACTCAAAAGGGGCAGACAGACAATCAGATTGGCAGATTTTTCAGACTGTCTACACCTGTATTCATACATACATACAAACATACATACATGCACACATGCATAAATACATACATATATACATGCATAGATACGTACATGCATACATACATACATAAATATATACTTCCATACATACATACAAGTATGCATAGGTACGTACATACAAGTATGCATACATACATACATGCATACATACATACACTCATACATACACATACATACATAAATACATACGTGCATACATACACATACATACATACATGCATAGATACATACATATACATATACATACATATACATACATACATACATAAATGCATACATGCATACATACACATATATATAACTGACTGACCGACCGACCAACTGGCCGATTCCCGTCTGATTGTAATAATCATTGCAGAGCCTTCGTGTGGGAAGAACGAATTCGAATGCGGTCAACTTACTGGAGAATGCATCTACGATCTGTTTGTCTGCGATGGTCAGAAGGACTGTTCGAACGGATACGACGAAGACGAGGCTGTCTGCAGCAGTCAGTATAATAAAACATTCGGTCAATATTCGGCACGGTGGGTGGTCTATCGGTAACGCGTATGGTAAAACAGCATCCTGTTGCGAGTTCGAATCCATGTAACGACCTTCGGCAAGTTGTTGCGCACACCGTGCCTCTGTCACCAAGCAGTATAATTTGGTACTGGCTTAAGCTGAGAAGTAAACGACAAGTGTTGCGATGTACTGGCCACGTATTCAGGACGTGGGATTCGTCCATTGCCGGCTCAAGTGCCTAAAAAAAGAAAATGGGCATCTCCTCTACGTCTCACTAAGACAGTACTGATATCCAAACCATTCCAGAAATCTACAACTCTTGCACTAAAATGTTATGTCCCTTTTGGTTTCTTAAATGATTTATGCCTGTGTTAATTACTCAGTTACTTACCACTTGCTTATTTCGGAGCCTGTGATTGTTTCAGTTGAACCAACGCTGGCTGGCAAAACGTATATTGGAACGAGTTACTGGACGAGCTGCGAAACGAGGGAGGACCATCCGATGAACATCACAATCCTCGGATACAGGATCCGGAAATATTCCTCGTCCATCATCTGGTTGAAGGCGCTCATCGAGTCCACTTTTAATAAAGATGGTCGAAAGGTTACATAACACAACTTAATCGAAATCGTAATCCCGAGACTTCTACAGCGCCCAACGAAAGCCAAGTCACGGGAACCTGCTTATTTACAGGAGCTCAGTCAAAACAAAATCGACAGGCAAAAGGGTTCGGTTCCCAGGTTGAGATCCAAAGTCAGAAAGAGAGACAGCGTAATGTAACATAACAGAAACAACATAACATAACATAGCATTGCATAACATAACAAAGCATAGCACAACATAACATAGCACAACATAGCATAACATAACATAGCATAACATAGCATAACATAACATAGCATAACATAACATAGCATAACATAGCATAACAGAGCATAACAGAGCATAGCATAACATAACATAATATAACATAATATAGCATCCTCATCCTCAAATCCTATCCCGTTCCATTCTCTTTCCCTTGTCTATCTTGCCTCTCCAATTCCAAACACCATCCATCGTGGCCGTCTGACTGCCTACCCGCCTGACCTTTGGATCTTGACCTAGAACTGAATGTGATCCTTCCTGTCTATCGATTTTGTTTTGACTGAGCGCCTGCGAATACGCTGGTTCCCGCGACTTAGCTTTCTAGTCTCGCTTCCAGTACCTTGGGATTTGTCCACTGCCGGCTCAATGATCTAAGAGTCGGAAATGATTGGTCCACAATGGAAAATGGGAGCTTTACTTATGATTTATGGAAATCCCGAAATGATGAGCGGGCAGACAGTCAGGTAGACAGAAAGACAGACAGACAGACAGACAGATAGACAGACAGACAGACAGACGGAGAGTCGGACATGTTAGACATTATAACGACTATGGGAATAACAGTAAAGAAGCTTTAAGTATGTTTGCTAGAGAGCACAAACGAACACTTAACTATATGTTTAGTCTGTCCATTGATATAAGTTGACAAGTTCAAGCCAGGCAGAATTTTATTTTTGGTAATTAATAGAATAGAATTGAACTGCATTTATTCAATAAAGGATTAAATTTATCAGGACACACATAATTGTAGAGTTTGTTCGTCAAATTGCAAATAGAGTTTTCCTGTATAGGTCAGGGTGACTCACACTGCCATCGGACATTACAAGTTCGCCAATCGCCAGATGGTGCTACTGGGCGAGGGAGTCGGACGAGGGAGTGCCGCCTATTGCAATTTCGACAAGGGGGACGACAAGAGAGCCAAGTGCGACCTCGTCCAGGTCGCGTCCCTCGACCATTGTGCCACGATCTACCTTACACTTGACGAATGTACGCTCAGTATAATCATTTTAGTTGTGTAGTCATCATCATCATCATTATCATCATCATCGAAAACATGAACGATAACATCGTCAAAAGCAATATCATCTCATCATCGTCGTTATCATCGTTGACAGTAAAATCAACATCAACATCAGCAACACAACAGAATCAACAACATCATCGCCATCACCGTTATCAACGTCATCGTCGTCGTCGTCGTCATCGTCATTATCATCATCATCAGGAACAACAACTACATCATCAGCAACTACACAACCAATATCAGAGTTAACAACACCACATAATCGTCAATAGGTAGTGGCTCAATAGCTCAACCGCTCCACCTCTTTAAACGTTCTTCCGGCAACTATCAGTCTCATTCTATCACTTACTTACTTACAGTTTCTCTTCATGGTTTTAACTGAAAGTTAGAAACAACGTTTAAATAATACTTCGCCGATACCACCTCCTTCCCATATTCGTACTCGTCACTCAAACTCCAGACATAATTACAATCATTTGCCCGCATCTTCCTGGCCTTCACATTTCGTCTTGGAACTGAAGTCAAGTATACCTGTCTCATCGCTTTTGTGTGGAATTAGCGCTTTTGAAAAAGATGCTTCCAACGACTTCTGAGTCCTGAAGAAATGTGAATATTATCAATAATTATGAATATTGTGAAAATATGATGAATATTATATAGTGATTCATCTTACACTTGATTAGACCTATTCCGCTTAGCTTCAACTTCTTTCATTTCTTTGGAAAAAGTGCATTCTTCTTATTCAAATATGTTTTCCTTTATTTTCAGAGTTCTGATATCAGTTCATGTTGAATCCTGGACAAGTCGTAGAAATATAACGCTATAAATGCCTGCAAAGCAATCCATACTGTGAACCAGCATATCACGTGCACAGTGAAGTCAATTCTATTGAAAGGACTCCATTGAAACTTGATAATCTATTATCGTTATTAGTGGAATTTGTAGTTGGTGTACACGTAATCTAAATAGTGGTTAGCAGCACAAGCTGCATACTATGAATACGGTGAAGGCCCTTTAGATTTAGGCCTAATATTCGCCGAAGACTAAACTTAATTTTTGAAATAATGCACTAAGCTTATTAATTTTTCTAATCACTTATCATTGAGCATCACATGTATCACAATTCTTATACTGTTTCTTTCCCTTTCCCTTTATCTCTCTTTCCGGTTCAATTTCAAACACCATAGCCATCTGACTATCTACCTGCCTGACTCTTGGATCTTGACCTGGAACCGAACCCTTCCTGCCTATTGATTTTGTTTTAACTGAGTCCCTGGGAATAAGCTGGTTCTCGTGACTTAGCTTTCGTTGGCGCTATAGAAATCTCGAGCTTACGATTACAATTACGATTACGAATATTAAAAGTCACAGGCTTCAAAGTTGATACTGTAGTGCGTGGTCTCTGGATTTTCTTTATAGGCCTGTATTACCTATTAGCAGGTAGGATAAAACTGTTTTAGGCGGAACTTGGAATTACATTTTTATGCAGTAACGATTAATTATGATTGAGCTAGTTAAGTGCTGTAATAACAACCACAACAACAACAACAATAATAATAATAATAATTCTAGGTGTTTTGCCTCTTCTCCAGTAAGTTTTTAAATTCCGATGAATCATATGTACCTCGGAAATACATAATAAATTTTAATTAATACAAATATATTTAGTAAAAATGAAACAGCCTGTCCTGTTGGAGTCATTGAAAAGAATGCCCCTGTAAGCTAGACGAATAGATTTGTAACATTCTGTACTGTTACTTCTTATACAGCATACTGTAATCAGTATTTGAAAGTAGAAATCCACAAATCAGTATATGGCATGAAATCACACGCGCGAGTAATCTATAGAGGATCTGGTTCAAGTCAGACGGTCATTTTTATTTGCAGAATAAAAATCTGTGGGTAATAAAAACTGAAAAATTCAAGTCACACCATATTTCGTACTTAAGACAGTTCTGAAACACAAATTAGTTGTCCTTGCTCGATCAAAGAATTGTGTATCGGCTAAACCCTGATTAAGCATCGAGATAAAAAAAAATAACGTTGTATTCAATCGTTCGAGGGAAGAGGCATTGATCAACTTTTAATAGTGACATTTTGTTTTTAATTAACACCATTTTGACGAGCTTTGGCTATTATTTTTCTCATTATTTTGCTGCTTTTGGCAAACAGTCACTTTGCAATGGTCTGGCAGATATGCAAGTCAGTCCGTAAAGTTTCATTTGTTGCCTGAGCATGTTTGGATACTGTGGAACCTGGAGTTGTACACCATCTGTGGCCAGGAAATGATGGAGAGCGGAAGATTGTCTAAGTCCACCAGTTGAGTTTTTCTGGCTAGTTCAGTATCATTCTACTGCATGTTTTCATGGAGTATTAAGTTATTCTGATGATTTAAGCGAGTAACACTTTTAAGAGGTTCTTAGAAGGCGATGTACAATTGTCGTGATGCATTTCATGACGAAGTTGTTACAAACTGCTGAGCACATGAAAGAAATATCATCAGCAAAATGCGTTATTCACATAACGTAGATTTAAGTACCAGCTACTGTTACTTCATGGTGTTGGCTCTAATATATTTGTGTCTTCGGTAGCTCCGTGTCGTCATATTTCACTTGCTGATAAATTATCAGTCCATCATAAGTTAAGTAAAGTATCCCATTTCCCACAAGTGAGATGCAGAGAAGGTGCTCATTTTCTTTATGCATTTGAGCCAGCAATGGACGAATCCCAAAGTCCTGGACATGGGGCCAGTGCATCGCAGGACTTGCCGTTTACTTCCCAGCTTACGCCTGTACCAAATTATACTGATTGACAGAGGCACGTGTGCGCAAACAACTTACACAGGGTCGTTACACGGAGTCGAACCCGCAACAGCATGACCAATAGACAGACCACCGCACTCCCAAGTCATCATTCCATAATAAGTGACTGAATTTTCCCACTTACCTACTCACCGTATTCACCCACTGAGCCTCATTCACTGGCCCACCCACACTGATCCACCCGCCTAATCATCCATCCACTTGCCCACCCTCTGTAATCATCCACTGGGACTCTCTCACCAACTTCCTTGCGTCAAATAAACAGAAAACGATAAGCAGGTGTCCTGAATGCAGGCGCCAAAGTCTAGTTACAATTCATGTGTCAAAGACCTTTGATCGGAACCTCCACAGGTCATTCAGGCCTCGGAAGAACAATGGCAAGTTAAACCTTGATGATAAAAGGGCAATAATAGTATGTACACACTAATCTATGAATACAAAGACCAGTCTATATGATGCATATACACATTATAATAATATACTACAGGGCCTACTAATACTGCATATATATGCACGATAATTGCTGAGAACATTATATATAATATATATACTAACATTGTTTGTATTTATCTGTACATCTGTATATATGCTAAGCATGTGCACATATAGACTCGCATACCTATTGTATTTAAGGTCACTATTTGGTCGACAGTGTTGTCATGAAAAAGTTGCTAGTTTACTTACAATGGCGGTCCAGAGTCCCATCGAGCAGTGGACCCCATTGGGTAAAGTCTTGAAAGACATGGCACTGAGTCTGCCCCTCAAATTCGTTATGGCTACGTTATCTGTTGAACCTGCACATTTAAGCAGGCCACTGGGAACTAAGATAACTCCAAGCCACTACCTCACAGCATTTATGAAAATGGGGAAAAGGCACACAAATATAGGAAGCAAGAAAGTGGTCATCACAAATCCTGATCGTTAAAAACGTCGGAAAAATCGACGACCTTACTTACCTACCTGCCCTCCTTTGTAAAATTCTGGATTCGCCACTGTTTACTTCATGTAGCGCAACCACCGACAGACGAAGGATAGAGAAACACGAAGATTATCAGACAGATACAGACGGACAAATAGGCGGACGGACAGACAAAATTTATGCCCATAGATGTCCAATACTCGATTTAAAATCTGCCCTAAAGTAAAACATCCGGCCTACATGAAGAAACTTCAAAACCAAGCGATAAAACCCTCGCCTCGCTTGGGTCACAAAGGTCATAGGGTCGGACTCCGTTCTCATCATTCAGCCATCTTGTCAGGCGTTTCAAGAAGACGGTACGAAAAGATGGTTAGGCAGGTAGAGCGGTTGGTGGGATTGGTATGGTTGTTTTCAGCCGTTCTCGTGATCACTGAAGCTGGATCCTCAAATTCTGCAGATGACCAACTTGACGCCATCGCTGAAAGACTGGACACACTTACCGCCAGCGTAGAGGCATTGCTGAAACATGTGGAAAAACGGGTCGACAAGAGACGGATCGACGATAGACGTTTGGTCATGAATGGAATTAAGCAAATGGAAGGTAACGATTTCCATATAGGTATTGCGGTCTCAGTATTGCGCCTTCCGAAATAAGTAGAGTAGATACATTCGAGTGGGACGCGGTGGTGTAGTGGTAAAGTCGGTGCCTCGTAACCGGAGGGTCGCAGGTTCGAATCTGCGTCAAGCCAATGCGTAGCGACCCTGGACAAGTTGTCCACCCACAATTGTCTATGAGGTAGGCAACGGGAAAGTACCTCACTCATGTCATCCCTGGGTGGCATAAAGCCAATGGACCTGCCTTTTAGGCAGAGAACTTACCATCGTCATATACACTCGCTACGCGGTCAGTGACGGACTGCATGTTGTATTGACTCCTTTACACGCACATCGAAAATGCAGCATTGCTGTTGTGGTTTAGTAGCCTACCTGAGGTGGCCCTCCCCCACGTCGGCTTCTTCTTTTAGCCGTACCTTCCCCCTTACCCGTGCTTTAAAATATCCTGTTTCACCGAGGCTCGGCTGGAAGCGCTCCTGAGATGCCTCAAATTGCGTTATATAAATTCTTACTAACACTAAAAAAGTAGCAGCAACTACAAAAATTCTCCTTTGATGTCAACCCAGCCAGCACACATACGTTGGGTCAATGTTGGCTGATGTTGGGCCATTGTTGGACAACGTTGGTCCAAAGTTGACCCAGAGTCCCCCTGCAGGATGGGTATGTTATAGAATTCCATAGGTAATCACAAAAATTATGATACAAGCAACAGATTCTAAATTATAATTATGTAGGCAGTCGGAAACACAAACGGGATATTCGTAGAATCAGATCTCTTTTGCCTCATTCTGTCCTTTACCTACTAGCTAATGCATTGAGTTCCTGCAGGCTTGACTACTGTTACTCACTTCTCGGTTGCATCTTAAAAAGAGATCTGCACAAACTAAGAAACGGTCCAAAACTCTCTGGCCAGAAACATAACAAAAACACCAAATTATCAGCATATTACACCAATGTTGCATTCGTTACACAGGCTCCCCATCGATCAATGAATCTAGTTTAAAAATCTGTCTCATAGTTCATAAAGTACTACTTTTAATTCAGCCGTTATATCTCTGTTCCATGATTAACCGTCATGCCAACAAATATTACCCTCGATCAGTGGACACTATGCCTCTTGTTGTCCCTCATACCAGAACAGTGGTGGGTTCTAGAGCATTCTCTGTTGCTGGTCCACGGCTTTGGAATTCGCTGCCAAGTTCGATTCGTTCTGTTAGTTCTGTGATGTCATTCATATTTAAACTTAAAACTCATCTGTCTCGACTTGCTTACCCATCGTAGCCTTACTTCTGTTGGAATTCGATTTCAATAGATGTACGTGTACGTGATTTTCTATAGCGACCACATGACCTCGACCCTGCTCATTTTTCAGTGAATTAATTGGGTGAGATCCTTCACCATCGCTACCCGTCTGAATGTGTGTCATGCCATATAAAATGTCCCCGTGTACCGTGCTAACCTATTAAACTTGATTTGATTAGTATAAGTCCATTCTGTTGATGATTTCAGAGCCGAGATGTCCAGAAACGGACTTTCTTTGCGACGTCGTTGAATATCAATGTGTGTCAAAGCTTCTCGTATGTGACGGAGTCAAAGACTGTCGCAGTGGAGCCGACGAATCGGATTGTGGTAAGATGAATCACTGAGCAAAATAAACTACATGAATTGCTTAACGATGCTCAAACTGTGTAGATCTAGCAGTGCTGAATTAAAGGAGTTCAAACAGGGCTTAGGGATGGTGATGATGATGATTATGATGATGATGATGAAAAAAAAAATAATAATAATAATTATTATTTTATTATTATTATTATTTGTCCCTAATGTACTTATGAGCCATCAGGATTCCTAAAATTAGGTACAGTGTTTTTGTCTGGGATGGCTAGCCGTTGTTTTCGTGCTTAATAGCAAAGGTGCTGTGGAAAGCAATTTCAAGTAATAGTACTACTACTACTACTACTACCAGTACTACTCCCACTACTACTACTACTACTTCTAGTAGTAGTAGTAGTAGTAGTGGCAGTAGTTGTATTAACAGTAATATTTTAGTGCTATTATTGTTATTATTGTTGCTACTATTATAATATTGTTTGTTTGCAGAAATGCCTTTTAAGGTTAAAGATGTTTACTATGGTGAAGAGATCTACGACAACTGTGTCCTTAGGCGCCCAGGTGCAATGACGGTTGTCATCAAGGGCATCCAGGCTCCGCCATTTTACCCAGGACACCCAAGAGTAAGAGACTTAACTAGTACTGAATGTATTATAATCATGTTTTATTGTATTATTATACTGTTTTGTAAGCAGTGTTAATTTGTAAACTGTGGCCATTTTTCGTGCACTAATAAAGAATACTTACTTACCTACTTACTTAGTTATATTATCGGAGATAACATGAAGCTGCGGAAATGCCTTTAAATGTTGGCCTATTTCAATTGTTGCCAGGTAAAGGTCTTAATCATTATCAATTATCAAGACAAGGTCATTCGTGGTTCAGTAGCCCTGCCATCTTTTGGTCACTACAGTTTCGCTGACCATCGACTCGTCATCTCTCCGCCTCTTCCGAATGTCCGAGGCCTCGTCTGCAAGTTCGACGGCGTCCGTAATCACGTGTTCATCGGTGACGTCATGACACTTAGTCAGCGAGACGCATGCGCGAGATTTCACTTTGTTCGGAAATAGGTGAAGCTATCACCTGCGTGGTCATTTGGGGTCATCACTTTCTTTTGTGGGGACATCTAGGGTCACAATCTATCTTTTAAAACAGATACTACATGTGCGAGTACAGTTGGGATTAACTGCTCCTTTAGGAACACATGCATGGACACCTAGGGTTACATCTGTCTTTGTATGCGAGTACATGTATTACATATGCCTGGAAATCCCTTTCTTAATTTAAGAAACAGGCAGCAGTTTGGTATGTTCAAGGTATAGGGTTGACGCTGCCCTATATCTTGAACATACCTATGCATTCTTACTTACTTAATTACATTGTTAAATCTATGATATTTCAACTATGCTGCGTGTCTTTCTAAGAGCTTGTACACGTCTTTCTAAGTGATTGTCTGCTTACCTTGGCAGTCGTAGTTCGTGGCACAGAGAAATTAACCAAATAATAAAATGAGACACAACACATTTGAGACATTTAAAGCTTTCTAAAATGAATACTTATGTTCTATAGCTTAATTTACAAATCAGAACATTTAAGACATTTAAAGCTCTCTAAAATGAATACTTATGTTCTATAGCTTAATTTACAAATCAGAACATTTAAGACATTTAAAGCTCTCTGCAATGTATACTTATGTTCTATAGCTTAATTTACAAATCAGAACATTTAAGACAGTTAAAGCTCTCTGAAATGTATACCTCTGTTCTATAGCTTAGTTTACAAATCAGAACATGTGGGACCTCTACCATAGCTGAGCTATGGATATTTGCCAACAAGTAAGGACTCCAGTCTTATTGACATAAAACTGTTAATCATCTGATCAAAGCCTAAGTTCAGCTAATTACAACAATCGTTTTGCTGCATACAACATTAAAAATTGATCCTCCATGCTTTGCCAGGTAATTAATATTAATCGGTAGTCTAAACCATTCGGATTGACGGAATGACAGACTTAAGATATGCAAACGTTTTCAGTATTAATTGATAGCTATGATCTCTAAATAAAGCATTCACATTGCTCAGTGAACAGAGATGTTGCATAGCTGCTATGTTGACGGCTGTTTTGGACTGCTCTTGACCAAAACCGTAGTCTATGGATCGCAAACCGTCTAGTACGCGCACAGTTAGTTTGGCTATGCCTATATACAACACTTGTTGCAGCGGCTAATGTGTACTTAAAAAAATTCGAAGTGCAATATTATAATCGTAATCGTAATCGTAGCTTGAGATTTTTACAGCGCCCAACGAAAGCAAAGTCTCAGGAACCAGCTTCGCCTCAGGCGCTCAGTCAGGACAAAATCGACGGGCATAAAGGGTTCGGTTCCAGATAAAAATCTAGGAGTATAAGTATTGTGCATATCGGATTTTCCATAAATCCTATCGGGATCCCACCTCTTCCCCTTATCTAGCTTGTCGTTCCAATTCTAAACCGCAAACACCCCAGCCGTCTGACTACCTCCAGGCCTGATCTTCGGGGTCGTGCTTTGGAACCAAATCTGACCCTCCTACCTATCGATTTTGCATCCATGCATACATACATGACATATCTCATTGGCCAAAAAAAACGGCGTATGCAAGGGACACGTACAAACTACGGGATTCTAAAAGGTAAAACTTAATACCCACCAGCCATTTTTATCCTGGAGCCGGCACTGACGTTGATTGTAAGTCCGTCATGATTCGATGATTATGCAAATTATCTGATAATGTAAGTGATGATTTGCATAGGCCTACACAACACAGCTGGTGGCCTTCTTATATGTTCACTTCATTGACCGATGTATGATGCGTTATTACAGTGGCGATATACACGCATTGGATTTATATGAGCAACTGATATTAAATTATAATGCATGCTCTTTCTGGTGTTGAAACATCTGTGCCTTGACGCAATACACAAACCATACATTCTATGCAACTTGAAAGGCTAGCCAGCAGCAGGTGTTTGGACAACTTGACAGGCGAGCTGCGTCTATAAATGGATGACGCGCAGCCTTACTATAAATAGCACTAGAATCGCAATCATAGTTTCGGTTTCGATTTCTATTTTTTGAAAATTCAGATCATCGAAAAGGTGCTGGAACTTATTATTAGGCACAGCTTATGCTGGCGCAGTGTGGTGTGATGTGTGCGCAGGGTCTATTATGCCTGAATAGGCTGCCTGCCTTTTTAGCTGCTAGGACTATTTACATTTACATAGGCTACTGGTGATTAATGCATGGGCCGCATTTCGACTGAAAACGCCTCAGTCGGTTGGCACCCAGGCAGGTTTGTACACAATAGTGCTCTATTAACTCTGTATCTTGATTCAATATGAAAATTTTCTGATGTGAACTTCGACTGTGGTGGAATTGCTCATTGGTAACTCGACTGTCTTTCACCGTTCTTTCTGGGTTTGGAAATGAATTTGAACTTCCTATAGGGCTTACTCCTATATAAGCGTAAAAGTAAGTAAGCTTCTGCGTTCTCTGCGCAGGTCTAGAAGTACACGGTACATAAGCCCTACATACTTACAAACGTTGACCTATATGTATACTTACGTACATGTTTATTATTGCATGCATCCAATCTCTGCCCAGGTCTTTCACTCAAAATTGAAAACACTCCTGGTCGACAAATCCTATCCTGATTCCTTCTCGTCCACTTATCTATCATACCACTCCACTTCCAAGCACTATCCACCGTATTCGTCTGACTGTCTGCCTTCCTGACTATTGTATCTTGACCTTGAACCGAACCCTTCCTGCCTATTGATTTTGTTTTGACTGAGCACCTGTGAATAAGCCGGTTCCCGCGACTTAGGCTCAGCCTTCTTTGGGCTCTGTAGAAATCTCGAGTTTACACATACGATTACGATTCTTGTTGCTTTCTCGTTGTCATTGTTGTCGTTGCTGTTATTGCTGTTGTACATCAACCTAGCGGCAGATCAAATCCAAAAGGTGCTCTTTAATTAATGCTGCTTGCATATGTGTAGTATCTAATTAGTTTTGTGGTGCTGATATTTTTCTATAAAATTTAGTCGGATTAAAAGCCCTTATGTTCTCATTTTGCGAGGCCATAGCCTCCCTCCGTCTGAGTTGATGCTCTGGCTTATGGTTATTACAATCATTGTAAATCGTAGGCCTATTCGTAATCGTATATAGCGCCTCCAGTTTATCTCATCGGAGGCGATTCCATCCCAACCCTGACGAAAGGAAACAAGAGTTTAGCTTAACGCCAATCGAAGCGGGTATCGATGGTTAAGGATATAACCCGCTTAGAAAATCATGGACAAGGACAAGAGTTTAATTAGGCTGCTATGGAAATACATGTTGAAGGTAAAGACAATGTTAACGGTACATAGGTGGTTGAAAGGCTAGTTGGCTTGGTATTCCATGGCCAGTAACTAAACTTGCTCGATGTTGCTTAACTGTGCTTTCCAATGCTGTATCCAAAGCTACAAGCTGTCGGCCTACACATATGAAATATATACAGATAAGAATGCTAACCATATCAGTGCATGCTATTAATATTCGGCCCTTGGTTTTCGAACGGACTCACCATGGACTTTGACACTGTACACCAAATTTGCCTAGCAGCAACCATCGAGTGATGCCTTTAGTGTTATCACATTGACGCTTTTTGCAATCCTGCGAAGTCGTCAATCGATCGAGCTTCGAATACTTATTCTCTCGATTTGTAGCGTTGCGTTAACTCGAGGAAGGACACAGACTGTTTGTTTAGATTTCTATTGTATGTTTAATTAAATCAACAGTTCCATTTAACATGACTTCTATCACTAACATTACATCTTCTACATGTACGAATCTATAAATTGCTCTCGTTACCTATAATCAACGACGTTTGTAACTGAAACAATCAACTCAGTTCACAAAATCTGTCTTAGAACATTCTTTCCAACACTGTTTGCTACTGGATATTGGTCTCAAATAATCTGAAGAACGGCGAGTCAACAATTATTGTCTAGGCATGTCTATGACTCATAGCCAACGACAGGGCAACACTCTAGCGCTGCGGGCGCCTAGAGAAAAGCCACTGACTCGTAGTAGACGTGCTATTTACGTATTATTGGGTTTTCCCAAAACTCGCTGACTCGTCAAAGCTATGCAGCTTCAGCGGAAAATTACGTTTACATGGGTCATAGAAGTTCTAAGATTAGATATGATTAGACAGTATATTGAAAGTTTTAACAAAGAATCACATCTTTTGCTTACAGGAAACCAAGACTTCATGAGGAGAAGGGACAGTCGTGAGAGAGCCAGCCCTGGCCAAAACCGATTCGGGGCACAAACAGGGAGCGAGAGAACGGGGTATGTATTGCACTGCGAGTGCGAAAGTGAAATACTTTCAATTCTTTTACTTTCAACCTTTTTCTATCAATGACATACAATCGTCGATTTCACTAAATTAATACTAATTTAAAATCCAATATTAATATCGATGATAATGCTGAAAATAGTATGTAATATTTAAGTCCAGAACTTGAATGGCTCACAGGCTCGATGATTGTTCCAATATATTCTATTACACTGGATCACACGAAAAATGTTTTCGCCTGCTACTTGGCATATGTTATGTGTACTACACTAAATCGAATCTGCTGATTCCAAATCTGAAGTCAGATTTTGTGTAGCACGTCAGGATCTTAAGATATGCAGCATACATGCTAATAATTATGCAAACTCTTTACAGAACTAGTATTTCCTTATAACTGTGTAATTATGCAAACTCGGAGTATTCATAACAAGAAACAAAATGTTATTCTTTTATAACTTGAAATTAAAATATGTTTTAAAATGTAATATAAATATATGTATGTTACTCAGATGAAAGCATACATTTCGAAATTTTGTCTCTAGCTTAACTCTATACGAGTTCAAAAGTGCTTTAGACACTTGCTCTTGCGCTTGTGAGTGGCCGCTGTTGCCCGCTGCAGAAACCAGCAGTAATCGCCCATCATGTCGGAATTGCAGTGGCCCTGATATCTTGCTTCAAAGGTGGAGATGTCTTGATGGAATCTCTCTCCATGCTCAACGCTTACATCACCCAAGTTTGGTGGGAAAAACTCCAGATGGGAATGTAAGAAATGTATTTTTAGTGACATCCGGCAGCCGAGTTGCTTATATGCTGTTAGCATGTTGCTAACGAATTCAGCATAGTTCTCAGCTCGGTGATTCCCAAGGAAGTTTTGCACCACAAACGTACATGCATCCCAAGCGGCAAATTCCAGTGGGTTGAGCTTTAGTTCGCGGATTTCTGGCCCAATAAAAATTCCAGCCTTCAGCTTAGCATCAGTTTTGACGGCTCCAAATTTATCTCTCAGATACTGGAAGCCCTGTCCAGTACGATCCATTGCCACTACGAAATTCCTCATGAGGCCCAGTTTAATGTGAAGTGGTGGTAAGTACACTTTCAATGGATCAGCCAATGGTTCGTGTTGCACGTTGTGCCGACCAACAATGTGCTCAGATCTAGGAGGCCACAGTTTCACTTTGTAATGGTTGCTGTCATCACGACTGTTCCACAAGCACAAAAAGCACATATGTTTTGTGTACCCCAGCTGTAGGCCTAGAATAAGTGGTACCACTTTGAGGTCCGCACAGATGTTCCATTTGTGGTCTGAGTAGTTGATCACTTTCAAAATGAGTTTCATTGAATCATATGTCTCTTTGAGGCCTACAGCGTGGGCTATAGGAACAGACGGCTTTTCGTTACCATTGTGCACCAACACAGCTTTCAAGCTCGCTTGGCTGGAATCTATGAACAGTCTCCACTGATCAGGAACGTATTCGCAACCTAAATTCAGCATGAGACCGTTCACGTCAGTACAGAAACAGATATCATTTTCCAGTTTGTAATATGTAGCTAACTGTTTGTGACGATAACGGAAGTGTGATGTTGTGGTACCTTTTTGAAGCAAGTTCCACTACCTTAGTCTGGAGGCTAACAGTTCAGATTTCTCCTTTGACAAAGATAGGTCCCTCACCAGATCATCTAACTCACCTTGCCTTATCAAATGCGGCCTACCCTCTTCCAAATCTTCATCACTGGATTCATAAACAGTAGCTTCATCTTCTGTATTACCATCAGAACTGTCCGTTTCATCAGCACCCGCAGCAGGCGGAAATGGTACTGGATTCTCTTCATCATGCGGCACTGGCTTTAGAGCGGACTCGCAATCAGGATAAACGATTTTAGACTTATTTTTCTTTGAAAATCCAGCAACTTTAGTAATGCAGAAATAACAGTCTGCATGATGATTTCTTGGCTCGCGCCACACCATAGGCACAGCAAACGGCATTGAATTCCTTTTGCCATTCAGCCACTGTGTAAGCCCAGAGTAGCACACGGTGCAGCAGACATGAGGTGCCCAACTTTTATCCTCGTCTCCGATTTGACATCCAAAATAATACTTGTAAGCAATCATAACTCTCTTAGTTAACTTCTTGCGCTGGTCACAAAGAGTATATTTACCACAAACATAGCAAAAATTGTCTGGATAGTTAACACAGCCTCGCCTATTCATTTCAAAATTAAATCTCACACACTAGCTACAGCTATATAAGAAAACTTCACCGTTCTACGCAATCTCGCCTTATATACTGGTATTGATGCTGACGTCAGCTCGCTGACATGCCCAATCATGTCTAGCGGCTGCTGCAGGCTTGCTGTTAGGAATATTTCAGGCGACACTTGCAGGCATGCACGTATCACTGGCAGCAATCGTGCAGACACATACAACAGAATGTACAGACATAACCGAAAACCAGTCCTTACGTCATTACTTGAATGCATCATAACTTAAAATCTAGACGTGCTGGGCAGATTCTGACTTCATATTTGGAATCAGCACATTTGAATCAATATAAGGCACATGCATTACTTTCAGTAGCAAAATCGTTGTGATCCAGTGTTATTTGAACAATTTTCTAGTACAATCATCATTGGCTTTGTCCGAAGGAGCATTGTTTTGTCTCTGCATTCCACGATTTTTGGCCTTGGCCTCCGGTGAACTTGTCTCTTGAAATCAAATTGTATCTAATCAAGTTTCTGGTACTAGTGAGAGGTCGATTCATTTTAATGACAAGACCCTGGCCCGCTCAGAGAATTTAAGAGAAAACAGGCCCGTTGTGTCACCGTCCGTGAAATACCCCGCCAACTGGTGCCACCTCAGCGCAACATCGTCTATTAGTTGGTATATAACTGATCCATGTTGTGAACCAGAGGCGATATCTAAATATATGAAATAAAAAAGATAATTAATTAAATAAATAATACGTTATGAGAAAAGCTTTTTAATAGTTTTCCTGTGTATTATCCATATTTTGAGATGACATATTTTGAAAACTCTGACAGAGAAAGCTACAAGCATGAAGATGGAATTGGACCATTAGATGAACTAAACGATGCTACAAGTGCTCACGCACCGTATGACAACTACCAACATTATCAGCTACCTATAGCCGGTATTGATTTCCAGGGTAACAGAAGACCTCGTGGTCACCGAGGCTACGGTCGTTGGAACACATTTGGACATGTCCATCCGGGAAACCTTCATGAACATCGAGGAGGAAGTGGAAGAAACCATTCTGAGCAATGCACAGAAACGGGTAGCCCAAAGCACATCGCAGAAGGCCAGACCAACGAAGAAACATCAGAAAACAGCGAGGCATGTGGACCAGTAAAGCTGAGAAAGCTTCTAGCCCGAGATGAGACGGAAGTTCTTTTCAAATTGCAGACGCCCAGCTTTGGCTTTGTGCAACGTCTACAACAAGGTTCTACCAATGAAATGATGACAGAACTTCTCATCGAAGTTATTGCGAAGACCTGCACATCTGTACACCAGAATCAGCTTATCGATTTACTAAGTAAAATTCAGAACAGCAACTTTCTAAAGGGCGACGTACTAATATACTTAAACAAATTCATAAGCGAAGATATGATGATCAATCCAAATATCTGCAGTGCTATAATCAGCATCCTGAGAACATTCACGAAGTTATTTCCAAGTAAATCTTTAGCTGTCGTAACTGTGCTGTGCGCACCAATTCAACACATTCTCACCATCGACACTCCTCACTATGATGACGCAAACAAAGAATACATTAAACTACAGGAAGAGACTGCTGAAATTCGAAAGCAGTTGCAATGTGGAACCGTACAGCGCGATCAAGAACGACAAGTTGAATGGACTGTAGACGAGAGCGAAGACTATAGAAGAATGAGTGTGGTGCCGACTTCTGAAGACATCAGAGGACAGGGGGATCGATACCTTCGCGAAAACAAGATTTATCAAAAGTATAAAGACTCACACGATTACCTGGACGTCCAGTTTCGACTGATGAAGGAGGACCTGGTGCGTCCACTAAGAGAAGGGCTGGCAGAACTTTTACGAAATCGTGAAGAAGGGATTGGCAGAAGAACAAAGAACAACATAAGAGTGTATAATCAAGTTCAGATAACATCTATACGCTGTGGTCAATACGGTCTGATTTACAGGATAGAATTTAATGTTAGTCGCCTGCGACACGTACGTTGGGAGGCTGGTAAAAGACTTATGTTTGGATCCCTGGTTTGTCTTTCCGCTGATGAGTTTAAGAATATGCTCATTGCAACAGTGGCAGAACGAGACGCCAGAGATCTCAGCCGTGGAGTTACGTATCTGTATATAGATAAGGATGCCAATCAAAACAAAGATATAAGACTGGACCAGGTTTACGAGATGATTGAGAGTCCGGCTTACTATGAGCCGTACAAATGTGTACTCGAAGCTCTACAGAAATTCACGGACGAAGAGAAGTTGCCATTTGAAAACTACCTTCTTAACCACATTGGGGAAGAAACCGTTCCACCACCGAAATATTTGGAAGCAGGTGTGACGTATAACTTTTCCTCACTGTTGGGCACAGCTAAAGAACCGAAGTTAAAGCGTGAATCGTGGCGTTTTGATTATGATGATTTCCGAGAACGTTCAGAAGACTTAGTGACTGTGCTAGACTTGAAATCTTGGCCAACTGCAGAGAAACTTGGTCTTGACGAATCTCAATATAGTGCTCTGCAGACAGCGCTGACTAAAGAGTTTGCTGTCATCCAAGGACCTCCTGGAACTGGCAAGACATTCATTGGGGTAAAAGTAGTCCAACTAATGCTTGAAAACAACAAAAACTATCGAAGTCTTTGGGATGGTCCGATTATGCTCGTGTGTTACACGAACCACGCACTTGATCAGTTTTTAGAAGAAATCATAAGACTTTATCCTGAAGATGTAGGCGAAGGATTATTTGTTCGAATTGGTGCGACAAGCAAATCAGAGAACGAGGAAGTAAAGAAATGTTTTCTCAGGTACATAAAACAAAACAGGACCAGCGAGGCCTGCCAAGAATATCGCGGTGCTACTATCGAACCCAAAGAGAAAATGGCGGAATTGGAAAAGGCAATCATGAAATTATCCGCCTACGCTGAAATAGCAGCAAAAGAGCTCATCCATCCGGATGCTCTTAGACCATATATGAAACATGTTCAGTTTAAGCATGTTGGACATTTCTTGATGTGGTTATGCGATAGGAAGGCTGCGCCTGGGACACCAAACCTTTTAGGTGTTGATGTAAACGTCGTCAACACCGAAACACAACCTGATCAAGAAGAAGAGTACGAAGACGTAGAATTATTGGAAACTGAAGAACGAGAGCAGAACGAGAACAATCTTGCATCAGCTGAAGAGAAATTCCAGGCTGTTGCACAGAAAGTGTTAGAAGAAAACAAGTTTGTAAAACTAACTGGTCAAGAAGATAAGGGCTTCAAAGAAATTTATCAAACAGCTCACGGTATCCTCCGTCGGTTTCATGAAGCTTTTCCAGAATCGCACGAATTCATTAACGTTAAAAAGCAATGGCAACTGGCATTAGCCGACAGATGGCGTCTATATAACTACTGGGCGAAGAGTTTCATAGCTGCCCAGAGAGAGGAAATGCAGGCACTGCTGAAAAACTACGCAACGGAAAAGGGAAAGCTTGAAGAAGTACAGGACGAAACTGATTACAGAATTTTCAGATATGCGAAAATTATAGCGATGACAACATCTGGAGCAGCCAAAAAAAGTGATTTGCTCAAACGTCTGGCTCCGAAGGTTGTAATTGTAGAAGAAGCGGCTGAGGTGCTAGAGGCACACGTCGTTGCCAGTCTCTCCGAGAACTGTGCACATCTAATATTAATTGGTGATCATCAGCAGCTAAAACCAAAGCCAGCAGACTACAGTCTTTCCAAGAGGTACAGACTCGATGTATCACTGTTCGAGAAAGTAGTTTTGAATAAACTACACTGTGATCGATTGACAATTCAACACAGAATGCGACCAGAGATTGCAGAACTTCTCGTTCCGCACATCTATAAATCGTTAGAAAACCACGAGTCGGTCTTAAGATATGAAAATGTGGCAAATGTCTTTGGAAACCTGTTCTTTATAAACCATTCGGAGAACGAGAACAGCACCGATGACAACAGAAGTCATTCCAACGATCACGAAGCAGCGTTTCTCTCAGAGTTGTGCAGATATTTCCTTAATGTTGGATATGAGCCGAAACAGATAACTGTTCTGACGACTTACACTGGCCAGTTTTTTCTGTTGCGAAAACTTATGCCAAAACCAGAATTTGAAGGAGTTCGTATCACTCCAGTTGACAACTTCCAAGGCGAAGAAAACGACATCATCTTGTTGTCATTGGTTCGAAGTAATGAGGAGAGCCAAATAGGATTCCTCAAAATTCCCAATCGTGTTTGTGTGGCTCTATCTCGTGCCAAAATGGGTCTTTACATCATAGGAAATGGAGACCTACTTCGTGACGAAAGTCCCCTTTGGAGAGACATCCTTGACACTCTGAAGAAACAGAGTAAGTTGGTTGACAGTTTGCCTCTCGGGTGCCGTAAGCACCCTGAAAATGTCCGTTTTGTCAAAACCGCTTCAGATTTTCGAACTGTGCCATGGAGTGGCTGCGAATATCGTTGCGACTTTCGATTGCCTTGTGGACATGTTTGTGTCAAACTCTGCCACGAACTAGATGCAGATCACAAGCTTTATAAATGCAGAAAGCCTTGTCCAAAATTGTGCGCCAATGATGCGCATGCTTGTCGGGATTTATGCTTTGAAACTTGTGGCGACTGCAAGGAATTGGTGGACAGAATATTGTCCCGTTGTGGACACGAGGCGACAATGTGTTGCTACTTGGAGGAAGAGAAGTTTAAATGTAAGCAGGCATGCAAACGAGAATGTTCAGCAGGACATCCATGTCAACAACTTTGCTACAAAAAATGCACCTGCAAGGTCCCAGTAACAAGAACATTAACTCGCTGCCAACATGTTGCAACAATGCCTTGTTATTTGTCAGAAGACAAATATCAGTGTGAAGAACCCTGCAAAAAATTCTGTCCATTCGACCATCCTTGTAACCAGTTATGCTTTCAACCGTGTAGACCGTGCGATGTCCCGGTCACTAGGACGTTATCTGTTTGCAAGCACGAAGCTACAATGCCTTGTCATGTTTCAGAGCTATCATTCAAATGCCAGGAACCCTGCACTAAATCTTGTTCGAAAGACCATCCTTGTCAGAAGTTGTGTTTTGAAAAGTGTGGTGTCTGTGAGGTTCCTGTAACGAAAATATTGTCTAACTGTAAACATGAGGCGATAATGCCTTGCTACATGGAGGAGAAGCAGTACCTGAAAAAGAACCTATGCACTGTTGAAGTTGAGATAACTTTACCTCTTTGTGGTCATGTTGTCAAACGTCCATGCTACGATGCAAAGCGACCATACAAATGCTTAGAATCTTGCATAAAATCTTGCTCATCGGGCCACCCATGTGAGAAAAAGTGTCACGAAACTTGCGGAGTTTGTAGGGTAACAGTAGAGAAAGTTTTGCCTCGTTGTAAGCACAAAGCAATGATGCCTTGCTATCAATCTGTGAATTCCCACAGATGCCAAATCAAGTGTAATCGACCGTGTCCAGCCGGTCATTCATGTCCTGAGCTCTGTCATGAAAAGTGTAAAGAATGTCAAGTTCCAGTGGAGAAGGATTTACCGAAGTGCGAACACAAGGCAAAGATGCCTTGCTGCAGAGAACCGAGCGAGCATCGATGTCAGCTGCCCTGTGAAAGAAGGTGTCCTGAGGGTCACCGATGCCCAAAGAAATGCAGCGATGACTGCGGAAATTGCATTCTTAAATTGGCAAAAATACTGCCCCAGTGTAATCATGTCAACATGGTTGAGTGTTACCAATCTTCGAGCAATGTGACGTGCAACCTACCGTGTGAAAAGACCTTACTTTGTGGTCACAAATGCCAAGAAACCTGTGGAGCTGCTAAGTGCACGACTATGTGTAATGTTAAAATTATAAAAGAACTTCCATGTAAGCACAGTGGTAAAATGTATTGCCACCTAGATCCGAGCTTATCTAAGTGTCACCATCGGATGGAAAAAACGCTGCGATGTGAGCATATAGCTACAATGGAATGTCATCAAGATCCAAAAACATTTGTGTGTCGACAGCAAGTGGAAAAGAAGCTACCGTGTGAGCATGTAGTTGCCATGGAATGTTCTATGAATCCCATTACATTTCGATGTCTTCAGCGCGTTAAAGTTGAAGTCTGTGAATATGGACATACCAAAGAAGTTAACTGCTGCGACAAGAAAACAAAATTTCCTGCATGCAATGAAATGGTGAATATAACGTGTAGCACTGGGTTGCCGAATCACACGTTTAGTGTTCAATGTCACGAGCAAAAGACAACGAATCACACTGGCTGTCAGACCGTTTGCAACGCTAAATTGGAATGCGGACATAGTTGCACTCGTACGTGCAGGGAATGCGTTGTGAAGAAAAATCACAGCAAATGCAAACGGATGTGTGATAAGTCGTTTCCTCTGTGTCCTCATAAATGTCTACATCAATGTGCTGATCCATGTAGACCTTGCTACAACTCATCATCATATAGATGCTTCCATCTTAATGTCAACGACTACAGATGCGCAAAATCGTATGAGATCTGTCTTCGGTCCTGTGATTGGAATTGCCCACACTACTCTTGCACGGTAGTCTGCAGTCAGCCGTGCAATCGACCTCCGTGTAATCATCCGTGTCGGAAACCACTGAGTTGTGGACATGTGTGCAGTGGCCTTTGTGGCGAGCCATGTCTTTCAACATGCCGTCGATGTAGAAAAGAACAATTTTCGAAAATGACATGGCCAAATTTCTTCAATCTACCAAAAGAGGCGAGATTTCTTGAGTTGCGACCATGCTGTCATTTGGTCGAGGTTACTGCTATGGATGTAAGGGTTCAAGAAAACGTGCGACAACTGCCTGGAATTCTTGACAATTCTTGTTTCTTGTTTTGTCCAGTTTGCTTGGAGAGAGTTAACTTCTGCCCGAGGTATAATCAGTACATTCGAAGACACGAACTGAGCTTAAATGCCGCTAAGAAGATAATAAACGCCAGTGTCAAACTGAAGAGAACGATAGAAGAGTACGTTAATCTGTGGTTGCGAACCAAACAGTGTAACACGGAGATGAAAGAAAATCTCTCCCAGACGGGAATTAATGAGAGGATCAGACTTGGAACGCTCTGCATTTTGCATGAGATTGAGGTCATGGAGTCGCTAAGGAAGACTCCAGTGAGGCCAAGTACGCAGAAATGTAAAGCCAGTTTGTCAGATATCCGGCAACGTATCTCTGAAGAAGATTTTTACTACGAAGATAAATCCAGTTTAGCTGCCGACATTATATTGATGTACAAAGCATACATGGACGTTCAAGTGCGTCGACTGACAGCTTTCGTTAGAGGTCAAAATCTCAGAATAATAGACAAATGCAGAGAACTTCTCGATGATTTAGAATGCATCGAACTCAATGAAGACACTTATCTGAGCATTTGGATGATAATTGAAAAACTGAATAGAAAACTATCCACGAAGCTTTCGCCTCAAGACAGAAAGGACCAAATCACAAACTACATTGATCACTTGAATGGCTTTTATGATCTCCAACTCGACGCAACCTTGACGTCACACTGGGTATGCTGTAGGCTAGGTAAGAATTTGACATATCAGTTTCTAGCATAAGTTTCAGAAGAGGTTTCTAGCCTAATGAAGGCATTAATAAGGGTTAAATAATTAAACGTTGACTTAAAACAACAACTCTTTATATTGGATTGTTTGGTACGTTCATTTGTCCTCGGATCTGGTAGTACCTGATTTCTCTTTGTCGGATGAGAATGAATCTTCTGTTATCAACTCACATTTAATTAATGTCTGTTTGTGTTTAATATTGACACAGCGCAAATTTGTACCTCAGATACAGACTTAATCACTTTACAACCTTAATTAAAATAAAATCAGAGAATACTATAAGAGTAAAGCAGCTGCTATTGTTTCTGAAAAAGATCAGAATGACTTAAGGTACATTTAGTTGCAATTTTCCAGCGATCTTCGTCAGTAGGCCTATAGTTGTTACTAGTCATCACGTGCCTCTGGTTAAACTGGTCTTTGATAAAACCTTTGTCAAGATGACTTTCAGTTTTCATGTATCCGCGAAGTTTGTTATGTGGTTGAAGTGTAATGTTTCGCCTTGATTCTGGCGTCAATAAATACCAGTCCATCAATTTTCTACCTATACTGAATTTTCTCTGTTGATTTTATATGTGACCAATTTTGGTCATATATATTTACGGCAAAGTATAACTGTATTTTTACCAAATATATAGCAAATATTTTGTTGTTAAGCAGTGATCTCTATCGATAGCCGATTGTTATAATTTTCTACGTCTTTATATCGTTCTCAGTCGACTTCATACATACTGTACTAGGTTGTTTTATTCTCACATTGTTTTTGTAAACAGGACACGTCTACTCGACAAATGAAATAATTGACAAGGATCAAATTAACGTATTGTGTCCACAATGTCATCCGCTGCACAATGTTCTTCTTTACTTTCTGAAACCTGCTGAAACAGCAGATGTGGCAGAAATTGACACAACGGCATATTACAAACGCAACGAACACACTGCTGAAATGGTACATGGGCAAAAGGTAGACTGTAGTACTTCTTTGCCACTGGCAGAAAATGTACCGGGTCGAAGTGTCGGAATTTCGGGTGGAGCGAATGGTGGTTCGAAGATGTCTGATTCTAATCTTAAAGAAAAGACAGCCTCAAAGAGTGGAACACATGGAACACCAGCAAAACAAGTCCTGAGTGAGTCATATTATCGGGGTGGGCAACGTGGTAGAAGAGGACGAGGTGCTAATGCATCTTGTGCGCAAATCCAACATAATCCAGAATATTCGCCGGGTAGACAGCAACAACAGGACAGTGCAACACTAGACTGGCGGACACGGAGTAACTCACGCTCATCCGCAGACGTGGAAAGTCCGAGACACACATATAGGGGAAGAGGACGGTGGCAGGGTGGTTGGCCGATGAACGATGGATGGAGTACAGGCGACAGTAGCCAAGACGGCAACGTCACAGCGTCAACGTTTAGTAAATCATCGGACATGCGATATGATGCACCAACGGCGAATGCCCACAGAACCAAATTTCGAGGATCCTGGGGAGCTTCAACTGACGTAAGGGACCCACCAGATTGGCGAGTTCCAGCAGACCGTAGAAACACTCAACGATCTACTTCTAGGGATGGCCGAGACAGTCCTTTATTTTGGCGCAACACAGACAGATCACAGTTGGAAAGGAAGGACAGACCAAACGCATCCGCTGAAGTCAACAAAACTGAAAATGTAGTACCAGATGGAAATGATGGAAACGGATTAAAGCAGAGCTGGAGAGCTAAAAACACGCGCGGAAGGAGGCCATTTCGTAAGTAAGGTAGCATTTGCTCCGAAGACTAAGTTAACTCAAATTGGCTTTTCGACTCAAATTAACCAATATTAATACAAATTGCTCTTTCAAGCGTCGCAGAAATTCTTAGGCCCGCTATATTATGGGTCAATGTGTAACCTTCGTTTTTCAGTACGACTCCTAAAAGTTTCGTTCAATATAAGCATATATTGACTGCACTGAATACTACTGCTTAAAGACATTTGAATTTTAAATTATTCCTGAACAATGTAATTAAATATTCGCATAGCAAATGTTTGCACGGTGGAAAGTCAGGCAAGTCATTTAGGCGGAGACAATTAATAATCGTATCTATGTGTTCTTACTAACAAACTTACCTAAGACGTACAGTTTTTAACCGGTCACCCTGTCTCAATGTAACTTAAGCGGAGTTACTACTAGATTATATATATCCTGCATTATATTCATGGACCGTGACATACACCGACACAACCATCAAGACAGACACAGAAAGATATACAGGCAGTGAGAGAAACACCAGTTAGATGGACAGAAATTGTTTCTAATTCATATTGTTAAAGATTAAAGTGCGTTTTACTATTTAGTTACTATTCACTATATTTACTATACTAGACTGCAATGTTGTAGTATGTTTGTCGTTGTTGTATAATTACGAAATAAAATGATTACGGGTTACACTGAAGTTCTCTTTCGTTTACCATGGAGAGATATACGGACGCATAGTGATCTTTCTATGAGGGACTGCTGGACGGTGAGACAACCGTTGTCTGTTATTGAGAAGCTTTCTGTTATTAATGACATTTAACATCGTTTAGGCTAGCATAAAGAGCGCCTCTGAATAGGTTCTTTTGAAACAGTGTTATTCCAAGTTTTGCTTATCCTTACAATTACATTTACTTCCCCCTTGAAACACAAGCTTACATAATTCTGTTTCTCGAGTTTGCGTAAGGGTTCCTTTTTCTGAACACAGTGTGTAACTGATAAGCATCTAACTAGAGGCAAATAATAAATTACTAATAGTCATAAAAGTGATCGTCTTAGAAGAGTGTTCCAGTTCTCACACTCTTCGTTACTAGAGAAGCATTCGTTCGCCATGCACCATGTCTTAGTAATTACGCAAACGTTTTTAAATAAGAGAAATCTCCGTCTTCATGAATCAAGTTGAATTTGAAGCAGTTGGCCAGATTTTAACTGGTTCAAAACAGTTTCTTAACTAAATAGCCTTTCCTATAACTCGCCTGATTTAATTAATCAAATATAAATTCAATTTCTAATATGGTTACAATATGAAGTGCGATGAACAAAAATTAACACTTAGAAAGAAATTTAATAATTTAGTTGTTTTGTTGATAGCGGCTAAATGCATGCAAAAGATGAGCAAATAAGAGATAAAAGACGATTTACATACAGTTAATTCTAAGGTCTTGGTTATAATACTGCAATACAAAATTAATCCTGGAACAGCAGTGGCAAATTCCCGGTAGTTAGTTTTTCATGCAAACTCATTCCTCTACAATTATTCAGCACGGCATAGGCCATTATGCACAAAATCTGAACAAATTCTACGCATATTTAAAATACTGTATATTGGCCTAGGTTCTCTGCCCTTTGCCATCAATCTGTGACGAGTCATAAGCCGGCGAATACTCAAATACTCAGTAATCAGTACTTTATTTCTCAATTATCCACTTTCAACATGCTTAGTATGCGCTAGAAAGCACAATTCCGAATAAATGTTATTCTTGTTGGTAGCGCAATAAAACTGTGACCCAAGTTCACTTTTAATGGACCCATTAAGAGACGGTTTAATACAAAATCGGGCTATAACCTATCACTTTCCATCAGAACCAGTTGAGCGTCATATATTACCTGAAAGTTGGGTGGAAGACTTAATTAATATTTATCGTAAGTTGTGCTGGTTTTACTAATGACAAAATTAGTTCACCTAAAAAGATTGTATGCAGAGCCTATGTTTTGGCCGTAGCGGCTTCGATCGTGTACGTCATTTTTGTCTGATTTCTTGAACGGTCTCTTGACAATGTCTCCAGACCTCATCACCACAAATTCCGTCTCCGACACAAGAGACATTCCATCATCATGCTTGTCCGCTGCTGCTGACAGAAAATCCACGCCACCTGAAATGCCATTTGTCAACGAATCGGCTCCAAGATGGCGAAGGTCATCACGTGACGCACTACGCGAAGACGCAAGACGCAGGTGACGACCAATTCCGGAATAAGGATGCGACAAGGATGTGGATAATTGCCCAAATGTGTTGTCGTTTGAGCAATTCGATGAGGAAGCTACGTGATTCGTATAACTGAGGTATTTATAAGGAAGCCTTGCAGACGAATTATCTTTGGTGGAAGCATCCGTTGAGGATAACAGATTCGACTCTGGATGGCGTGAGTCATGTGTGGAAGTACTGGTTAGGTTCAAGGGTAGGGTCGCATTATCGCTTCGAGGTAAGTTGAATGATGAAACGAACCCTTGTGTTGAGCTCAGTTCAGTGCCTGAAGGATTTGTTAAGGAAGTGCGCGTGAGGTGGATAGAGTCCTGACGTGTTGACCCTCCGTAAACAGAACTGGACAATGGATGGCTATAGCTGTCGGGAATGCTGTTAGAGAGAGCTCTATTGGATGTAAGTGATCGCCAAGTATCCCGCAGAGCGCTATCCTTGTACGAATCGTCGGTTGATTTGTCATAGGACTTGTTGGCTAAAATTTCGGTTGATCGAAGGCCACTCTCAAAGGAAGACGGTTGTCCCTTCTCCGCTTTCCGGACTGAATTTGATGTTTCAAACTTGCCAGTGTAGTTATCACTGTCAGCGTTTAAAGAGCTGGAAAATGCGGTAGATGTGTAGCGAGTAGGTGAATATGAGAATTTATATGCAGAGTCGATTGGAAGGTACGTAGAAGACTTACTGAAAACGCCATCTTCAGTTGGCGTCTGACGTATATAGGTGGAGTGATCCTCTGGCGATGATTCGGACTTCTCAGATGTTGGATTTGTAGCTGAGGTCAGATTGTGGTCATCATACAATGTCATGCTGGACACTTTTGTGCTGAAAGGTTCGTGGTCGTTGTTAGTGAACGAAGTAAGCCTGTACGATGGTCGATAGTTGGATGGAGATTCCTGGAGTAAGTTGGTGCTTGAATCACCAGTCACGGTCTCTTTTAATCCCGGCTGTCGATTCTCATCTCTACCAGAAGCTTGCCACGCAGACGTGAAGAGGCTCTTTGATGAAGGAGATTGTGATCTCAAGCTCTTATAGAAAAGACGTGATTCTGCCAAACCGGTTGAATCCCCGGCGATGCTGTTACGGTCAACGGGGTGAACTCTATCGATAGATGATGTGGAAGACATGGCACTTGGGGACACAGCACTTGTTTTCCCACTAAGCACGTCGTCCTGCCACGTGGTCTTGTCGCTCAGGACAACCGTGGAATCACGGCTGTCCTTCTTATGCAGGACTTCATCTTGCCACGTCACTTGGCGTCGTTCTGGTGTCCTGCCTTCTGTTGTTCCCCGAAAACTACTACTTCTAAGAACACTTAATCCAGTGTGGCGACTGCCGCCGGACGTAGCTGCTGGTGGATCTTCGTTGTCAAGGTTGTCTCCAAACAGTGCCAAATCCGAGCGCCACTTTCGAACCCCAAATGCCGCAGCTGAAGACTCTGGAATCCAGTTTGATGCCGATTTTCTGTCACTTGCTGATTCTCCAGCATCTTTTCGTAAGACATAACGAAAGGTGTTTGGTTTATAGTCAAATTTGACGGAGATGTCGTTATCAGCGTCACCCATCGATGATGCCAGATGTTCTTCAGAGTTCCAAACACGCTTCGGTGGTACGAGACTACTGAAGCCCCCAAACGAACGACCATGGCTTACTTCATTTATAACAGGCGTTTCGTCCTTGGGATACCTACTGGCAGCATCTATCGTTGAAGTTAATCGTGAGTCGGCGTTCTCAGGCAGTTTCAATAGTTCCGTAGTTGTGGGGCTAGAATATTTCGGTTCAGTCATATGACTCTGATCAGCTGCAGGGGCCATTTTGTATCTTTTGTTTTTCTCCAAAATACTGAGAAGAGTTCTAGTGTCTTCATATCCTCCTGTTAGCTGGAAATCGCTGACATCGTGCTTTTCCTTTGTAGCTTTTCCAGCATCGCCTGCAGAAGAGTTTCCATATGACCTTGACTTCCAATCCTGTCCAAAAGACGAGTATGAAGGTGTATTGTCGTGGTAACCGGAAGGCGTAGTGTAAGCGCTGCTCTTGCGTGCTTTTTCAATTTCCATGTCTAGTTCCAATCCTGTTGGCTCGCTTTTCTGAACAGTTATGTCTTGTTCTATGTTACCAAATGTTTGTCCGAAGCTCCTTGTTGGCGACCTTGGTCTTTCCACTGCTGAACTCAATGCATTAATGCTACTCCCATGTAAGTTTTGGAAACTACTTCCGCTGTGTGAAGGCTGATCTTCGTATCTTAGGCCACTACTTGACTTTTGGTAGCCTTCTAGCCTGCTTCGCGATAATGAAATACCACTGTGTGGATCTTTGTCACTTAATGCTTCTGTACTTGGGGTCCTAGTTGTCGCTGTGTGAACAGGTTTTGAACAATATCCTAGATTGGACAAGTCTGACGATGTCTTGCGGTTTGCAGAACCGTTAAGTTGACTTGTATTGAGCTTAAAATTCCTGTTTTCTAACGAAGAACTACTTCTACGTAAGTCATCCATTTCCAGTCCGTCTGGGAGTTTGAGGTAGCCACTGTCGACTGCAGAAGAAACCGATTGTGCTCCGATGTAATCCGCCTGATCGAGACATTTTCTGAGCAGGGAAAGTCTGCTGTCTGATCGCGCATTTGGGTCGTAGGGGCTTAGGTAGTGAGAGGTTCTATCTCGCTCCTGCTTTGCCAAAGGCAAGTCAGGTTCATATCCTCTTCCAGTAGCGTTACTCGGCTTATTAACGTCATAGACGGAATCGGTAGAAACCACTCTACGCTTCTCCAGGAACTGCTTTCTTGATGGAGTCGCACTTTCATACGAGTCGCTTATGATCTTTCTGCTTCTTTCATTTCTGGCTTTGTCGTCGAATCCGTTGAGCGATTCATATGCTTTTATCGGTTTCTTCTTTTTAGCGGATTCGCTGTATTCTTGGTGGTCTTGACAACTGAAGTTTGTGTCCGGGATTGCACTTCTATCGCTAGTCACCCGTGTCTCTGGTAAATCACTTGATTCATTTGTTACACTTCGTAGCCATCTTTCGATAGCGCCATTCTTCGAATAAGCGGACATTCTCTCTCCTGTTCTATTGCTCAAATCAAGGCGAGAATCAAATTCTTCCGAAATTTCTATAGCCTTCCCAGTGATGCGAGGTTTCCTTCCGTCCTCGTTTTGAAACTTGTCTTTGCTTCTTGCTGAACTTCTGCCGTACTTCAAAGACTCTTTCATGCCATCCGTGTCACCAAATTGATCGGATACTCTCTTAGATGAGTATTCATCTGTAGATTTCTTGTTGAAGGCATTGTCGAGGACATAGGCACTTGAACGTGTAACGCTCTCTGGATCCATCTTTTTTGGGTTCGTAGCAGCTTCCGACTTCGTTCTCAGGTTCTCCGAACTGGTCCAGGTATCCATCTTCCGAAGTCGGTTAATGATATCGTCATAAGAGGACCTTAACTCCAAATTCGTCGAGTGCCTCAACGAACTGCTCTTGTCTCGATTTTCAAAATCAGGAGTACCTGCAAACTTTCTTGTGACGGTGACCGGGGTTTCGCTTTGCTCCTGCAAAGCAAGACTACCAGTAAGCGCAGATCTGGGTCTCGATTCTGACAGAAGACTTCTTAGAGTGTTTGCTGACGAGTTTCTTTCTCCAAGAGTTCCGAGACTAGATCCAAGTTGGACGTGACTGAAGGAGGCTAAGTCGGAGTTGCGCGAGTTGGGTCTGTCTAAGTTGGTACCGGAAGTGGAAACTGTGCCATACTTAGTTAGGTTGTCGTACAATTGTTGTTTGTCGACATACTTCAAACCGTCAAGGGAGGTAATGGAACTGTGCAGAGCCCGTTTGCTATTAGAAGAGGAAGTGTTACGTCCAGAAGTTGTTTTGCTGTTCTCCAGGCCGTAAGTTGTGTACTTGCCAGACCTTGGTAAGGTGTCGCTAGGCTGAGGTCTTGGCCTGCCTGGGGCAATGGGCGGCCGGCTTTTAACACGGTCATCTCCCTCTCTGGTCACTGGAGTTTTTGACCTGCTTTTCTGATGATTATCTGTTGACGAAGGTAAGGAGGCAAAGGTTCCTAAATCAAGCGACCTAGTGAATTCATTTGAAGAAATGTTCGACTTTCTGTTGCCAGATGGGGTTACTGCCCTACTGAAACTTTTTGATGTAGAGTATGCATGGTTTTCCGTAGGATCGAAGCCTGCGGATTTCGGTCTCCCATATTGGCTTTGAATCCCGTTAGACTGAAAATCACATCCGACGGATGATGAGAACAGATCGACGGATCTTGTCAAGTTAGCCGAACCGCTGAAGGCCACTGGCGATTTCGAACGGCTGCTACCGTATATTTCCCGTTCTCTAAGAGACTTCTGAGCTGCATCGAGTTTTTCAAGTGCATCCAATTCAAGTTCGGCCGATGATCGCCAGCTGTAGTTTCTGCTATTAGCAGGTTCATCTTTGACGTCGAACCGAGATGACATGTTTCGGTGATGCAGAGACTGCGAGAACTATTGAACAACTTTGTTCTAAACGCCAACAGCCATTTTGTATGTTCTGTAAGTAAGATGTTGAGCTAAAGATGTCGGCAAAACCTAAAAGAACCGATACGATAATATAGTGGTTCGCTTCATTTGTTGCATTGAATACAAAAGTTTATTTTAAGAATCTATCAATTCTCTATTAAAATATATGATCCTAAATTTGCAAAATTTTTTCCGAGCTCTACATTATTTTTAGGATTTACTAGAAGATAATTCTGTCAAATTAATTTCAGACAAATATTTAATTTAAAGGTTCTTCTTAGTTCTTCTGGACTAAAACTATTTGCCACAAACCTATAAAGATACATTGATTGCCCAGTTGCCATAGCTCAATCATTGCTGCAACTCACAGACAGTAAGAACTGCACACTACGCAGTTTATTCTAAGCATTGTCTCTTCAAATATTTAATGTACTTTTCAAAATTGTTTACTCAGTAACTTCGTGTAATATGCATTCTGACTTCCAAAACTGTATTAATACATTAAATATATAAAAATAAATAATGCAGTTCAAACAGTGTAATTATCGTCCAGTGTTATTTATTAAAAACTGAATGACCTTTGTTGCATTATATTTTTCTAGGCCTATATGTTTAGGCCTATATCATTTTCATCAGAGTTCTTCTTTTCCAATAAAAAGAAAGCTTTTTGGACAATAATAGGGGGTTATACGCAGATGTAGTAAATATGCTTCTATACTGAGGAAAGAGTTTGTCTAGATAATTTGATTAAAGTATTTAAAGTAAGAGTACTGTCGCCAAAACGTTGAGTACTAACAGGCCAGTATTCTAAACTATTAGTGTCAGTAGGCCTAATCGAACACATAGGCATGCCACTACGTTGGCCTGCCACTACGTTGGGCTGTGTAACATTTTGCTCTTATTAAGTTATTACTTTGTAAAAGAATTAAAGTATCCCACATTCCAGAAGTGAGGCATACGGGAGGCGCTCGTTTCCTTTTCTTAAGGCCCTTGAGCCGGTAATGGACGAATCCAAAGGTCTTGGACACGGGGCCAGTGCATCGCAGGACTTGCCGTTTACTTCCAAGCTTACGTCGGTACCAAATTATACTGCTTGGTGACAGAGGCATTGTGTGCGCAAACAACTTGTCCAGCGTCGTTATACAGAGTAGAACCCGAAACCACATGATCATTGACCAAACGTGTTACCGATAGACCGCCGTGCCGCAGTTAAGTCTATTACTTAATGTTATTATTTAAGAAGAGCAAAATAGACAATTTATGAAGTTGTACTTGAACTTAATTGGATGATAAAGTAAACATCGATCTTCTGCTGTTATTTAATATTGGCTTGAGACGATCCAATAACAATAATATTAAGAACTAACACAACTTCAGACGTAAAACGTTACTCGATATCAGGTTTAAAGACACTTCAAGCGCATTGTGAGCTCTGATCTTGTGGCCAGAGGCAAGCTGTAAATCTTCAAGTATGCTTTGGAGCCATGATTTGGTCCAGTGTTCAAATTGTAGACTACTGTAGCATGAACTGAACATTCGTGTTCATACTTGTCGGCGGATGAGAATGTTTCAAGACGAGCAAGACGATTAAGCAATTTACAAATCTACAGCTTCAAATCAATCGATCGTGGTCAATTCGTAATTAATGTGAATTTTACGTGTCTCGTCAAGAACTTTACTGTTATGTTTGTCTGTACAGTTTAGATTTATGAGAAACTGTCACGATAAGCTATTCGGCATTTTACGGAAACGTCGGAAGCACAGAGTGAAGTTAAGTTTTAGCTCTCGTCTCCAGCATAAAATAAGAAAAATACGAAGATTACGAACAAGAATACGAAGAATACGAAGAAGAACACGAAGAATACGAAGAAGAAGAAGAAGAAGAAGAAGAAGAAGAAGAAGAAGAAGAAGAAGAAGAAGAAGGGCAGCCCCTTAAGCAAAGCCCGAGAAGCAACGAGGATATGAAGCCTTAGCAGCTTCATTTTTCTTAGCCTTGGAATATGATGATGTATGACCAGTCCTCTCCTGCGACGCCTGATCTTCCCATTGAGAGTGTACAGTCAGTGTGCTCATTATAACTGAGTTCGTTAGGCAGCGCAAGTGGATCCGAAATCTTGAAGTAAAGTTCCGCCTTAGCGGTGATTCGAACCTCAATAGGCTTCCTGTCCACAGATCTTTAACTCTCATTCGACCAAAATTTATGCATCGGTTATACGTCTCCAATAAACCAAGGCACAATTTACGGTTGAATGGTTGACTGAAGGTTAAAAATCTCTGTACAGGAATTCTAATGACAGAGGGCGATGGTCTTAGCCCGTGAAGGTGGGGCTACAGAATTCATCTGCCTTTGTGAAGTTCTGAAAAGTTGCTACACAAGGAATCATACAAACCGATACACACGAGTACCATGGAATAAAGAGTAGCCAGTGTAACTAAATGTGCTAAATTTCCGGTTAAATGCTTTAAAATACGTTACCCCCGCTGGGCGGTCGCCACGCATTGTAGTTAGGGGCTTCGCGCCTTAGGGTTCACTGTCCCATTATTCCTTTAGTCTTTACCCAAGTACTGGACGCCTGACTGAAAACGCCTCTAGTTTATATTAAGGTAGGCCTATAGTAAATATTTTATTTTGAACAGATTATTACATCTATTCTATTAAAATCTACGCTAGCTGTAACTCAGTTAATATTAAGGTTTGTAGAAAATCAGACATGGTCTTATAAAATTGTTTAATAATCTAGTTTATAATATGCCTAACATTTAATTTGCAGAAAATTATACCTAGTACACGGATGTTAGTAGACAATAAATATCAAGAGTTTTTATTTACTAGATTTATGGCGTCCTTGAACGCACATTTGACCTGAGCTTTCAAAGTCGATGTCCTTTGCCGTCTTATGCTTTTAATGTAAGAACTTCGCACCTCTCAATGATTAGCAAAATTATTTGATATACACCCTTAAATTAGTGTGACCGGAACGTATCTAAATACTTGATGTCTAATGGTAAGTGCATAACCACTGTTATGTTTGCCTTTACAATTTAGTAGATTTATGAGAAACTGAACGATAAGCTGTACAACATTTTACGAATACGTCGAAACACTTTTTGCACTTTTTTACAAAACAAATTTGTACAATAGCGTGGCATTAATAAAGCAGTACTTTTGGCATTGTTAAGCTAAACATTCAAGTCACGACTCAAGACACATCTTTTTAGGATATCTTATGACTGTAGTTGATTTTTGCTTTTTAACCCATGTACAGCGCCCTTTTCTTCGGCCTCGGCTGGGCTACGGCGCTATATAAATTGTCTTATTATTATTATTATTATTATTATTATTATTATTATACTATCTTGCTAAGTACTGACAATTACTTAATTTACCTAATAAACTACAGTAGGCATATTTTAGTAGACTCCTCTCTCTCTCTGGTCTCCTGGCAACCTGACTTGGTTCTTGACATGGCATCTTTGGACAGCCCCACAGCAGCGCTTGTGAATTTACTGGTGCCCTTTGCTTAGCTTTTAAATAGCGCTCTAGAAATTTAGAGTTTACTATTATGATTACGAATATTAATGCTAAAACTGAACAAGCTTTCTTATGCGTTGCAATGTTAAACGGCAATTAAGACCCAGTTAATTTCACCTGAAGTTGATCCTTGGATGCAATAGTAAAAAGCCGACACTTTCCAATGAGCAACAACTGCCTAAAACACACAAAACTCGCATAAGATTTTTAATGACCAGTTTAAGTTTGTTATCAAATCTAAGAACGTCTATAGCGCCTCTTTAAATTGCACCGAGTCGACAGTGAACAGCGATGAAAGACAGGTTTTCACAGGCAAATATGGACTAAGAACAACACGAACATCTACAACTTTGTAAAGTGAAGGCACTGGACTTGCACTAATAGAGATTACTTATTTGCAATTCACAAAATCACGTGTAAAGTGTTTGTCATACAATTTCATAGCACTTCTGTGAATGCACTACGATGGTGCTGCATCAGAAAACCGACGAGGAACAACTGAAAGGGTTTTGGACATTTAGAAACAGCATCGAGTGCGTTACCGTCCTACGCTCATAAGAGCTCAATATCATGCTTTGTATGAAACGCTACGTTACGCGACTAGATGTTGTCTATCGATGTAATCTCGGGTCTTCTCTAAGTTCCAGGCATTGTGCCTTGGATGATCTCTTTCCCTAGGCAGTTTCCACTCTTCCGTAGCAGGATGGGACTCCGTTTAATTGGTTCTACGTGTGTTCGGGAGCTTGCAGCGGTGACTTTTTAGTTATCTGAGCATTATTTGCTTGCTGATGTACTTTTTGTTCTGAATGAACTTTGATTAGGACTTAAGCTAACGCAGGCAGGGCTTTTGTGAGTGACTTGAAATGCACCGCTCTATTGAATATGTAAATATGAATATGTGAAAGGAGACCTACTGAATATGTAAATGAACAAAACATACAATGGACGTGGTTATCAGGACATGACCTATTGGCAAAACATTTACGGGTTTCTTCGAAATCACCTCAGTGTTGTGTCCTGGTTTCTAATCCTCAGCTGTCGTCCTTGTTGAACCATTCTATTTTCGTATTTACTTTAAACTTCACCCATAATATAATATTCTATACCTCCGCTAGGCAAATTACCTCATTCAATATAACTATGTTGGACTATGTTGTTCTTGAGCTTTTACTTGAACTTGGCTTATTGCTTGCACAAGGTTAGCAAACAAACAGAGATGCACAATAAATATGATTACCCCAACCGCAACGTCATATTGTATGTAGGATATTTTAAGTCCTTATGACAATATTCCCATATGGGCTTCATATGTCCTACCATACTGGACCATATATAGGACACAAGAAGCCCGTATGACAACATTCCCACATGGGCTTCATATGTCCTACCATATGGGACCATTAAGATATTAAACCCATATGGAAATATGGTCATATGGGCTTCGTATGTCCTACACATGACATTGATATATGGTACTTTATAAATGCTAAATGTAAATGTACTGCATAACATGCAAATTCTAATCCACAGGAAGAATCCGCTTCTAACAGAATTCATCGGCTTCAAATGCAATTCTGGTGAGCTAATATCAGGGTACAAAAGAGCCATCCAAATAATCAATTCTACACGTATGTAATACCCATTCGTGGCGCAATTCCAATCAGATGGCTAAGCCTTTGGATTTCAATCTTTGCGACTTCGTTTCGAATCCCCGGTCCATTACTTGAAATGAACGTGCACGAGCTAACAGTCGGAGACTCCGAGGATCATTTCAACTTTATACTCACATTGGTTGGCCTCACCAATGTTAGTATTAAGATAAAAGGATCCTCGGCCGTCACTGTAGAACAGTCGTTCACTGGAAATCCGAACAGTTCCGGCTGATGAAGAGGAAACACGTGTCAGATAAACTGAAGACGCCACTTTTAGAGGTGCTTAAAGGCGCTATGTAGCCTACACGTTGAAATATATGCATGCATGCAATAATCACACACTTACGTTACAACACTCTTTCACATGACATTGTTTAATCTTAGCACCTAGGCGCCATACAAATGCATTTGAATCCGTTTGCTTACTGACACACACGGGTCTTCGCTGTTTACGTGATAAGCAGATCTTAAGTTCAGTGAATTAATCAATCAACCAATCGATCTATGCCAAACCTAGGTATAAAACTCGACATGACGAAATCATTAGTTTAAAAAATCAACACAGCCAGTAAAGGACCAGCATCGATTACAGAAAAAACTCGTTTGCTGATTGACGATGTCTTCTTACCTTGACGCAAATTTCCAATCAAGGTCTTCGAATCCGGGAACCCTCGTGTAGTTGTTAAAGGTGTATACGCTGTCCACTCCCACCAGAGTACCTAGCTCATGCCCCATCGATCTACGGCTCGTGTTTGGCGTGTACCGCTGTGGGCTACGCTACTCAGGACTTGCACAGACATGCTTCCACGGCCTGTGGAATTCAATGGCATCCATCTAGCGGTGTAGGCCCATGTCCAGCGAAAGCCAACGCTGTGCACGCGATAATATGCCTAATTATACGGCCAGGCAATCAGATAGGCCTATAGTCGGACATGCTCAGACCCATGCTGGATTCCTAAATAACCAACCGCGTCACTTGAATCATTTAGCTAACACTTTAGACCGAACGCATATCACGTTTCGGGATATTTGACGTGTACAGATGCACATGTGCATGAATGAGAACATGAAAGATGCTGCATAACTCTGTAGAAGTACAGGACTGTATTTCGCTATACCGTTGTATAGTAACTCTAAGCCTTTACTATCGTAGCTCAATAAACAATATTCGTGTGTACATTTTATGTAGGTCAAACCTGTTGGTTGTAACTTTGGCTTGGATTGTGAGGGTTCCATCTTACCTGCAGTCGATTATTAGGATAGATTGTAATATTTTTTGATGATTTCAGCAATTTCTTAACGAAAATATTATCACCATTGACCCTTATAGACTAATGGTGCACTATAAATTTTAAAAATAAGTTACTGTCTTATTATTTTTTTTATTATCATCATCATCATCATTATTGTTAGTGTTAGACTTAGTCTTAGTGTTAATGTCTGTGTTAGTGTTGTAAATGCACATACAGGTGCTAAATGTGCGGGGAGCGATGCAGCTGGGAACTTTTCACTTTCCATGGATTCGGGTTCAGACAACATCTCACTGAAGATACATTTCACTCCAAGTCCATTGTCCTTTTCCCGAACGGTGCCAACCACTAACCTGTCTTTATCACTTACCTAATTGTATTCATATCGTATCGTCAGAGAAACTCATACACATACACATGTGCACACACGTGCACTCACAAACACATTATTCTCAAACCGTACGCAAGCACGTATAAGCTATTGTGTTCGTCTGCATGTGCTCCTGTGTATGTGTCTGTGTCTTTTGACTCTGTACGTTAATGAGAAGCATGGAATTAATTTTAGTCAAACAGTCCTGGCTGTGCTCGATCTATTGGGGCCTACGAATCTGTAAAGGTATGCTTTTAATGAGTGCAGTGTTATTTTGATACTCGAGTCCACACTTGTTTTCAGTTGGCTCCCCTGATTGAACTGGCGGTTTAGGTCTGGGCATTTTGGTGAGGAGCCAATAGAAACCAAAAATCTCTTCACTTGTTTACACTTCAAACGCTAACACAAGCAGTGCTTGTAACAGGGACAGCAGGCACTTGTGTGATCAGAACGCTGATACACGTAACATGCATAAAGGTGATTTCAAAGCGGTTCAGAAGGCTCCCCTCTATATCAGGCGAACTGTAGCAACTTATTCCAACTTTTTCGCATCTAGAAGTTTGTGTAGCAATCTTTAAAGAACCTCTGGAAAGTGTCGCAGTTGACGTTATATGCCTACACATGCAGGAACGTTCTGATCTGGCAACATTAATGTCTGCTTTAACCTGACATTAGCTCATTGCGTATCATTATTACTGTACTTACATATAGATTTTTATTGGTATGTTTTTGTCTCTGTTTCTTGAGATCTGGATTGAATTATAGATGACGAGGCATGCCAGGGAATTTGTAATTGAAAGCATTATCTACCAGGCAAAACAGTTTTCACTTCGATTAGGTTAACAATAAAAGCGTTTGGCAGATTTTTCTAAAGGTGCTAAAGAAATCCAGAGATGCATTTACGAAACACAATAGATACACTACTTACTTCGGTCGCTGCAGACCTCATGCAACGAAAATGTTTATGGATACGTGTTTGTGGTTTCACAAAATCTAGACGGATGAACCAGATATGCGCTACTGCTCTGTATCGTTAATCTGTCGGTCGTTTATTTCAGACCGAATGAGTCATTGACGGCTTCAACTTTCAATATCGAATGTTTGCGACGGCAAGTGCTTAACTAATGCGGCTTTGGCTTCTACTTTGTTTAAGCCGGGTGGAAATGCGGCTTTCTGTCTGCATGCGTTTGAACAGGATACTTTAATGCAAGAGTGGCATAGTCATAGCATTTAGAAAGCAATCCTTGATAGGCTTCTCTGAGTGTGAGGATGCCGGTTCACATACCGATCGTGGCTTACTTCGGAGATTTGAATCTCGGGCTAGCACGGTCTGTACCCGGGGACCTTAGATGGCGTGGCGTCCATTCAAACGAGCAGCGGTGGTGAAGGATCTCACCCGAACAATTCATTGAAAAATGAACAGGGTCGAGACCATATGGTCGCAAGAGCAAACCGTGTACATTTATATTTATTAGGCCCATATTTATTAGGGGCCTAATGATACTTGAAGAACAATTCACGACGTTTTCAACTATTCCTTATATTTATGAGCAGTGCATTATGCCTATACGTCATGAATCATTCTTGATAGTCAGGCATTACTACTGGTTTTCCTGAAATGTAGGTAGGCAAGTGTGATACACGTCTACCTACGAGAGCTTCAGAAATTGAGCCACTAGTTGTTCTGATTTAAATTCTGCTGATTAAATAGGCTTTTAAACATGTCTTTACTTTAACTTATATTAATAAATTTCTATATATTATATTAGTAATTTAGCGTTTTTAAAGGGATTATGGTGATTTTTATCGCGATATGTTAATAGTTGCAATTCGTCACATAATTTGGCCGTCCTCTTGTTCACCGCAAGTATAGTTATTTGTTTATTCTACAATTCCGTTCCATACAGCTTTCCCTCCCTTTCTGTTAACTGAAACATAACATAGCTTGAAACTAACAAAGACCGGACAGCCTTTACTTGCGCTGAGCTTATCAGTCGGTCATAAGCTGAAGAGTTCTTGGCTTGTCTTCTTTAGCCCATAAAAGCCTCGTGTTTAATACTCGCTGTGCGTTTGTCTGACTTGCGTTTTTATGCTAATCAGCAAAGCCATCTGGTTTCTCGCCAGCTTGTTCTTGCTGTAGTCTTCAGCCTGTACATCTGGCAGACTTCAATGCCATGTGGTCCAGTCCGGTTTATGTGCCTGCCTGACCTTCACTGCTCTGTTATCCAGCCTCGCTTGTCTGTTTGTCAGACATTTTCTGCCCTGTCCTGTTTCTTGACCTGCCGAAGTTTCATATGTCTAACACGGAAATTAACCTCATCCTAAACGTCTAATCGAATTTATGCTGAAAATTACAGAAAAGAAGGAACGTTTTGAAAATTTTCAAAAGATTAGCAATTGTTAACCGATCAAAGAGTGAAAGAACACGATAGACAAATTATAGACTTTTTGCAGAATTAAATCAATTTTTACGCAGTCACAATTGATGAACGATAGCTTCAGAGAAACAATCCAAAAGGCGAATCGTTTAGGTAGCCTTAAGAAGACATGCATTTTTTTGCATACATTCTGCATTGACAAAATCTGTAGACTAACTGTCGATGGCTATATAATTTAAAATTTAAACTGTAAATAGACAAGATAACATTACATAAATGGATTCAAAAACTGAGAACATAGCATTTCCAATTGTACAACACATCTGGTTTCGAATCTGTGCTGCTCCGAGGTTAAAAGATCAGTCAAAAGAGGAGCAAAAACGCCCACAATATTTCAACAATAGGAACCTCTTATAGCGATGAAAGAAAGTTATAAGATAATGAATTATAAATCTAAAATTGGCAGGGTAATCTTTGAAAAAATGCCGTAAAAACTTTTCAAAGTGCCTATGTACAGAGTGACCGTGAAAAACAATGCAGGGTTTTAAAAAAAATAATTGAAACTTGTGTCGATTTTGAACGTTTCTTTCTATTCGGCCTTCTTTTTGCCTTTTCCCTGGTCGAATCTTCTCAGGTTGAACATCCAGAAGAGGGCGGATAAGAGGAAGACACACCTTAGACCGTACAGAAGATACACGTTCTGTGACAAGACTTCGTGAATTAGGATTTCCAGGATGAAGTAAAAAGCGCATCGAGTTCCCTCGACAATCGGCGCGTAGGACCTACGCAAATATAACAAAGCACAACCAAAACACGATAAAATAATTAGTGGTCATCTAACCTAATCTAAAGACTTCTATGGCGTCGTTTTCACAATGCCCAAGACATCATTCGATGGTCGCTTCAAGTAAAAATTGAAGTCAAGAATCATAAACCCTTGGAAAAGTCAGGTTGAATTTCGATAGGTCAGAGAAAAAAGAAGCTAGGCTACGGTGGGTAAGCAAGTTGGAAAAGATGTGTTTTAAGTTTAGATTTGAATGACATCAAAGAATTGGCAGAACGAACCGAGCTAGGCAGTGAATTCCAAAGCTTTGGACCAGCCACTGAGAAGGCCCGATAGGTTATTTGCGCAAGCGAACACTTAAACTTTGAAATTTTATTATGTGTCTTCTATTATGCATTATTACATGCAGCCCTCTTTAGCGGGACCTTTGTTTTGCTGACCCTCATGTGTAGAACAGCCTTCCGATATCTGTTCAATTAACTAAGAGTCCTGACATTTGCAAAAAAACATTAGAAATTGCAATATTCCTTACTAATATGTTATATTAAAGCACAAATTTATGTATTTTTGATTCTTATTCGTTGCTTGTGGACGTATATTACCTAGGCATTAGCAATCTGGCACCGTTTTACACAACAAAATCATCAGACATACAATTATTTCAATGATTTTTAGTATTGGCTGCCTAGCAAATAGAAACAGCAATTTGATGTCGTATCGTATCGTATTTCATAAGTTATATAGCGCTTTTTACAGAAATACTCAGAAGCGCTTCCAGCTTGAGGACCCCGGGAAAATAAGAACGTCTTTAAACAACAAGCTGTCTCAGCTCTGCTTCCTGCAGAGACCTCTGCACGAATCGAAGGCGCTGTGATATGAAAGCTACTTACTTGACTTCTAGGAAGTAACCGATGCACGCCACAGACCACATCACAAAGCCTGCATGAAGATATGCGTAAGACACGGACACCATCTATAAATAGATGATAAGAAGAATATACCACAATTTCAGATTATTATCATTATTATTGTCGTTGTTATTGCTATTATTGTCATTGCTGCTGTTGTTATTGCTATTATTGTCATTGCTGCTGTTGTTATTGCTATTATTGTCATTGCTGCTGTTATTATTGCTGTTATTGTTTTTGAGACTTTTGGAAAATAGATCTCGAGACCTTCTCGAAACCGATGCGTTGATACCGATATCTTGTCAAACATTCTTTCTTGCAAATGTGGAGCTAGAAATTTGAAGCATTCGAAAATCAGCATCTGGATCTACACGTGTGCTATGGCACACCGACATATGTCATTTAATACTCTATGAATATCAGTCAATCAGGTGATTTATAAAGAACATTCGAAAATATAGTTATAAGCATTTGAAAACTTGAATCAGCAATTGTTTCAATTGGACATTTAGCGCCATGGGCAATAAGACGATGATCAACAAATGCGCAACAAAATGTCTGATCAAATAAACCTATGGCATATTAAAATAGATTGGCCAGAAACCACTTCATTTGCTCACCGCTCTAGTAAGTTTGATTCGGTTGAAAAGAGCCATGGTGATGAAGAAATGAAGAATAACGTACAACTTCAGCCTAAAGGACATCTTCGTGTCATACAATTCTTTGTCATCTGGCACCTAAACAAACCCGCACAAGAGAGCTTGCATTGATCAAACAATTCCTACAAGAAAACCTGGGCATTCCAGCACCGAGAACTAGGCGTTACGGAGTGTCGCAATTGCGGGGAAGGAAATGTCTACCACTTGGAATCCTTAAACACCGCAAGTTGATCGATTTAAGATAGGACTTAAGGGGTACCCATGTGAGTGAGCAAGTCCGTTACCGATCACCAGACAGCAGCAACCGTGAAAATAAAATGCTAATGTGGGCGGCATGCAATGCAACTGAAAGCATAGCGGTTTCAGAGCTGTTTCCTCGTCATGCACACTGTTCCATCTCGGTGGAGTTCTCTACAAGCAGCTGTGGAAGAAACCTCTCTTTCATTCTATTTCGCAGACAACTGAATTCCCACCTTTCACCAGCTACCCCAGAATTTGAGGCGAATTCATTTATGAGAGCTATAGCATAAATGCCCTACGTGCTAAATGAGGATGCCTGCTCGCGTTCCGGTCGTGACTTATTTCAGAGATTTAAATTTCGGGCCAGCACGGTCCGTACACGGGGACCTTAAATGTCTTGGCGCCCATTCAAACGGGCAGCGGTGGTGAAGTATCTCACCCAATCAATTCATTGAAAAATGAGCAGGGTGGAGGTGTTACGGTTGCTCTAGAAAAACGTGTACGTTTACATTTAAATGATGCTTCGCCTGCAGGCGCAGTGAAGCTTAACATCTAATCAAAGTAACATATGGCAATTGCGCGTCTATAACATTTCTTGACTTTTCTATTTCATATACTATAGACTGAATCTGGGAAATGCAACCAGAGACTCGGCTACGAGTTACCATACATGGTGAACGGATTGAGTAGAATCAATGAAGGCTGCTTGTTTTTGAAAGACGTTATATAGCTATTCTATTGCAATTGCAATTGCAACTCAGTTATACGTTTTTACCAATTTACTACTTACCTCCGGAATGTCCTCGTAGTTTCCGAGTCTGTGTAAACCAGGTTCCCAACCAGGGCCTTTGAGGAACATGGATACTTTGTCTCCAATACCCTTGTATTCTCTGGCTTTCTTGAAGATGTGCTTCAGGTGGTGGACCTGTCCAAACAAGTTACTGTTTGAGAATTGCTGAATGTCACAATCAGTCTATTTCTTGGATCATGATATTGTCGGAGAAATTGTAACGCGATGAGACGCTAAGAAGGTCCAGCCAATCCTTGTTGCAGGATGCCCAGTATGTATGCGACAGTATTCTATCCTAGGTCTGTAATCAAAAGATTGCTGGATAGCGCTGTTGAACCACTGACAAGTTGTGCGCGCACATTTTCCACTGTTAACAAGTGATATTATGTGATTTCTGGTGTAAGCTAAGCAGCAAACGTCAAGTCCTGCGATGTGGTTCGATAGGGGGCCATCATCCCTCTGGCGACGAAGCTTGCAACTGGCTGAGCAAGAACCGCATGCGTCAGAGAGAAAAGTAATCGTATTCGTAATCTCGAGATTTCTACAGAGTCCAGCGAAACTTTAGTCGCGAGCACCAGCTTATTCACAGGCGCTCAGTCAAAACAAAATTGATAGGCAATAATGGTTCGGTTCCGGGTCAAGATCCAAGAATTAGGCAGGCAGACAGTCAGACGGCAACAGTGAGTGGTGTTTGGAATTGGAGCTGTAGGATAGATATGGAACGCCAGAGAGAAAAGTTCCCTTAGGCTGAGAGATTCTCCAGCCCAGGGTCTCACCTTCTAAGACTGCTGTTAAGAAAGGAACAATCCGAATTGCCTTACAGCTATTTTATGTTAGAGTAAGTAAGTAAGTAAATAAGTAAGTAAGTAAGTAAGTAATGCATTTGTTATGTCCATCGACTGAGCGAGGAATCGTAGGCGGATGAAAGACTAAAACGACATGGAACTTATCCCGGAATTATTATCGGGATCATATTACCTGGATGTACAACGGGTCGAATGAGTTGATGCTATGAACGAGGCCATAGTAGATCTTTTCACCTTCTTTCTCTCGTTCAAATGTTCCTAAAATTCAAACCGCAGGCACAATAGAAGGGACAGTATAAATTACTATTTCACACAAACATATTTAAATATACTTAATATAGATATATATATATATACATTCTTATTCATTATTATTAATATACTGATAATAATATATTTATGTAGGTGCGTATATATGTATGTGTATATGTGCGTATATACGTAAATATGTATCTATGTTTGTATCTACACATGTATCAGGCATACATGCACATGTGCATGCACGCACGTAGGCTTATTCGTTGTCCAATGTAGCACCATGCTGTGTTCCCGGTTTGATCCCTATTCCTAACCCTAACCATTCTGATCTGGCCTTGAGCTTACCAAAAGGCCTGGCTCTTGCAACCTTGATTTGTCGCATTGCTCCGGTGAATAAGCTGGTGGTCTCTCTGACGCAGCTTTTGTGTGGCGCAGAATAATTTAGTAGATTCACGTTTTGTACAACATAACAATTATGTAGAACTACACAGTGTGATAGTTACCGAAGATGATGTCCCAGAAGCTGAAGACGGCTCCGTAGTTCTTGTCGATGCAATACCGGTTTCTGCCGTGATGAACACGATGCAAACTCGGGTTGTTTATAAGGTAATCAATCCACCCAACTTTTGGAAAGACCTGCCAACATTTTATGCCACAACTTAAATATGGCATATTATTTCTTCATGCGAATCTTTAACTGCAATTTATAACTTCAAGACAAAAATTAAAATTTTAATTTCAGTTGCTAAGTTTAGGCAAGGCCTACTTGAAGGGTGTTGAGAAACACATGTACACTAATCTGGGAAAACGATATGGAAGGATAGTAGTAGTTCCAATGTTTAAAGACATCTTATGGTATCAAAAGCCATTGACGTCGCCCTCCTCCTTTACCCAGGCTTGGGACTGGCACCCCCGGGTACGCAGTGGTAGAGTTTATATGGAAGGTTAAACGACGCTGATGACTATTTAGCTTTTTAGTCGAAAGAGTCAAAAGGTGTCTTGCATAGTTTTCATATGACAATGAATCAGACATTACATGTAAAATATTAACAATACTGATTATTCATTACAAGTTTACAATTACATGGATAATATAAATAATAATTATTATTTATTATTAGTTTAGATTTAAAATTATGATAACGGTGCTGAATAAATCATTAGATTAGCTTAGATTAGCTTAGATTAGCTTAGATTAGCTTAGATTAGCTTAGATTAGCTTAGATTAGCTTAGATTAGATAAGATTAGCTTAGATTAGCTTAGATTAGCTTAGATTAGCTTAGATTAGATTAGATTAGCTTACGTCTGAGTGGATCCACAGCTGGAAGATGTAGTTGAGTTGGTAGTGGACGTAGAAGACGGAGGGTGGAAAGAAGAAGGCGCATGGCAGATAGAACAGCTGCAAAGCATATACAGTCGATTCGTATCTATCTGTCTGTGTGTCTGTCTATCTGTGTGTCTGTGGCTGTCTGTCTGTCTGTATCTATTCCTCCTTCAATCAATGCATGCTACATTTCACAGACAAACGACCCATCCATTCATCCATCCATCCACTCACCCCCCTACCTACCCACTCATCCAATCACACAAACCAACCCATCCATCAAACTATCCGCCTATCCACTCACTCACTCACCCATCCACCCATCCACCCACCCACCCACCCATCCATCCACCCATCCATCCATCGATCCATCCATCCATCCATCCATCCACCCATCCATCCATCGATCCATCCATCCATCCATCGATCCATCCATCCATCCATCCACCCATCCATCCATCGATCCATCCATCCACCCGTCCGTCCATCGATCCATAATACGTTGTGTTCTTACAATTGCCACGTATCTGTTGAAGGCGGGGAGGCGAATGCCAATCGTTAGGTTGTAGTCTTGCGACGTATGATGGACCTGGTGAAATGCCCAGATGAAGTTAATCTCTACAAAACATGATTATGTCGCATAGATATTTGACCAGCCACGTGGCAATAACAATAGCAACAATCTTGGCACTCGGCACAATGTCAGCAGCATATGACTTATCGTAAGTAAGCGAATCCTACCCCCATGGCCAACGACTGAAAGCTTGTATGTTGTTATAGATGTATATATGTATATGTGTATAGATGTATATATGTGTAGATGTATGTATGCATGTATTTATGTATGTATGTGTGTACATATGTATGCATCAAGTCATTTAATAGAATACAATATTCTTGGTCTTCCACGTCTTCTATTTCCCTCGACGAGACCCAACATAACGCCAGCTTCAGTAGTGTCCTGAGGGTGTCTCATTACATGACCGAAGTAACGCAGCTCATATGTACGTATGTATGTATGTATGTATATGTATGTATGTATGTATGTATGTATGTATGTATGTATGTATGTATGTATTTCTGCTTGCACTAATTTCGCATCTGAAGAATTGTCAGTAGATGTAAAGTTGTTTCTGACAGTGGGTTACCTTTTTGCCACTGGTGACCTGCGAACCTACCATGTGCTGCTCGATGCCAGGCGTAGAGTCCGAGGTCGGTTCCAAGTAAGCACAGGATCCAGGTGGTAATGGAGTTCCACTCGAGATTGACAAAATGGAAGTTATCGTAGCACCAGCTGTACAAACTGATCTCCGCCTGTCCAACTAATGCTCTGGAGAAAAAACAGAGGCACACACCATAATATAAGCTAAAATAAGGTAGGCCTAACATAAGATTGGTCAAGTCAAAGCTCCGTAAGGTAGGGTGAGGCCATGTAGGGTAAGGTAAAGTGAGGTAAGGTCAGGTTTGGTATAATAAGGTAAGGTATGGTAAGATAAGGTAAGGTAGGGTAAGATAAGGTAAGGTAGGGCAAGTTAAGGTATGGTATGGTAAGTTAAGTTAAGGTAGGGTAAGATATAGTATAAGGTAAAGGTAAGTAAGTAAAGGTAATGTAAAGTCAGACAATTAAAGTCAAAAATGCAAAAGCAAAACTACAAATGTAAAGTGATTTTAAAAATACAACTATTTAGTATTTGGGTGACGCTGTTAGCAGAACAATTTTGCTCCTTTAGTTCTCCCTTCAAAACCAAATGTTACCTATTCTATTTTATTTTATTATATTATATTATATTCTGTTGTATTCTATTCTTATTCTAATTGTCGTTGCTTCAGTACATATATCTGTCGAAACAGATATTCGTTCCATTAGCTCAGTTTAGCAAATAGGTGCCACCAGAGGGAGAGAGAGGACTGACCCAGTAGCTCTCATATTCTTAGTTTCAGAAAATAAAGACGATAACAGTTCACACCCATAGCTATGGGGAGTTTACCCAATCTGTGAGTTATTCTTTTCTTCTATATTGTCTGCATGATACACTCTTTGTAAGCCGTTCAGTGTTTACGTTGATTTCTTGCGTGAAATATGAATATCTGATTTAAAATTGGAATCCATGTTTCTGCCAATATTACACCTTACGATACAATACAGTACAATGTAATAAAAATACAGCTCAAATTTGAAAATGTTCCTTACAAGAGTTGAGAAGTTCATATTGAAGCAGGACAACAGAAAACATTATTAACCATGGACAGACTGGAAGAGATAAGTCATAAGTTTCGAATGAAAGATTGTCTCAGTGAAAGAGTCACGAACACATGAAGGTAGAGAGTTCCAACTGGAGGAAAAGCAACTGTGAATGTGCGCCGGCCAAAGACAAGACGTTATATAATCTAATCTAAAATCTAACTGGGGCAAGGTAGCCTATTATCTGGGGCACGGTAGCCTATTGGAGAGAGTGCTCGGCTTGTAATGAGGAGAGTACGGGTTCGAAACTCTCTGAGATGTTTACTGTGCAGGGACCTTGAGCAAGTCCTTCACATATAATTGCTCGGCGCCATCGACTGATGCTAAGCCATTAAATAGTGGCGCCTAATAAAGTAGAAATAATAATAAAAACTTCTGTAGAGCCGTTTTCATAATGCCCAAGGCATCAGTCGATGGTCACTTCAAGTCAGAATTGCAATCCAAAATCATGATCCATTGGAGAAACCGGGTCGAATTCCATTACCATTTCATTATAATGGTAGTCACAAAAGGTTTTGATATAACATGTCAGGGCCACTTCGCAACATCTATGACGACTTACACTGGTAAGAAGATGAGAATGGCGCAGCAGAGCGAGCAAAGAGAATCCTGGAAACGTGGCATCGTCTTTCCCTGTATCATCAATACGATGAACTCCGGCAGTAAGATGAGTGGCAGGTACGCCAGCGCCTGAGAAAAAAGCAATGTACATGTAAAGTGAAAAGTAATATTGTTGGTTGTAATAATGTAACTCATCCGTATCCGGATGTTTCGATTTCCCCAATATTCGGGTTCGAGCCTGCTGAGGGGACTCCATGTATCAACCCTGGACTAGGTTTTCGCACATACCGGCCTTGTTGATGACGATGCTTATGTTTGTGACGACGTCGATGTTGCTGCTGATGGTTATGGTGATGACGAAGACTATGTTGATGATGATGACGACGACGATGACGATTATGATGACGGTGTGGTGTTGCTGCTATGGCATTGGTAGGTAGGTCATAACGTTAAAGTTAAGTGCCGTAGAGTTCACTTTTCCTTACAACTGCAGTTTTACTCCTGCTCAGTCGTTGATATCGATCTCTTCTCTGCGTGTTTTCATCTTGACCTGGAACCGAATCCCTCCTGCCTATCGAGTTTGTTTTGACTGAGTGCCTGTAAATAGGCTGGTTCTCGAGACTTAGTTTCATTGGGGGCTGTAGAAATCTCGAGTTTACGGTTACGATAATGAACATAAAAATCTATGGTTTTCATAATAATATATTAATATATGATATTACAATAAAAAAATTGAAGTCTTGCACTTTGGCGACTAGACCTACCTTTAGAAAGTAGTTTGGCACTTCTTCTATATTTCTATACGTCGTTTCATTTGGGCTGACGAGATAGAACATAGATCGGAAGACAAAGGAGAGTTCAGCCAGGTCAACCATTGGCCCAGCCCCAGTTACGTTCCCTGGAACAGAGGTGTTTATTACGGGCATCGACATTTTGCTGACTTTCTCTTCTTGTTTCGCAAAGTCTTGTCGATTCTTTAGACGATTTGCTCGTTTATTTCTTCGTAATCAATCCAGTTTTTACTGTGTAGATTTGAAACCGATTGCACCTCAGAATCGCGTTAAGCGCCACGTACCGTTTGCACCTACTGCAGCAGAGTTAGATCGCTGTAGACTGCGCCTGCATTGAAGCCTATTGTACGATGCAGGTCTATCAAGTGAGGAGTTTGGCGTAACGGGGTCACTAAATAAGGCCTGACTACTAAGGTCGATCGTCCAACGGCTGCGGTAGGTTTTGTTTGAGAAAGCTTTATCGACCAGACATTGGACCTGTAAACTCTTTCCCACATCAAGACCTCTTGAACCCGATGATAATATATAGAGCAATATAGAGCAGCCTCATCGAAAGACTGGATGACGAACGATTTGAGTTAAATCTACGAGCAAATGCTTCAAGAGACCGTGAACGTGAGCAGGTTAAGGTCGAAGAATGTAGAACGAAGTTCGTAGCCGAAGATTTAATGCTCAACGAGTGATTACAGTTCAAATTTGTACGTTGAATTGAGACAGCAGTTCAAAGGTCAGAATTTCAATTAAATGCGTCCTAGAATTTTTTTTATTAAAACCAACCGCAGTGATAAATAAAAGACAGGCTCGCGTATTTTGCATTTAAGACAGACTGAGAAGAACAATTAAGCTATTATTAGGTGAAGGCTGGGGATGTCAAAAACTAGGATTTCCGAACTGATGAGCCACGTTTAAGATTTTAAGATGGCATGATTATTCTTGTGGTTGTCAAATATAACAATATGTTACTGCTATAACGTATTGCTCTGATTTTTGTGCTTGCTGGCACAAAGAAGACTCACTGAAGAAAACCCCGTTGCGTGGTCGCTGCTGTTATCGTTATACCATATTGTTATGATTTTATTGTTGTTTGGCACATAGAAGACGCACTGATGAAAACCACTGCTCCATGGTTTTTATTGAACTTCGCATTTGTTAAAGTATCCTGGACTTAGACGTTGTTCAGTCATAAAACCATCGATATCAACGCTGACTATTTATCAAATAGGTGTTATCTCTACTCTACTTGTTGCCTGAAACAGACTTTGTATTGTTACTACAATACAATACAATAGAGTACAATATAATATAATGCAGCTATTATTCTGTATTTTTAAGCGCTACTATCTAATTAGGGAGCACCAGTCGATGGCGCTGAGCCATTGTGGCTGAAGAACTAGATTGCGGCATGGTGGTCTAGTGGTAATGCGTTTGGTGAATGGTCATGCGATAGCGAGTTCGACTCCGTGTAACGACCCTTTGGCAAGTTGTTTGCGACAGTGCCTTTGTCACCAAGCTGTATAATTTGGTACCGGCGTAAGCTGGGAGATAAATGGCAAGTTCTGCAATGCACTGGCCCCGTGTCCCCGACCTTGGGATTCGTCCACTGCCGGCTCAAGGGCCAAGAAAAAGGAGTTTTCTAGCGTTTCAAGAAAAGTGACAGAAAAAACTCAGGAGCCATTACTCTGAGGCACCACTGATATCGAACTCACTGAACCCTTGATCCGGATAGTGGAATTATGAGAGGCGCCATAGAATACTATATAAATCAATTATCTTACTAAATTATATTAGCTTCTCATCCATTCCATATCTCTATCCCATTAGTGGTTGTACATCGTTATTGATATTTTATTGTCTGGCTTGGTGCGTGTATTTGGAGTGTCCAGGAGAAGGCGCCACATAAATGTGCAATTGCGATGCTTGATTTTTTAGTGATCATGTACTTTCTGCACCACTGTTGTACTGTATGACGACAAAAGTCAGATTAATAAATAAATACTCATTTAGTCCGTCATTGAAACATTATATTGCGCCTTGTAGCCCAGCCTCAGCGGAAATAAATAAATTACGGTGATCGTCAGATTCTGTTATTGGATTGTTATATTGTAATTCTGTAATTGGACTATTGTAATTCTGTAATGGACTATTGTAATTCTGTAATGGACTCATTGTAATTCGGTAACTGGACTATGATATTTTAATTGCCTCTGTTATTGGGCTATGATATAGTAATTTTGTAACTGGACTATGATACTGTAAATCTTTAATTGGACTAGGATATTGTAATTTTGTAATTGGACTATGATGCTGTAGCTCCTTATCTCGAAACTACCATCTAGGTTAACATCCAGTTTTTAACCCCAAAGATTGGCCTAGATGCCTAGACTGCCCAGCGCCCGATGTTCCATTGTTTACTGTCACACGAGCTGATAGCATGGCTTCGCGATCATCTGTCAACCACTCGATAGCCTGCCGTTCGGCGTTTAACCTTCACAGATGAGATCAACACAACTATAAGAGTAATAATAATAGGAATAAGTACCTAGCTGATTATGATAACAATAATCTAAAATATATAGTCCAATCCAATTCGATTTAAGCCCGTCTAATCCAGGCCAATCCAATTTCATATAGTATATCATAGATCGCATAGTTGTTTCAATGGAATTTTTAAAAAAGAAGTCAAGCTCTGTGTAAACATTAGCAATTGGACCTTCGAACAATAACATCATGACATATGCTTCATATTATAGAAACTCTTTGCTGACTTTTCCTTTAAAGTTTCTGTTGCCTTTATAGAGACCGTGTGATCATCCACATCTTCACATTAATTTTATCTCTCACAAAAATTGGCCTTAAAAAACTCCTGGGTTTTAAGCGCAGTTAAAAATCAATGACCACGGGTGACTTTAACAAATAGATTACAATTCTTGCCAAAAGTAAGTACTAACGCGACCATAAAACGTGACTGTATACTTCGTCAGAAAATTCAGAGAGTGTTAATGCTGTCTATTGTCACACAGCAGCTATACTGAGACTCGTTAGGCATGAGAGATTCACTGACCCTGCACTCTTTAATAGACAGTAAACATCACAAACGTTCTTGACGCATTCGTTTTCCAAGTTCACCTATGCTTGATTTTAACGCCAGGATGTTTATGATACGTTACCCGAGAGCTCTATGATGCTGTCCGACTGTCGCCAATCGACTCCATTTAGCATCAAGGTTTATCTCGCATTTGAGGGAATTTGCATATTCTAACTGTGTAAATCTTTCTTGATTCCATTTTATCTCATTTGGTCAAGGCATAATGTCAATTTGCGATCATTAACTCGCTGCCTTGCTCTCTTTCTTAGGGTAATTTAGCTTGAGTTTCGGCCAAGTGGTTCAGATGCCGTTCTTGGACTGAGCGCCTGTGAATAGGCTGATTCCCGAGACTTAACGTTCCCTAACGCGTGGTTGAGTATTAAAGACATGAAGACAGTGGCCTGTGTGCCCAGCTGGCATTTCCATTTGCAGAAGTTAAGGCAACGTGCGGTAACGTAAGCCGTATCGGCAATTTATGTAGCTTCTTTTAAAGTCTGTCTACAGCACAGTGGATAAATATAAAATGTAAATGTAGACGTTTTTCTATAGCGACCGTATGGCTTCGAACCTGCTCATTTTCAATGAATTAATCGGGTGAGGTCCTTCACCACCGCTACCCGTTTCAATGGGTGCTACGCCATTTAATGTCCCCCGTGTAAGGACCATGCTAGCCCCGAGTTTCAAATCTCTGAAATAAGCCACGACTGGGAAGGGAACCGGCATCCTCACACTCACGCTCAGAGGCGCCTTGACGTACGCGTTAACCAATGCAGCTATCCAGACCAGTGGATAAGGCTGTTTGGTAAATAGCTAAGAAGTGGCATGAGATAAGAAGAAAATCAGAAGACCATCGGAACATCCAGTATCCCAACCATAAGCTCGTTCCAGCGGACTGACCTCGTGGGAGAGGCACCGGAGCGTAACTTCATCTGATCCATACCATATAGTCTAGTTCAACCGCTAATAGACCCATTTAATTACTCAATATTGCAATTTTAAAAAGTACCGTTTTTCACTTGCACTTTCATAAGTGCAGCTGTATTTGGCTTTCGTTGGGCGGTGTAGAAATCTTGAGTTTACGTTTACGATTCATTTGAAATTCAACGATTACTTAGTTGTTCCTATAGCTCAGAAAGTACTCTTCCATTTTCAGTACGACAAATAGTCTAAATCAGCACTTCTACAGATGGTAACCTATTACGATTGCAACTCAGTACCAAGTGCATCAGTACTGCACTAGAAATTCTACAAGTACTCTGAAATGAACTTGTAAACGACACCATTTTATCTTGCTTTGCACAAATGTACATAATTTATTATTGTGTACTTCATTAATTACTTTGTTTTTTCAGGATCTTATCTCATAACATAGCTATTGCACTTGTAAGTGTTCACATTTCCAGTACCCTTTACATTTCCGCAGCTTAGGGAATATTCTGTTCTCCTGTTAAGTCGTTTCACAATTTGTCACTTACACCATAAATGATCGGCTCCTTATTAATCCATGATAATTTATAGCGTCCAGCTCTATATTTTTAATAGCTTATATTATTATTTGAGACATGGTTACGTCCCACTTTTATCCAGCTACTCCAGTTATCTCTATTCTTCCAATTGTTCCATTCCACTGTTTCGCCTATACTGTCACCGTTCCTATGGTGGCATTCATATGGTGGCAATTACGAGTGTCCAAGTCCGTCGCTGCCTTACAATTCGCTCCCGCCTGGAATTGTGGAGGCCGAAAGGTTCAAATGTTTTTCGGAGAAGTGGCCGATCGGGGGCCGTCTGGTGAGAAGTTACCGTGCAACAAAAGACATTAAATGACGCCTATTGTCCGCGCTAGACAAAGAAGGAAGACGCCGAGCCTCTTTTGCATGAAGTACATGGCACCAGAACAAAGAAATCGACCGCAGACATAGACAGCAGGGTTTTACGACAGACACGCATACAGATACACATACACAGAATGACAGAGACAGCCGGACATATGGATACAGCATGGCACACAGATACAGACAGACATAGATAGCAGGGTCTTACGGCAGACACGCATAAAGACACACATACACACAGAATGACAGAGACAACCAGAAATATGGATAAAGAAAGGCAGACAACCAAATAAATGCTAAAGGGTTGTAGGCATGTACAGACGCACAAACACAGAAGCATAGATGTAATTGCACAGGGAGATCTATAGGCACATACGTAAGCAGACAGGCAGAGTAACACAGGAGACTAGACAGACATAGACAGTCAGGGAAGCTGAGGCTGAAGTTCAGGAGAGAGGGGAGGGACAGAGGCGGAATGGCGAAGAGAGATATTTCTCCAGATAGACATTAAACTGGACACGGAAACCATAGACAACATGAAAATGAAGCAATTCCATTGCACTTTGCAATGTAACGTAATGTATTCCATTCCAGTGCATTCCTTTGCAGCATAACATGACGCTATGCAGCTCGTTTAGACGGTAACGGTAACATGTTCTGTAGTGTCATGCTTTAATGTGATTCAACACCATGTAATGTAATCCAGTGTAATTTAGTTCATCAACAGTTAACATTTTCTGCTTACTGTCTAACTCTAGTATCAGCATTTGATTTTGATTTTGTACATCCTTCATTTGTCATTTATGACTGGACTCTTGTGGGCGCCGACATTTGACATTGTAGAGCACCCTTGAAATAGCTTGCTACTGACCATGCTGTATAAATTGTCGTCATTACAATTACAATTACAGTTTCAATTACAATTACAATTACAGTTACAGTTACAATTACAATCAATAGATCAACAGTTGGTACTGGAGTCCTTTATTCGACATACGTATAACGGAGAGCGATCACCTAATTGTGTCTCTCTAGATAGCAGTTTGCTTAGACTACCTAAAAACTGATGCAACAGTTTTAGGAATTCTCGATGCCTTTGTTTTCTTTCTGCTGTGCTTATTCAACCCGGTAAGGGGTTAAAGGCCGTGTGGCACGATGGTCTATCGGTAAAGCGTTTGGTCAATGATCATGCGGTTGCAAGTTCGATTCCGCTTAAAATACCCCGGACAAGATGTTTGCGCACACTGTTCCTTTGTCACCAAGGAGGAGAATTTGGTACCAGCTTAATCTGGGAAGTAAACGGCATGTCCAGGAGCTTGGGATTCGTCTATTGCCGGCTCAAAGGCCTAAAGAAAAGGAAATGGCCGCCTTCCCTACGTCTCTTCCCTGCTTGTGGGAAATGGGATACTTCACGTGAGACTGACAAAGAAGGTTTGCACATTCTAGCAATGGAATGCTCTGTGGGAGTGACAAAATATCGCATTCGCTATGGTTTAGACTAATTTTTATGCTGGTGACCCACAGTGTCAGTTTATGCTAACCCTCACTGAGTCTGCAATTATCACAGCAGTAGCAAATTTATATGTCTATCATCACCATTATGATCTGACTGGTTTAGCACCCATTGGCCTTGTTCTGGGGCAGTTGCAAAAACTTATACTAGGTGTCGCCAGCATAAAAAGTAGTCTAAACCATAATGGACGCGTTATTTTGTCACTTCCATACAGCGTTGCTATTCCCCAGCCATGCCAACACCATCCGAATACATTATGAAAGTTGTCATTCTCCTAGAACTAGTATCGTCTAGGAAGTGAATATTTCCTCTGAGAGGACGATTGATAAATGACTTCATCCTCGCATAACCTCACATGAATAGAAAAGAAGCCAAGCTAATTATTAGGTATGTTGAATGCTTTTTGTTAACCATAAGTGCTCCGTTACAAGTATTTGATATTTCTCCCCATAACATCGTGAATAATCTTCACAAATATGCCTATCATCTTTGTAGAGGCAGATATTTGCTTTTCGTGCGTTGTGTAAGTTTGTATGTTTAATGCGTTCCACTGGCTTCTGTTTGGCGGAGGTACATATATTTTTGTGGTATACATTCTAAGTCTTGGGTATCCACTGTGACCTTTTAACATACACTTCATGCTCTACCTGCTTATTTTATTCCAATGGAAAACCTTTTTATTTCTAACGTCAAATGTAAATATAGGCCTAAAATTATGATTAAAGTATTTTAGTTCAATTTTTATCGTGTTTAACTTCAGAAAACTCTAAGAAGTGCTCTATAAATGTTCTACTTCTCAGAAATATTAGTGTTTAGCCGATTGGATAGAATGCACGGCTTGTAATGCGGAGAATACAGGTTCAAACCTCCTATGAGACAGTTACTATGTACTATATGAGCAAGTCCTTCACGCACAGTTGCTCTGCACTCTCGATTGATGCTTAGTCATTATATAGTAGCGCTTAATAAATGCAGAAATACTAATAGACAGCGTGTTTATTGTAAACCAGCCCAGGTAATATCTTATATTTATAGAATATGTATTTAAATAATACCCTTGAAGACATGTTTGCAAATATATTAAGCTTTCCTAGACGTGTGTACAGACTCGTGGGCTTTTAATCCTTGTCACGTGATTTCAAGAGAAGTCGGAAATTTCCATGCTTTTGATCTTCATCAAACACCCACACACGCCCTATACGGATAAACAAAATCATTTCGATAATAATTAGCTTATCAAAAATTCAGTCAATGACTGGCTAATTCTACATTGCAGACCGACCAAGTGTTTGCCGCAGAACATACCACTTTATGGGGTCACATGCAGTGTTTGTTCAAATCGAGGACAGCTAAAGGGGTTTCTGCAGTGTATCACGTACAGGCATCTGATGTATAGCCGACAGTATGGTCACGATTAGTCGGACCTTTTCCCAAGTTTAAATTTGCTGCGTATTTGAATCGGGAGTTCTTCGACTGTGAATCGTTTACCAAATTGAAATTTCGGCTTCCTTTTGTCTTGTGACCGTTCTCTCGTGTCGGTTTTCATTGATTTCAACTCTCCCACGTAGGGCTGCTGCTCTTCACTCTTCGCCGTTTCGTCCCTTTTACCAAACATGATCTTTCGCTTGTCCTTCGGGGGTAGGACGCCTGCGTCTATGGAGTGTGACTGTTTCCCGAATTCCGGGAATTGGACAAGTCCTTTCGTGTCTGCTCCGATTGTTAATAATTTCTCAACGCTGAACTCGTCTGATTTCTTACCGAAATTGAATCTCTGAGACTCCCAAGATTCAAGATTTGAGCCATCCGGCAAAGACTCTGTCCGTTTTCCAAATTTGAACATTCGCTTCTCTTCGTCAGCAGAAATGTGTGGAGCAACCTTTATGTCGTCTGTACGCTTTCCGAATTTGAACATTCTTTTGTTTTCTGAAGGGGTCGGGGCACCCTGCGTGTAATCTGTTCGTTTTCCAAATTTGAACATTCTCTTTTCCTCTGCTAACGGAAGTTTAGAGTCATCCAGCCAATCACTTAATCGCTTTCCAAATTTAAACATTCGTTTCTCTTCCCCAGTCTGGAAATTCGGGTCATCCTGCAAAGTATCTGTTCTTCTTCCGAATTTAAACATTCGCTTATCTTCTGCAGACGAAAGGCTCTCCTCATCAGGAAAACTGTCCATTCGTTTTCCAAATTTAAACATTCGCTTCTCGTCGTCTTTGGATCTTCTGCCGAACTTGAATCGACCCTCGACAAAACCGTCAACCCCGTCGGTAGAAGACCGTTTTCCAAACTTTACAACGTTTCTTCTATCTCCATAGAGAACTCGAAACGGAACGTTCCATTTAGGTCTGCTATAGGACTGTCGGTTTCCATGGCTGTTGCTATCTCTTCTTCGAAGTCCAGATCGTGTGTCCAGTTTCCTCATTCCATCGATTACCTCTGCGGGAAGAACTGTATCCGGTAAGCTGTCCAACTCGTAGCTGGAGCGTTTTTCCAGGAGATGGTGCACGAAGGGGAGTCGGTGTGGAAACTGTAACCCCGTCGTTAGGTCTCCTTTGCACTCGGTCTCCAGGTTTCCACATGGATTCGAGGACTTCGCGGAAGGACCGCCTGGTCCGGGAGAGTGACCGTCATCTACCAATGACCGGAGGTACGTGACGGAAGGAGTGGAACTGACATCAGCTACTCTCATGTGGAGACATCCGAGCAGGAACAAAAGTAGACATCGTGAGGGGCGAGATTTTGTGACCGTATCGCACATCTGAATCACAGAAAAGTGAATTATAACTGTATGTATGTATATATGCAAGTATGCATGTATGTATGTATGTATTTATGCATGTGTGCATTTATTTATGTATCTATTCATGTATATGTGCATGCATATAACTGGCTATTTATATAGCGTCGTTTAGGAACCTCACAAAAAGTTTATATAACAGCGTTCATTTAAGAAAGAACTCGGACTCTCTTCCCTTCCCTTCCACCCTCTCCAAGCCATTCCATTCATTCACAAGTGGCCCAATTCGACGGTGGTATGTTATTTTCCACGTCGTCCTTTCTCCTTGGTTAGCCGACCAATGCACTCTGTTTTTCTCTGTCTCGCTTCTCTCTCTCTCTCTCTCTCTCTCTCTCTCTCTCTCTCTCTCTCTCTATTTTATCCTGTGTAGATTTCTGTGTGTCTCTTGTCTCTTTTATGACTCTCTGTCTTTCTCTGTCTCTGCTCTGTCCCGCTGTATCTCTCTCTCTATGTCAGCCTGTGTCTATCTCTCTGTCTCGCTTGTCTCTGTTTCTCTCTGTCTTTTTCTGTCTCTCTTTCTTCTCTGTCAGCCTCTATAAATTTCTCTGTCTCTCCTGTCTCTTGTCTCTCTCTGTATATCATTCTGTGTCTCTTTCTCTATCTCTCTGTCTCTCTCTCGCTCCATTATTCTATGTCTATGTGCTGATTTATACATATATCTGTATATCCTCAGTATCTCTGTGTTGATTTATCCATATCCATATATATATATATATATATATAGATATATGAAATAATGGACTTAAAATTTCATATATATGTATATATACATGCAAGTATGTGCGCCTGGAGGCCACATAGAAGCAGAAATTCAACGGACAGAAATGCAGTCAGACAGATTGAGAGTAGGGTTTGACGTAGCGTGTGTCTTAAAAAAATTAAGGTTTTGTCAGTGAGCACTGTGGAAACACAGCATGGGACAGGTCTAATATTAATAGCCAACCAATAAAAATATTCGTCACATTACTTAGAGCCCTGTGAATTGCGTAAATAGCAGCAAAATAAAGTAGCGTTCAGACAAGAAGCCGAAAACAGAAGAGAAATTCAAACACAGATGAGAAAGCGAAACGAAGAATAGAAAGCGAAACGCAGAATTGAAAGTCAAAAGCAGGTGAGAAAGCCGAACGCACACGGGAAAACCGAACGTTGAAGCTGTGGTCATCAGTAGAACGACATAGAGAGAGAGAGAGAGAGAGAGAGAGAGATAGAGAGAAAGAGACAGACAGACAGACACACAGACAGACAGACTGAGAGACAGAGAAAAAACAGAATGACATAGACAGATACACACAGAAGAAGAGAAAGCCGAACGCAGATTTGAAAGTCAAAAGCAGGTGAGAAAGTCGAAAGCAGACGGGAAAACCGAACGCTGAAGCTGGGGTCATCAGGAGAACCACACAGAGAGAGAGAGAGAGACAGAGAGACAGAGACAGAGACAGAGACAGAGAGACATAGACAGAGACAGAGAAATAAAAGATGTTGGGGTCAACTGTCAATAGCTACGCGGATAATACGCTGATATAACACTGGAAATCGATTAAGCTACTTTCAACTCGAACTCGCTTTCTATCCTGTTGTTCGACAGGAAAGACTAATCACACACACACACACACACACACACACACACACACACACACACACACACACACATACACACACACATACACACACACATGATGGACAGTGAATGTCATACATTTAACATTTTTATTTTCACTTTACTGTCACTCTTTGTTTGTCCACATGTCTCTGTCTCTCTGTTTACATATATCTCTGTCTTTCTCACTGTGTGCATATCAATTCATGCATAGAAACGAAACGCATATATAAATTCTGTATGCAATATATTGTAAGCTAATATAATTGTCATTTCATTTTCACTGTCGCCCTTTAAATATATATGTATATATCTACCTCTCTATCTTTATTTATCCGTCTGTTTCTGTCTGTGTGGCTGTCTGTGTCTGTCTGTCTCGTCTTTTTCTAACGAGATCATCGCTATTAGAGTTAGTTGGTAGGTAATACTACCACTGCTCTGAATGGCGGACAAGTCCTGCTGTATCTACCACGAAGCGCGGTATGAATTGGGTTAGAATCTGTGGCATTGAGAATTTTATCCATCGTACTCAATTAGCCAAATCCAGCCATTTCGGCGCTGATTGGTTGAATCTAGTCTAATCAGGTCCAGTTCGGCTATTTCGAAATTAGGCTTATAAGAAAAACGCGATGTTGTGACGGTGGGAAATTTGGCTAATAATAAAAATATACCAGTTTTTAAGATTCACTCTGGCGCAATGTACTTCAGCGGTTTTGGTAAGTAAACATTTAGCATTAATTTATAAAATTGCTTTAGCGGGAACAGCAGGCCTCGTCTATGACAAGCTGCAGACTCTAGCAATTTTAATTACTTGCCCGACATTCCACTTAACAATTCAGTGGCATTGTATACCAAAACTGCTGCGTCTAGAGCCATCCATACAGTTCTTTAAGAGCCGAAGAGTCCCCATTATTGCTGCAGCTAGGCTACACTGAAGGAGTCGAGAGAAATCTGCTCCGATTAATCAAAAAGAGGAAGCTTTTATGCTTCGGGCATGTGCTACGAAAGAATGGAGACTGCTTAGAGAAAGAGATCATCCAAGGCACAATTCCTGGATCCCGAGCTCGGGGAAGACCCAAAATGACATGGATCGATAACATCAAGTCATGGACTGAATTAGCTACATGGGGCGTTTTTCGACTGTTTCGATTTATCGCGGATTAAATTCAGACTAAGAGTATTAAGAGTTTTCGGATATTTTAACGATTAACTTCGGATGGTTAAATTCAGGTTAAGAGTATTAGAGTTGTTAGATACTTTATCAACTTCGTATGGTTTCCGGTAGACAAACGCTTACCGTGCTGGTCTGTCAACCAAGAGATCGCAGTTCAAATTTCCGCCAGAGCGAAAGATATTTCGAAATTTTTGCTGTCGGTGGGAAGATGAAGCGGCCACCCACTTCATGAAATGAAAAATGAAGTCCCTATAAAATTTCATACCACCGCCAGGCCCTATCAGATGGAGGTCAGCAGGGCCATTTGGCCCGGGCCTCACACAGTAAGCGGCCTCGTCTTTTTTGTCTACTTTAAAAAAAGAAAGAAATGTTCTTATTCAATTAAAGATTTTCTGTTGATGATTCGCTAACTAGAAACAAATCTTTCAAATTCTTTTAATTTATTTTATTGTTAATTATTTATATTTGTTTCGCCTTTTTGTATTATAATTCACAACTGCGATTTAGTAGGTTCATGATGTGCATGCTTCGAGATTGTGGCCTCGCATTTGCAGAGTTGCGGGTCTCTCTGAATCTCTGAAAAGGCCCTGATAACGGCTGTATCTCTTTAGCCTAACAAACTACTTATCTTCTTTGAAAAAAATGCAGAAACCACTGAATGAAACATGTATTTGTGGATAGGTGTCAAAGGGAAACCCAAAGGTAACAGCAGTATTCCGCTGATGGGGTAGAAACACTTCTGCTTTAACAGTATCCTCACTGAATATTTTCAGATTTAGGCTCTACGGACATAATGAAATTAATATTACGTTCGGGTTTTAAATTTTCCTTGACGAGGGTCTCTGGATCACGACTCATCACAGATTCAGAGAGACGCGAATCGCTCTTCGATATTCATAAGGTTCTCTTAGTCCTCTCCTCTTGGATCGGATTGCATAGAAAGTTGGAAATGAACTTGATGGAAAAGTTCTGTGTAATGTAAATAAACTTAATATGAATGCACGTAAGGTAAGACATGTAAAGCAATTCCATCGTTCATGCAATGTAACTGCATAAATGTATTTTCTCGTAATTTAAATGTGTCATATTGCGCTTAACGTAATTGCATTTGGTATAATTGCATAATCACATGTAACGAAGTTGTAATGAGAAAGAATAATGTAAATTCAATTGATGTAGTTACTGTATTATTAAGTAGAACAACCATTCATAAATGCGTTGAATTAAACTAAGGCCTCAAAAGCGCGTGCAACTACCTCTGAACACTCAACCAGAAATTGTCAATGATTATGAATCAAATTTTAAAAAACTGTTAATTTCTAAATCTAAATCTAATCCGGAATGTTCTGTAGCACCGTCACCGTATTATATATGACATCCTTCTCTCTCTCTGGTCTTCTGGCAAGCGGACTTGGTTCTTGACATGACATCTTTGGACAACCCTACTGACTTGACGCAGCGCTCGTGATTAAGCGTTTGCCTTGGGCTTAGCTTTCAAGTAGCACTTTAGAAATGTGTAGTTTACAATTTCAATTACGATCAATCGATGGTGGCTTTTAAACAAATCAACATTCCAAAGTCACAGTCTGATGTACAGGATCACCTAGTTTAGATCCGTGGGAATGTAGGCCTATACAGGTCTAGCTGCAAGAGGAGAAGACCCATAACTAAAACTGGGCCAAAGTAGTACTCGGGTACTGGACGTGAGAAAACAATTAGGAAAATCATCAGTCTGATAAGTCCATTAGTGATCTCGCTACTGGAATGTGTATTTATGACAAATGACGATTTGCTACTGTGGTATAATGTTCCTGTTTGCATTTATCCTAACGCGTTTAAATGCTTCGTTGATTAGGCTGTTAGTGAAAAATTCATGAACAGCTGTCATCCGATATTCCTATCTGTCTGTCTTGTCTGTCCGTCCGTCTGTCCGTCCGTCCGTCTGTCTGTCTGTCTGTCTGTCTGTGAATAACTCTTCTCGCTGCTGAACTTTAGGCTGATTCGAGGCAAATAAAGACCAATCAGAATGTAGCATTTGACGTTAGCACTTAAACCTCTTTTAGGACGCTTCAATGTAACACGAATTCTGTTAATAACCGTAATAAGTAAAATTTATATAGCGACTATGCAAGAAAACTCATCAGAGTTGACAACCTGATAATACAGGACCACGATGATAATAAAGTGGTCTTAAAATTCGGGCGAAATGCAGGGAGAGAAAGAAGTTCATAACGCAGGTTGCATGACAGCTGTTCCTGATTCATATAATGTTCTTATCCGAATCAAAATTGAAGTTTACGATTATGATTTTAAATCGTAATCTCGAGATTTCTACAGTACCCAACGAAAGCTAAGTCGCGGGAATCAGCTTATTCACAGGCGATGAGTCAAAACAAAATCGATAGGCAACAGGGTTCGGTTACAAGTCAAGCTCCAGGAGTCAGGCAGGCAGACTGTCGGAAGGCTACGGTGGATGGTGTTTGAAATTGAAGCGAGGAGAGATAAGGGGAAGAGAAAGAATCGGGATAATATTTTTGGAAAAATGCTTTTAGTTTTGAGAGAAAGATCAAAGCAGAAATTGCAAGATGTGAAGTGTTGGTGAGTTCGTAGGTTGCGTCAGATAATTGTCGTAATTCTGGCGGGAGTTTATTCCAGAGGGGTGGGGCAGCTATGGCTATGGTGAGGTTACTAAATTTTAAGGATGAGGTGATGGGAGGGCGAAGAAATGCTAGGACAGATGAGGACCGGGTTGAACGTAGTGGTTGGATTGTAAACAATTGACGAAGATAGGAGGGTTGGGAGGATTGAATTGTGTTGTAGGTAATGGATAAGACTTTGTACTCTATTCGTTCGGGTATTTTAAGCCAGTTAAATGATTTGAGAAAAGGAGTTATGAGATGGTGTTTGGAAGATTTGGTGACTGTACGAGCAAGAGCATTCTGGGTGGCTTGAAGGCGGCTTATTTGATTGGTATCTATATTTAGAAAAAGTGAATTGCATTAGTCTAGTTTTGCATGGACTATGGATGTGGCATTGGTAGACGCAGTTTAGAAGTCAAGTATAACGCGGATTCTGCAAAGGTCGCGGATATGCATAAAGCAAGAGCGGGAAAGATCGGTGATATGATCAGAAAAAGTGAGGTTTTGGCACTACTATCGCGATGGATACAAAACTCAATTCAGATTTAGAACTTATCCTTTTTAGAACGCCTAAATGGAGTAAGTAATTCAGTAAAATCAAACCGTATAATGGGGTCACGGTGACTATTCGTTCACACAAACACAATAACTAAATCCTGAGCTCTCGTGCAAAGAGCACCATATTGAGAGTTCGATTGAACCCCTAAGCCACCTCTCTTTCCGTCATCAATTTCCCCAAATCGGATTCTCTTTTACGGTCGCAGCTTAACTTGCATCGCTGCTGACAATTGGATATGAAACGGACTCATAAAGTCGATGCAATTTTCCCTTTCAAGTATAAGTACCTGTAAGCGGATTGTGGAATTTCTTACTGCGCGGCTGCAATATTCTCTTTATCGTCTTGATCTTCGTCAGCTGCAGGCTGTTCTTTTTCTCTTCGTCATCTCACGAAAGCTTTTATCTTCGGTTTCAACGACTGAAGTAGTTAAGCGAGGCTCAACGAATTCTTGCGTTTATTACCGATAGTGGTGAGCGATAGTTTAGTATTTAGCGTGTTGGACTGTAAAACTGCATATCGGGGTTCAAATCCTGGCTTTTTTGCGCCTCCCAAAGAACCAAAGAATTCAGCTATAAAATGAGTACATTGGCCGTACACTTTAGGTGGGAACCCACCCTGGTAGGCCGAGGATGAGAAAAATTAAGTCGCAAACACGTCATACGCCTGTTTGCCGCTCGGAGTTAGCTCGAGACTGCTCTTTCTTCTTCTTCTTGTTCTTCTTGTTCTTGTTCTTCTTTTTCTTCTTCGTCGTCTTCTTCTTCTCGTCCTGCTTTTCTTCTTCTTCGTCTTCACCTTCATCTTCTTCTGCTTCTTCTTCCCGACAGTCTAATGGTAAGTGTGCTGGACTGTCGGTCGAGAGTTAATGGTTTCAATTCTTCGTCAAGACACGCTTTCGTTCAAGATTTATCTTCCATTAACATCATCCTCAAGCGAATCCGGTTTCAAACTGACTAAATTGACTGCAAAATTCTCGAACAGAGGATCAGAAGGCGAGGGAAACGACTGGTCACTCGCCCTAATATGCTGAGGCTATGAAAATGAATTCGCTAATATGGTATGCCTACGACTACCTCACACGGTTGGCTTGAGAGATTGCTTCTCATCTTTTGAAGAAATCTCACCCTTATCAGTCTTCCCATTTCTCTCAGCTTAAACATAACCCACCCTAGCCTCCTCTCCCCTCCTTTCTCTGGTCTCCTGGCAACCGGACTTGGTTTTTGACATGACATCTTTGGACAACATCACGGACTTGACGCAGCGCTCGTGAATAAGCTAGTGCCCTGCGCTTACCTTTTAAGTAGCGCTTTAGAATTTTGGAGTTTACAATTACGATGAGAATGGCCTTCCTGTTAAAATTCCATAAGCGATTGTTGCAAGCAGACTCTTGAACCAAACAAGAAAAATGAGCAGAAGACTTCTGTTGGCAATTATTGAAAAATTTGATTCATAGAGGATGCTCATAAAAATTATAATTCGGTTGTTCGTGCAAAGATACTTAAACTGGTATGTGAAAATGCTACGGCATTAGTTTTTTTTCAGTTATAGGCCTATTAAGAATAAGGTTAGTAGGCTACAAACAGTTTCGTAGAAGATCTAAGTAAGTATGGACTTGATTATCGCTTGTATAAAACTGACGAGCATTTCAACTTGTTCGGGGCCTCATTATAAGGATGTTTGCTTTGATTAATTAATTAATTACATAGGCCGACTTTAGAGTGACCGATGTTTTTGACTTATACAATACAATACAACTTATATTTATAACGCGCCTTAATAAAACAATGTCTTACTCAAAGGACGCATTACAACATAATAATTAGTTATAGTACTGAGAGAATAAATGAATCTTAAGTTTTAATTTAAAAGTATCTATTGAAGAGCATCTTGGGATAGATTCAGGTAGAGAGTTCCACTCAGCTGGACCAGCTACTTCAAACATTCTTTTACCAAACTGTAGGTTAACTCTTCTGACTTCAAAGTCCCCTTTTGAAGCCGAACGCAATCTTCTTCTGGACTTCTGGACTTAATGATCTCTTTTGCAAACCATTATTTTGCATATAAATAATTAAAATTTTAATATATACTTCAGCCTACGATATTACAGACTAGTTTGTAAAATAATAGCGACATTTACCTCAGAAATAACGTTTGTAATAACTTTTAAAGAATTGTTATAGCCGCAATATATCGACCATAGAGATCATACATGGATGAAGAATAATAATAATCCATGGTCCAAAGTTGTGGTTATTTCCGGTTTCGCCATTTTCTTCTCATAGCCACCTGCAACGACCTGGATGAGGAAAGTACATGTAATCTGCGTAGAGATGACCAGTTTATTCCGTGTAGATCACACATGGGTGAGCAAAACTTGCTTACTTACTTTTTCCCATAGTACCTCTCTGCTTCTAACGCTTGTTGGGAGACGATCGTAGACAAAGGTTTCGGAACTTTACGATTTATTTTGAGGTCTCTTTGGGTTCTTATTTATTTATTACATTTGTATTAATTTATTTATTTATTAAAGCATTTATCACGCGCTTAATGTCAGTACACCTGAATCTGAGGCTCCTCTGGGAGAATAACTTCGGGAGGACTTTGAGCAAGTCCTTCACATCCAGTTAGTTAGAGCTATTGTTAGTCCCCTTGCCAATCATAAAATAGTAGCGCTACAAACACAGTATATACGAATGAAACGGCAAACCATGCACCTGTATTTACCCTAAAGGTGTCCGGATTCTTGGGGCTTATTAGTTCAGTAATTAGGACACTGAAAGAACCTCTCCCCGCTTACGTCCCCCGACGATATAGTATACTCTTATTTTCTAGGGCACAGTGTTGGTCTAGTTTATACTATGCCCCCGCTCGGTCTAAAATAAGTTGTCAAGTAATCATAGTCATTGTCTTGGCAATGACTTACACGCATTCTATTCGGTGGCGGTTGGAAATGCGACGCTCTAAAGATGTTCGAATAAATGTACAATACTGTAAATGATCATGTTTTTTATTGCGACCGTAGATTGAACAGATTGTGTGAGATTCTTCATCAGCGCTGCCCGTTTGAGTGGGCGCAACGCCATTTAAGGTCCCTTTGCTACGGACCGAGATTCAAGTCTCTGAAATAAGCCACCATCGGTATGCGAAGCGACATCCTCACGCACAGAGACGCCTTGACGTATGCGTTAACTAATGTAGCTAACGAGGCCAGTACGATATGGATGTTTTAAAAATGATACTTAAATACTTTTATAACTATGATCACAAACAATCTGGTTGTTATACTTCGAGTATTTTCCTAAAAAGGAAAGAAAAAAGACGAAGAAGATCAATCATTCGAGCCAACCCGGACAGACAGCCTATTCCATTTTAATCTAAAGACCTTTATAGTGTCGTTATCATAATGCCCAGTGAAGCATTGCCCATGGCATCAGTCGATGGTCGCTTCAAGTGAAGTGATACTCAAAGTCAAAGACCATAATCGGTCAAATTTGTAAAATAATATACAGGGTGTCATAGATTGTTTGACCTTATAAAATTTCGGTAGGTCAACGAAACCATAAGTTAGACTACGCTGCGAAAGCAAGTTGAAACAAATGAGTCTCAAGTTTACAGTAGACCTGAAGAACATCAAAGACTTTAAGGAACCGAAATGGACAACGAATTCTGAAGTTTTGCACCGGCTACCGTGAACTCAACGCTGTTCGGGAGTTGTGTTAGTCGAATGAAGTGTTAACAACTTCATTTGTTGACAAACGCATATGAAGACGGGTGTCAAGTTCTCTTTCTAACCGCACGTTCTACGCAGTCACGATGTTCGGTCAGTGTGCTAATTTTTTTAGTCGAGTTCGAGTAAACTCGGGCCGTCATCCCCCTGGGGTAGGTACTTAGGTTGCAAGATTCGACACAAATTAGGATGTTACAAATTGTCCAGTTACTGAATTGTTGTCGAATTTGCCTAAATATCTTTCGAACACACTTCTTGAATTCTCTACGTTAACTTGATAGATTTAAGCTAATCTATTCTAATGACTTCTAAAACGCCGATATAATGCCCAAGGAATCAATCGATGGTCGCTTCAAGTGAAATCGTAATCAAAATCAGAATCCATTGGAGAAGCCGGGCCGAATTCCTATATGTCGCGTTGATAAATGTTGACAGATGATTGACTGACTGATTGACTGACTGACTGACTGACTGATTGACTGACTGACTGACTGACTGACCAAAGACTGAATGAATAAATGAACGAACGAACAAATGAATGAACGAATGAATGAACTTACCTAGTCGGTTCTTGCTGTCACTGAGCAGTGTATCGTAGAGAACCCTGTAGCCCCCTTAGCTTGATCGACCAGAGTTCGACCTGACCGCTTTGAGTCCAGCTCCGCCGTCTGGACACGTCGACGATGAATAAGATACAGCGACTGAACGACAGGGCACCTGTTCAAGTGATGACGAGATGGAGAAGGATGCTCGTCTCCTTGGCAACGGGTGCTAGGCGTGCGTTGATGCGACGGTTCCTGGCTGGCATTGGTTGACACAACAAAGTATTTGAGGCGATCTAGTAACGTGACTTTCGCATACAGCAACAGCAGGAGTAAGTTTAATATTGTAACTGTAAATGGTAATGTACTAAGATTTTCTATAGCACCAGTTCCAAAGGGCTTCTTACAAATAACGCTTATAAATAAATGGTGATTAACTGTTGCAAGAATGTCAAGTTTTATAAACTAATCTAATCTAATCTAAAGACTTCTATAGCGCCGTTATCATAATGCCCAGGGAATCAGTCGATGGTCGCTTCAACTAAAAATCGCAGTCAAGAATCATAAATCCATGGAGAACCCGGGTCGAATTCCGATAAGTCAGAGAAATTGAGTAAAACCATTCATCATCATAATCATCATCATCATCGTCGTCGTCGTCATTATCAGTTCCGGACCCGAGCCGTTTGTAGGCGTAGGGCGCATATAAATGATTTCCATTCTTTTCAGTAACTTGACAAATTTAGTGCTTTTCACGTGTGTAGTCTAAGTCTTGGTAAGTCCTGGCAACAAAACCGAGCCGTACGCTCAATATCAGAAAGTCAGCCCACCAATACACAGTAAGATGTTAATAATGTACATGTACATGTTTTTCTATAGCGACAGTATGGCCTCGACCCTACTCAGTTTTCATTGAATTAATCGGGTGAGATCCTTCATCACCGCTGCCCGTTTGAATGGGCGCCACGCCAGTTAAGGACTCCATGTATGGACCGTGCTAGCACGAATAAAAATAATCTCTGAAATATAGCCATGATCAGTATGCTAACGGGCATACTTACGCACAGAGGCGCCTTGACGTAAGTTTTAACCAATGTGGCTAACCAGGCCAGTTGAGACACCATGGCGACGATTGTGACGTCAATATGTGTCAGGCCAAGTGAGGCGCCTTGACGCACATTTTAACCAAAATAGCTAACTAGGCTAGCTGAGATACCATGGCAACGATTGTGACGTCAATGTGTGTCAGGCCAAGTGAGGAGCCTTGACGTACGCTTTAACCAATGTAGCTAACTAGGCTAGCAGAGATACCATGGCGACGATTGTGACGTCAATGTGTGTCAGGCCAAGTGAGGAGCCTTGACGTACGCTTTAACCAAAATAGCTAACTAGGCTAGCTGAGATACCATGGCGACGATTGTGACGTCAATGTGTGTCAGGCCATGTGAGGCGCCTTGACGCACACTTTAACCAAAATAGCTAACTAGGCTAGCTGAGATACCATGGCAACGATTGTGACGTCAATGTGTGTCAGGCCAAGTGAGGAGCCTTGACGTACGCTTTAACCAATGTGGCTAATATCAGGTCAATTAAGGTAACCAAAGGCCAGTATGGTACTGTGACATCAGCCGTGGCGTGTAGCAGACTGTTAGTTATTCTTGATAGCTTACTGTATGCAGGAAGTAAGCCTTAAAAACTTATCGCTTGCTACATGCTCATAAAGCAACGTTATGATCCTTTCACAAACAAATCGTTCATTCAATTCAGGTACAGATGTAAACGCTTATAATTCAGATCTCAGTCGCAGGTGTGAAAGGCAAGCGACATTAGCAACCTGTCATCGAACAAACAAAACTGATTGCACATTGGCAAATTAAGTTACACATCTAATTAGCCTCCCTACTCCTATTCACAGACGACCTTTCAGACATCCGGATATTATTCTAGTCGGAATAACTACGGACGGACTTTCTACCAGCGGTGTTTAGACCTAGTCGGAAACGGACTTAGTTCCATCATAATAAAAGCACAAGGTCCGGACGATACCCCCGTTCATTACCAACTCTCACGTATTTCTGATACTCTGTTAACACCTTCAGCCGTTCTGTCATCATAGACGACAATTCCGTTCCCTTGTGGTTAATCAACTCTTCCAGTTGGAGCTTCGGCTGAGACCCATTACTCACGGGTAGACACATTACTCACGGGTCTTAGGTGCCGCCGACATGTCTCTCGGATTAACGAGGCCGTCGGATGTGACCGGTCCATCTGAGTCGCAGTACCGAACATAATCGATCAGAACGATCTGTCTTGATTCCCGAATCTTGATTCTTACATCGGTCAGTTAACTGTGGTTAGCGATGCGAATGGACGCTACAAGGAAAGTAAGGTAAGGTTAGGCCAGGTAAGTAGGTTGAGGTAAGGTTAGGTCAGGTTAGGTCAGGTTAAATAAGTAATTAAGATTACGACAGGTAAGCAGGTTGAGGTAAAGTCAGGTCAGGTTAGGTCAGGTAAGTAGGTTGAGGTAAAGTGAGGTAAGGTTAGGTAAATAATGTAAGGTCAGCTCAAGTTCGGTAATTATGGTAAGGTCAGGTAAGGTTAGGTAAGTAAATTAAGTTAGGTCAGGTCAGGTGTGTAAGTTGAGGTAAGGAATAGATAGCATCAAATCAAGCAAGCGTAAGGTAATATGTGATCAGGTAAGTGAGTTAAGGTAAACCTAGGTAAGTAAATAATATTACAGGTAAAGGTAAGGTAATGAAGCTAGGGCCAGATCAGATGATGTAAACTGAGATAAGATAAAACTAGATAATAATTATCAGCTGTTGTCAGGTAAAATTAGGTCAGTTAAGGCAAGGTGAGGCGCATCTTTTATTTTTGTATGCGTCTGTCTGTCTGCCTGCCTACCTGCTTGTGTATCTGTCTGTCTATCTTTCCGTCTAAATGTGCCCACCTTCGCGAGGCTTCAGGAGATGCGGTCTCTGTTCATGACGATGGATTTGTTTCTATCTGAATCCAGAGAAATCCGATTGGAACAGATTAAATATCTGCAAATCCCAGTGAACACAAATTGTCTGATGTTAAGTTGACTTCGTATTCATCAAAGACGGCAGTTTAACTTCATTAGAGGCCATCAATGCGTGTATGCTTGTGTGTGTGCGTGTGTGTGTTAATATATGTCAGCATCATAGGGCATAACAATTTTAATATTAGGCATTGGGCAAGTTATTCACTGCGCTTCGGAAGCTATACGATTAGCAGGGAATTAGTTGAGGAACTTGAAAATAACGGTTGATTCTGAGTCCTTTGGCCAGAAGCAAACGATTTTGATGACGAGTGGCAAGGCGCAGGGGATCTCTTCAGTTGCAGGGAACTCGTCGAGGTAATCGTAATCGTAATCTCAAGATTTCTACAGTGCCCAACAAAAGCTAAGAGGTGGGAACCAACTTATTCACAGGCGCTCAGTCAAAACAAAATCGATAGGCAAGGTGGGTTCGGTTCCAGGTCAAGATCCAAGAGTCAGGCAGGCGGACAGGCAGGCAGGCAGACAGACAGGCAGACAGGCAGGCAGGCAGCTAAGGAGGGTGGTGTTTGGAATCGGATCTGCAAGACAGATAAGGGGAAGAAGAGTAATCAGGATAGAATCTGCGAAACAGTAGGTCGTAGGACGTCGCTCGAAAAATCATCCGTGAACTCCTGATCGATCGAAAAAGGACTGTGAGGTCGTGACCATTAGTAAATAAATTGACTGGTGTTCTGACTATGTGTTAAAGGCGATTTTTGTCATGGACATTAAATATTCCTGTAGAACTGAAAGAGCTATTTTACTGCAAGGCCAAATACTGACATACAGTACTCTAATTCTACGATATTACCAATGTACTCAGTATTTTTACAGTGTAAAGCAGTAAACCACGGTCAGGTGTCTCAGAACCTCACACCAACATATCACTACACAGAAAAGCAAGCTGTCCTTGAAACGTGCATACCATTGCGGAGGATCCAAAACGAGAGTTTTAAGATCGGATGCGCACTAATGCCTATTTGGTATTTGTTAGAGGTGTGGATCGCGAACACGCTGCGCGCTACTGGGCAAGCGCAGCAGGTACAGATTATATGGTGTTGATTTGTAAACAATGGCGATACATGCAATTTGTTTTAATGCCTTATTTCCCTTTTTAGATAGCAATCGCACATAATTAAAATAAATAAAGAATACGTCATTTTCTGGTTCAAAATAAAATGTCTGTTTTTCTAGCTAGTGATTGAATGAGCGAACGAATGAGCAATTAAACGAAGAAACGAATGAATTAAACGAATGAACAAATTATTGAATGAATGAATGGAATAATGAATGAAAGAACGAATGAACGAAAGAACGAATGAACGTACGAACGAAAAATAATGAAAGAAAGAAAGAAAGAAAGAATGAATGAATGGTGTTTACCAGTATCGATCCCGCAAATGGACTAAAGCTGAAATCGTATCCTAGTCGAACCACCGCGAATTTTCATAGCGTTTTAGTAAAAGGATCCAGCTCATTCACAGCCGGTAAATCAAATAAAAATCGAAAAGGCAAAAACTGGACCAAGCCCAACTCCGAATCAAAATCCAAAGCAGGGAGATGATAAAAGGTAAAAGGCCTATGCTTACAACACACTTCAATCCAGAGAAACAGAGGCAGAGAAAAAGTGACATAGATAGCTATTTAGTTACCTCGACGGAAATTTAGCTGTTCTATTATATTCACCTATTTATTTATTCATAACAGTATTATTATTAATATATTATCTATCGTTTTCAACCCAGGGCACATGCCAAGTCTGGCAGTTGCATCAAACTGCCATGGCAACAAATCAGTAAACGAGACAATTTCTTAATAATAGCCGAAATTCGGACCCTATGCTACTTGATTCGGCTCGGCTGATTTTCAATGCAGCTCTCGTAAATGACAACAGACGCGTCGAAATTGGCTTTCGTAAGAACTCGTTCACGCCATTAATATTACAGAACCTAATACCCCAACGTAATAGCCACAGGGTGCGCCTCTAGCGAGCTGTTCTGTTCGGGTGTACCATGGCACTGTTTGTCGGTGATACTAAGGGTTGTCCCCAAGTGCTTGGAGTCGTCAATAATTAATGGACTCATTGTGGCGGCGTGTTGGAAAGTGCCACGATCTTTGAAAGCAAAGCGGATCGCGCCGACAGTAACTGTTGTGGTGCTATGCGCGGTGACACCGTTCTCATTTTGGTGCCAGGTTAAGTACTGAGGCAAATGTGGGTAAGTGTTCCGGTGATATTGAACAGGCAATGGGTTAGATTAAGAAAGAGCCTTAAGAAGGCAGACATGCATACATACATACATACATGCATACATACATGCATACAAACAAACATACAGTGATGGGAAGTATTTTAAATATTAGTATTTAAAATACTATTTTAAATATTATGCAAGTATTTTGGACTTGTATTTGAAATACATTGGAATGACAGTATTTATACTTTTACTTTAAATACTTGTTTTGAGTATTTTGCACTTTAAATTATAATGCTGAAATACATTTTTAAAATACTTTATTTTTACATTATAATAACAAAGCAATATTGCATGCATTACGCCTACGTTTATTATTATTGGGCGATAATGATTGGGCTGGACCATTCAAATGCTGGTACCAGTGTTGGCTTTGTAGCGCACCGGAAATAGAAAACCTAAACCATATTATGTTTGGCGTGACTCGTGAACAGTGGTGGATTGCAAGGAAGCACATGTTTTACCAGCTATTTTAGATGGCCAGTTTTTTCTGTTGTTAAACAAAATGATAAAAACGTTTCTGTTAAGTGTCAGTTTTGTCCAAAAAAATTGCTGAGTGCACGAACTGATGCTACCTCGAAATTATTGAAAAATCTGAAGGTAAGAAATTCTACCACGTGTTTAGTTGGATAACTGCGAAAGAAATCATAAGCTAAGTTACAACAAATTGAGTTAAATCAGATTTTGTCCAATCCTTCTTGTCCATAGGCATCCAACGCAATTTGAAGTTTGGGTGGCATACTGCAGCAGCATACAGCATGGAGTTGCTATTGTACTCGAACAGATGAGGAAACCGTCTTTCTAGACTTTCAATTAAGCCATCTACCAGTGGTATACTGTGCTCAACTGTAGTGGCAACACTGCTGAGCTTCTTTATAATCTGCTGAACAGTTGGCATAAGCAGCCTACTTGTATTTTAGATACTTTTGTGATTAAGTATTTATACTTTTACTCGAATTCCTTTTAAAATGTATTTTCTCCATCACTGCAAACATACATACATACATACAGACAGACAGACAAGTGCATGACTTGTAACGACTGTTTGTGGCAGATTAACACCTGCGGTTAGCGCATGGGGTTCGGAGAATTTATCACTGACAGGGTACTGGAGAATTGTTTGGTTTTTGAATAAGACTGAGCTAATAGAATCACTGAGATAGAACGACTCGCTAGGAGACACCAGTGAAAAGACTCAAATCGACTCGTTACCAGTGCAATCGCCAGAGGACGCTACATTTTGAGATTAGACTCAATATCTCTTTGCATCGCCATAACTACACTCGCTCTAATCCTGACCATGATCATCTTCATGATCATCATTACGTTAGCCAACACCACTACCACTACCATCACCACCATCACCAACACAATGATCATCATCCATCATCATCTGTCATCATCCATCATCATCATCATCCATCATCATCATCATAATTATCTATCATCATCCATCATCATCCATCATCGTCATCATCATCATCATCCATCATCATCATCATCATCATCATCCATCATCATCATCATCATCGTATTTGTCACCATCCTTGTCTCTATCATCACCGTCTGCGTCACAGCCATCATCTTCATAGCCGTCACCGGCACGCTCATTGTCGTCGTAATGGTCATCATCACAAACAAGAACATCGATTTATTACCAAGTCTACACAAAAAGCCTCGGACTGGCCAAATTTAGCAAGCAGGTTGAAATGGTACACAAAAGCCATCGCCTCATCAGTATTCCGAATTCGTTCTTCGCAATAGTTGTTGAGTAAGTTTGCAATTTATCTCAGCAATACGGTTGAATCCGCTGTCGCGTAGACATCGCACATCTAGTTTATCATAGGTTCCCAGTTGTGGTGCGGACGGTGATTTGCTTGACTGGCTCTATAACTCTTTTTAAAAAGTCACTTTCATTAGTTTATTTCGACAAGTCTTTGTACCTAGACTGGAGCTGGAAGATTTTCCACTAAATATCTCAAAATTGGGTTGACAAATGGAGACTTGCATCTAAAATATCTCAAAATCGAGTTGCAAGATACGAGTGTGAAATACCTCAAATAAAGTGGGAGGACTTGTGTTTAAAAATCTCGAAATGGTATTAGAAGATTTGAGTTTAAAATAAGCCTATCTCAGATGGATTCGATTATAACAATTGGCTTCATTGTTAACAGAATGTGTGGTTGATGCAGTTAAAATGATCAAGTTTACAAGTTAGTCTAGTTTGACTTAAATTTTTTTGGGCATGTTCCGACTTATTCTCATACAAGAAATCCTTGTCTCAGTCAAACTATTTTCTGACTTTTTTCAAAGCACGAGTTTTCGTCAATGTAATTGCCAGGTATGGTCTTAACATTGTGCATAGCGACCTCAAGCGATTCGACAAAACACATGAAGACTAAGCTAACAGCCTTGGAACACAAGGCAATAGCAGCACCACAATTTATGATAGACAAGATGTTTGCAATAAAAGTAATAATACAACATGAAAAGCGAAGTTCCTTTGGCTTCCAAATCTAAGAATTGCATCGTTTCTGTTATGCTTCTAGTAGGCCTAATTGTAATCGTAGTCGTAAACTGGAAACTCCTAGAGCGCTACTTGAAAGTTAAGAGCAGGCACCAGCTTATTCATGAGCGCTGCGTCAAGTCAGTGGCATTGTAAACCTGTTTGTTGAAAGACCAGCTACAGGAAGGGTAAAGTAAATGTTCGCGTGGGTTGCATTTAAGTAGACACTAGGGAATACTTAGAGTTCTTTTTAAAAAACTGGTGAATACTATGTCTTTCTGGTCAGCACTAAATGATATCTTATAGCGACTGGATCTAGCTAGATAATATCTAGTAGCCACTACAAAGAACTTATTGGACTATAATATAAACCTGGACCTAAACTGGATCTAGCTGGTACTAGATATACCTCGTGCGTCTAAGATAAAAGTTAAACTCACATCTCGCTTGTGGCATTTACTTCTTTACGACCTTTGATCTAGCAATGGTTACATCCCAAGATCCTGGACATGGGGCCAATGCAATCCCAGAGCTTGCTGTTTACTTCTCAGCTTACGCTTGTGCTAACTTCTGCTGCTTGGCGACAAAGTGCGCGGAGTTCACTCAACAGGCTCGAACTCGCTATCGTTGGATTACAGGTCCAGCAGGATAACAGAATAGGTCGGCATGTCGTACATGGTACCTGGTCTCTGCGATTCCCCACTCAGTCGATTGACATATGGCGTTTTAACAAATGCATTACTTACTTGCTTACTTAGTTATTTACCCAATTGGCACAAGGCACAGCACTACTAAATTTTAAAGGCAACATTTCCTCCTGTCTTAATTAGATGCGTGTAGTTTGTGACTTTGGCATGTTTTGAGTCAACTGTCGTCTGTGATTGCATGGATTTAAGAGGCCATCAAATCAAGTATAGCTTACACTCGATGGGACAATGCGATTTATGTCGATTTCACATGACTAGCCTAGGATTTGAACCTGTGTCATAAAGATGAAAAGCTGATCATCCACTGTATCTATTAAACTCTTGGACTTGGCTTTGCGTATAAAGCCAACAATACAAAGTTTCATGGCTCAGCATTGTACCTTTGTAGTTGAAGGGTTGTAATTGTGGAAACTCACCTTACAATTTACTGTTAAAAGCATGATAGTTTAGACTTCACTGTACTACGATTCTCCTATCTGTGCCTGGCTTTCGTGCTGCGAGCTCCTCTTAGGAATTTATGTGCTACATAAATTTGCCAGTGCAATACAATAAAATTTGACATCTGACCTCTTTGATATGATAATAGCGCTCTGGAAAGTTGAAGATACAGACTTCAGAAAGACATTGAGAGATAGGCAGACTGAGACAGACAGACAGAGAGAAAGACAGAAACCAAGACACACAGGGAAAGAAACACACTGAGAGAAAGAACCAGAAACATAGATCTAAGCAGAGATATAGAGAGATATAGAGATATATAGCAGAAATACAGACAGAGAGACATACACAGAGACAGAGTTACACAGAGATATAGGCAGAGAAACAGAGACAGAGAGTGTCACAGACGGACATAGATCGAGACAGAACCAGGACGGGAGACAAACATACCCAAAGACACTGAGAGACGCATACACAAGCAAAGACAAAGATAAAGTTATAGAAAGAGACGTAGATCGAGACAGAACCAAGATGGGAGACAAAGATATACAGAGAACACACAGAGGGACAAGAGACGGAGAAAGACAGACAGAGAGACAGAGACACACGCTCAGGAGGACAGACATAGAGATATAAAACCATGGATGCAGAGAGACATACACTCAACTACAAACAAACAATGACGCGGACTACGCAGAAAGACGTCACAGATTCGTAGCTGGAGGGGCAAAAAGTTCACCGCAACCGATTTCTCATAATTATCTTTGAAGTATTTTGCATTTTCACCCTTAAAATTTCGCTATTATTCAACCAACGCCAGACGTGGGTAGGCATCGTTATCTCTACCTCCGGGCGTTCCATCACTCGGTTCCTTCATTCACCCGATTTCCGCCTTTCCATCCGCCCCTTAATCCATCACCCTAAACCAGCCTCCTTGTCCAGTTGCGATTGGGCCCTGCATCCATCGTAGTAACGCCCGTCCTATCGTCGACCGAATGCATCACGGACGTGTCCGATGGAAGAGGGGATGTTTCAGAAGACCGAGAAATTGATGGCCTCTATCGAAAGTTTCTATTCAGCTGGTGACGGTCGCGGTAATTCACAGCACGAGTACACCAACCGCATCGTGCGCCCTGGTCATGTTCAGGCAGTTTCAGTCTCTCCATGCAGTTCAGAAGGAAGTTTGCAAGCGCTGCACCATTTGCGGCTTATGATATTTACGTGTTTCGTCTTTTCCTGATGACTTACTCTTTCCAAAACTTCAATTCAGAATTTATGGCCGATGATGTTTACTAGTTTCATTCATTTCTGACTGCTTAGACTTTCCCAAACTTCGATTCCGAATTATTGGCGAATGATATTTATAAGTTGCACCTATTTGGCATAAATTATTTGAACTTTTTAAAACGTAGATTCTACGTGTTTGACGTGTGATATTTGAAAGTTGCACCTAATTCTAACAGCTTCTACTTTACAAAAAGTATATTTAGATTTCATGGCATATGATGGCATATTATGGGTCTTGTCTTTGGCCGGCATTCAATCACAGTTGGTCGTTTCATCTGGAACTCTCAACCTCCTCCTCATGTTCGCAACTCTGCTACTGAGGATGTCTTTCGCACTAACCTGAAAACTTACCTCTTCCCGTGTGATTATGGTTCTTAATGCTTCACATAACCCGACATCAGGTGACTTCTGAACTTTATAAGGAGGGCATTAACAAATTATAGTTATAATGTATATTGTATTGCATACTCTATCAGAAGTTTCCCCTATTCGTAACTTTTCATCATTTACATAACAATTCGGGAAAATTAAATGCCTGGGTGTCAGAGGGACTTCAGAAGTTTACACGGAAGTCCCCAGCTGAGGCATCTTTATATTTTTTATGACCTAAGATTTAAAGACCCATTTCCAAATCTTTTTTTAGTCTCTGATTGCACACTTTTTCGGCAACTCTAAAGGAGAAGATTTCTTAGGTGGGAACCATGGCTGGATTAGCACCTTCTCCCTCCTCTTCTCCTGAATGGTCCAGTAAGTGTATTTGCTCGACCACTATATGATCACCATTTAGCTCACCAGCAGGCGCCGCTAGCAAATTGTGGACTTGGCAAAGGCCTTCTGTCCCCATGAATTGTGCTTCACGGCTTTGAAATTACTGGCTAGTTAGCTACATTGGTTAAAACTCACGTCAAAGCGCCGCTGTATGTAAGGTGCGGGTTCGCGTCAGAATACCAATCATGGCTTATTTCAGAGATTTGAATCTCGGGCTAGCACGGTCTGCACACGGGAACCCTAAATGACGTGGAATCCATTCAAACGGGGAGAGGTGGTGAATGAATTTACCATTCATTGAAAACTGAGCAGTGTGGAGTACCTATGATCGCTATAGAAGAAGTGTGCATTTACATGTTTTCCAGGCTCTTGACCTGGTTCCACCAGTGCACTTCAGTAGTGGGGTTTGGACCCGGCTAATAGTATTCGTTGCCATTGTTTAACGATATCTTGTGGCTGCCAGAGACGTTGACGTGGATATTACCTTGCCTTAAAGCTGGACTGATCTGGCAACCGGTCTCCTGCATTTTTTAATCCGAAGTTTAGCGACATCTCATGGCATCAGCGGCCGTTGACTTCATATCATAAATCAGCAATTGAACAAACAAACAATCTGCACATTAAACTTTACAGTTGTTTAATACAGTTGGTCTTCAAACTACACAAATAGCTAACATCAGTGGATTGCAATTTTAGTTACTAACTAAGTATATGTGAAGGAATTTTATGTAGTATACAAACATAACATAAATCGTAGTTTGCCAAACTACTCCGTAGTTCCTTACTCATAATCAATAAACAGGTATAATGTATCAGTAGAACTTAACATAGTCACTTATATATGGCTTAAGTATCAACGTATATTTACAGCGATTTAGCATGACCAGACGGTGTATAGGCCCCCTAAGTTATTCAATCCCTCCATTTCAATTCGGCCACCTCACTAAACAAACGTGTGATTCCTCCATTGAACAACTGAACTATTGTTTGCAAGTTACACGTGTATGAAAATATGTAAGTAAAAGTAAAGTATCTCATATCCCACAAGTGGGACGTAGGGGAGGCGCTCATTTCCTTTTCTAGGCCCTTGAGCCGGCAATGGACGAATCCCAAGGTCCTGGACACGGGGACAGTGCATCGCAGGACTTGCCGTTTACTTCCCAGCTCACGCCGGTACCAAATTCTACTGTTTGGTGACAGAGGCACGATGTGCGCAAACAACTTGCCCAGGGTCGTTACACGGAGTCGAACCCGCAACCGCATGATCATTGACCAAACGCGTTACCGATAGACCACCGTGCCGCACTTTATGAAAATGTGACTTCCCCATTATTATTTTAAACCAAAGAAAGAAATAAGCCCACTTTTATTAAACATGCCATGTCCTATTTGGAAAACTGTATACTTACACATGCAATCAATATCAAATTTTCAATCCGAGCATATTCATTAATGATAGCAACAGAGTGATATCCTACATAGGTTTCTTGTGTGTTATAACCACGTATCATCACAAGATGTGTTCTATACAACAAGTAAAACAATAGCAAAAGAAATACATGTAAGACCACATTCATTAGACATACTTTATACTATTTGGTAACACTATATGCGATATACAATGCCGTACAACATATGTCAATCCGAGCATTTCCATTAATGATAGTAACAGCTTCCCTTCCTACATAGTTTTACTGTGTATTTCAAACATGTATCATCAACAAGTAAAACAATTCTATAAGAGGCAACCTTTATTTGTTCGTTTTCCTTCAGGTGATACACCTCACCCCGCAAACCAGCATGACACAAAAGGTATGCATGCATTGATGACAAGCCCACAAACAGTTCTACATGTACAACATCTAACGTTAACAAGTTAACTAACAAGTGGAATCAGATATAACATATTCGACCGTGCCTGCGGAACCCTCACAGAGTCTGGAAAGTTAATTTGCGAGAAACCCGCTGAGGAGGCAAATAACATATCGTAAACTTTCATGACGTAAAGCGTCCGTGCATTCAAAGAATCACAGTTCGACAATTGACCATGACCAGTGCGTTGATCTGAATATGCCAGAAAGAATTCTGTGCAAAAATTCTTTGCATCTTTTCTATTCCTTGGTTTTTTTTGTTTTAGTTAGCAAACTGTAAGTCAATGCGTAGAGTTTCGTTGTCTAAGAATTTCTAGCTTTCAATTTTATTATGAGTCTCTATAAAGAATTTACCATAACTGCTTGGTGCCTCAATTTGAAATTGCGTGTAACGATTTTAATGCAAGTCATGTGATACTCAACCAGTTTTAATTGAGACCTCATTGATGGGAACCTCATAGATACGTAAATGTGCTTCACTTAACTTGAGGTCCTACCCGTAAACATTCACCACCGACAGGCACAGCGACTTAGGCTGAATAAAAATGTGGCAAACTTTACCTCTTGCAGTAAAAAACAGGGTTTTTCAAACACACTGTCACATAGAAGTAAAGCGCCGAAAACCACAGCACCAAATCCGCCTTTCAGATTTTTCTTCATCAACGTCATCCTCATAATTATTACCGCAACCGTCACCACCATGTTTCGCCGACAAAAAGTTTGTTTTTTATTGATTTTCTACGGAGTAACAATTGATTCACTACAAATAGTTCAGTATCTTTCTAAAGATCTACCCGACAATACAAGTAGCTTGAATAACTATTAATATTTCAGTACTTTTCTGAAGTTCCAAGGAGTAGCATTCGAACTATTGCTAGCATCTTAGTATCTTTCGGGAGTAGGCTGTGCTTCTTTTCCGTCATTCACACGAAGCGGAACATTGCTGTTCTTGATTTTGATGCGACATCGACGGCAGTACAGCCATCTGATACCCCTCTGGAATTCATGGTATTTTAAGAAGTAGACGAGAGGATTGAAGCAACAGTTGGAGTAGGCGACCACCACTGCAAAGTTTCCTATCACATCGTTGAAGGTAACGGATGAGGAACGTACGTCGATGAAAAACAGGAATGCCACAATGTGCTTGTATGTTGTGCAGACAACAAAGAGTAGCACAATAAAGAGGAGTGTCTTGAGGATATTTTTCCTCGCGTGGTCAAAGGTGTTGGTGTGCATCGGCTGGATCTTCCTACGCAGCGACCGAGCCATTCCCACGTAGCAGAACCCAATAACAGCCAACGGTAGGAAGAATTCGAACAACAAGTTCAGCACCCCGATCATTTTCCTCACGTGATTGTTCGGGTAGAGTCCAAAGACACAGACGCCGTTGACTACCTTTGTATATGGTACGGCGCACGACAGTCTGAAGGTGACCCCGGCCAAATTGACGACGACCAGGGAATACAGGGCCATTCTTCGAGTCATACGGAGCTTGTGCTGGATGGGATAAACGATTTCGGTGTACCTCTCGATGGACAGAGCGACGAGACTGAAGAGCGACGCAGTGAATAAGCCAAGCATCAAGGACCTGCTCACCCAGAGACGACACTTGATCTCCCCTAAGACTCCGTCAACGACGCTGGACAAATCACCCGAATACATCAGGATGACTGAGATGCTCAGAATGAGATCAATGATGCACTGATTGATCAGGAAATAGTTCGCCAGGCGTCGACGCAGAGGCTCATAGCTCAACATGACGACGGTCACCTGGAGGTTGCCAATGGCGCCCACAACTCCGACGACCAGGAAAGGGATGCGAACATAAAGAGACGTGCTAAATGGCTGAAGCACTGATGGTATAGCGCTAGAAGAGTTTGAGAAGTTGGAAAGAGAAGCGGAGAAGAAAGAGAGCCCAGTTGCAACTTGAGACGAAGATGAACTAGGCGTTTGAGTTATTGCTACGGTGCTGAAATTTGTTGTCACCATCATGCCTTGTTCTATGGGGTGATTATGATCGGAAAATCCTCTCCAAAAGTAGACTATACACGATTTTCGCGACTCCAGCTGAGATGAACTCCGATGTGGAAGTAAACAGGATTCAAAAAAACCTGGCAGCTTGGCAGTTTAGTAGGTTGACTTTCTTGGAACTTCACTTTAACAAAAATTGCATTTGAATATATTTTAGGATTAAGTCTATATATGATGCCTGAAATCAGTCACGTTGTCAATGTTACATTTTTATAGCGCATTCAGCTAAGTAGGCTATTAGTTATCATTATACTATTCACGACAACCTGCAGCGTTTAATTGTAAACGACGCATTTAATGTGAGATGCTTTGCAGACACTCACTCACGCTCGACTGATGGCGTTGGAAATCATGCTGCGTGACTCAAGGTAATACCTGCTGAACGTGAATACGAATCTAATAGTTCCTGACGATAGTTAAAATCGCTTATGTCGGTCTATGTGTGCACTCTTGTCCAATTATACGACTGTCTATGTACAGAAATTATGTGCCTCGTTATCGGTCAGGTTTAGATCAGCTCAAAGTCATGTCAGGTCACGGGTTAAGTCTTGTTAAGATGGTTTAAGTTAAATTAGATTTGAGATGGGGACTGCATGTGTCATTTCCTTGCGGAAGCATTGAACTTTAAGTGATGCAGTAAATTTAGATTAAATGTAAATTTTTGTTCACTGAATGAAATTCAAGTTCGGGTCATACTCACGCTGAGGTCTACCAAATAGTTGGGTAGACTTTGAGGCGAATTCAACAAGCACACGATCTTTGCGGGTGTTTTGTAAAAGCTTAAATTTGTGATCGTAATCGTAATCGTAATCTCAAGATTTCTACAGCTCCCAACGAAAGCCGCGCCGCGGGGACTAGCTTATTCACAGGCGCTCAGTCAAAACAAAATCGATAGGCAAAAGGGTTCGGTTCCGGGTCAAGATGTTAACTAAGAACACGAAAGTTTAATAATATGCAAATTTTAATCAGCCATCGAGTTAACATTCTTGATACGACAGTCCGGTTTTATTGATGCGATCCCTGCCATAGGCGCTGATAAACCTGATTAGAACTGATGAAAGTGCAACTACCTCTTTAGGTTAATTCCCCCATCGAGCAATCTGCCTTGGATTCAATTCTGCCTTCGTTTTGACTGACTTTCTTTGTTCGTGTCTAATTTCTTTGTGATATTTTAATGCGCTGACAGCTTATTATGTTTATTTTATTTGAATTGGGCTTTAGGTTTGACATATTCATCAATACCTGCTTCATCTCAGTAAGTCTAAGTTACATGTATGCCTGTAGGTTATGCCACAGTTTTAAGGTGTTTTTTTATTCATAATTGTATCGCAGTTATTTTCGTAAGCCGATCTAATGACTACTTAGCGAAACTGACGCAGTCATAAGCCAAAAGAACGAGATTGAATCTTCTTTCTGATGTTCGTCCAAAAAGTGTTAGTGTCATACGCTAAAATATTTTAAAAATCCATTAGGCGTACTAACCTCGGTATTCCTCTGAAACCTTCCTATTTCATAAATTTCTTCTTAAAACTATCATAACGTAAAGAGCCGATCATTAAAAGAATAACAGCTAGACGAGTGATCGTCACCTGTGAGTTGTGTTGACAGACAATTGACTTATATAGCTGACTTTTAACTGCAAAACAGTGTCTCTGTTGCGTTGCTCCAGTAATGCGACCCGCCGTAGGAAAGACCCGTATTGAGAGTTATATTTACTATAACTTGAATCTCTTGTTTTGCTGTAACTTTTAAGGGAACCAAACTGAGAGCTACAAGATGCAAACCCAACTGAAGCCTAGGTATGAATGTTCTTTTAAGAGGAAAGAGTGATGTAGTGTCGTGATCGCAAGCGTAAGCTCGGGATATCTGCAGCGCTCAAAAAGTGTAGTCGCGGGAACCAGCTAAGCCACAGGCGTTCAGTCAAAACAAAATCGTTTGACAGGAAGTGTTCGATTCCATTCCAGATCAAGATCCAAAATTCAGGCAAGCAGGTAGACAGCAGACAGCTTCGGTGGATGGTGTTTGAGACCGAAGAGCCAAGATAGGTATTTGAGGAAGAGGACTGATAGGGTTTAATATGATGCTGACTTCCTTCTTCTGTACTTTATCACCAATAGATATGGCTCTGAATTTAAATAATGTTCATTGACTGTAGCTGGAAAAGACTCATCACCACAGCTACGTGTTTGAATGGGCAATACGTCACTTAAGTTTCAATGTTCACTTATTATAATGTAGCCTGTATCGATGGATGGCACACGCTGGCTTTAGCAAGTTCTTGCATTTAACTGACTCCAAGCAGGTAGCGCTACTGTGGCAACACAATCCACAAAATGTTCTTCTTGTTTTTGACAGCATATGCCGCTAAGAATTACTCTAAACTAATCCGCGACCCGCTGACGATGACGTAGCTCGTTATAGCAGAGGATACACGTTCATTCACTGAGGCTGTGTTCCGTCAGGTGATATACCATTATTATTTCGTTCGCTAGTCGCTGCTACACACCTAAATGTTATTATATCCAATTACTCTCATCGGAACAATACTTGTTTGTGGTTAAGCAGTTGGAAATTAGCGGTATAGCCACAATGGGTGTTGCGTCTGTTTTAATTGTTTCAAAATAGTATTGTGTGAATACACTGCTGGATACTTTACATGAAGCTGAAGCAAGATAGGGACCACTGCAGCGTTCAGCACCCATTTAATCCGGTCCGGCTCTCCCTATGGGGGCGTAAACCATCTACAGCGATGCGGACTGTATAATAATAACAGCAACAATAGCCATTGTAAAGACAACGATGGGCGTATTTGATAATTCAAAGGTGTCTACACCTTTTAAACATTCTCCAAGGGGGCTCTTTTATTCGTCGGTTGCGTTTACACAGAGGCGAGATCACACGTTTGTTTGACAGAGGTTGGCGAAATTGTATTGGAGGGATTGGGTCGCCTAGGAGCGTGAAACTGTCTAGTCATGGTAAGTCGTTGTAAATATACGTTTATACATAAGCCATATATATATATATATATATATATATATATATATATATATATGTGTGTGTGAATATGCCACGTTCTGTTCACTTCCTACTGATACATTATACCTGTTATTGAATATCAGTATGAAATTACGGAGTAGTGTGACAAACTACGATGTATGTTATGTTATATTTGTATCATCATCATCATCATCATGCACCGTGGGCTCAGCGCCCGTAGGTGTCCGATGCCATTTTCACCATGTTCTTCCACTGTTGTCTGTTCAGTGCGGCGTGGCTCAGCTCTTGACGCGTTGTTCCACACCATTCAGTTATGTCGTCCGCCCATTCCCTGTGCGGTCGTCCTCTTCTGTTACTCCCAACCATCATTCCAAACAATAGTGTTTTGATTTTCCTATCATTGTTCATTCTGCATATATGGCCAAATAGTCCTAATTTCCTTCGAATTAGTTTTATATTTGTATACTATATAAAATTCTTTGACATGTACTTAGTAACTGAAATTGCAGTCCACTATTTGTGTTCTTTAAAGAGGAAATGTCTAGTTTAATGGGTAGATAATTTGTTTGTAAAATTGCTGATTTATGATATGACGTCAAAGGCCGGTGATACCAAGAGATTCCGTTAAACTGAGGAATAAAAAAATCGTTAACTCCGCCCCAGCCTTTAGTCGTATAGTGCAAGTCCCAAGCCTGGATAACGGGGGAGGGCGAAGTCAACGGTATTTGATGCCATAAGGCGTCGTTGAACCGCGGGAACCAATCCCTGGATGTGTAGTCCACATTTCTAGGTTTAAACCAAAGCAAGGTCGAAGTCAACGGCCCTCCAACCCGTTCCTCTATGCCTGGATGAACAAAAACTTTCAGACAGAGTTCCGGCGGTCCTTCCGTAACGAATCGCGGGCAGACGCGTCGCAACATGCCCCGCATAAACCGGAGTCTCCACCTCGCTCACGAACACTCCATGGCCGAACACTCTGCGCCACGCCCAAATGTTAGAATGTGAGTTGCCCGGTCCAGCGCGAACTGGCCCGAAGGAGATTCTCGGAGACCGAAAGTGGCGTGCGACCAAGACAAGAAGTAGTCATGTGATCATTGGCTTCCAACGGGCCAGTACTTCGGAGAACTCCGTCAACGTTTTCTTCAGAACATAATAATAACAACGATAATAATGATATCAGAAAAACTTATACTACTACTACTACTACTACTGCTACCAATACTACTACTACTGCTACTACTACTATGCATTCGTTTGCTTTGGATATCAAATTCTCGAATTTAGCCTAATAATTCAAAATCGCTTCTTTTCACGTTTGAAAAACAAACATGTTCTAGTCTCTTACCATAGAGAAATCGTGATGCAGTTAAACAGAGTGTGAGGGCATGTGGTGTAAACCTAGCGATTACTTGAAGCTTCCATTGAATAGCAACATCTTATGAATGCCCGAACCCTTGACGTCGACCTCGTACTGCCTTAACCCTACGTTGGGGCTGTCTAGAAGAAAAGGTTTAATGACATCGTATGGGATCATTGGCCGTTCATCCTTGGAAATTTTCTAGATGAAAAGCAGTTCTGCTTTTAAATAGTTTGGCTCAACTAACAATAAGTAAAGTCACATTTATACAGATCATTAAACTTGAAACTTAAACGATATTCGTCAAGAATCATGAAAACCTGTGTAGAATAGCAGTGAACTTGTGCAATGCTAGAGTATCATACAGCAAGTGTATGAGAATTTATTATGTAGTTTCAATGTTGAACGACATCTCATGGCATCAAAAGCCGTTGACGTCGCCCTCCTCCTTCATCCAGGCTTGGGACTGGCACCACCCGAGTTCAGCAGTGGCGGAGTTAAATGTAAGACGATTAAACACAGTTGCCCATTAAATAAAGGATTCTGATTGCTATTGAAAGGTGTTTATATAGCCTTTTATCTCACTTTGGACATCAGCAAAATTAATGGCATATTTTATTGTACTTTTTCTGTTATTAAAAGTTTACCGCATTGCGCTTTTCCTGGTTCACTTAGTTGCCTCCATAGAATTATTCACGCCTTACCTTTAACACTATTACGTGTATATGTTTAACGACATCTTACTGCTGCCAACGCCGTTGAAATTGACCTTACCTGATTTGACTAGATAGCTACATTGGTTAAAGCGTACGTCTAAGCGCCCCTTTGCATGAGAACGCCGGTTCGCATTCCGATCACGACTAGATTCAGAGATTTGAATCTCGGGCTAGCACGGGGACCTTAAACAGCGAGGCTTGACCTAATTTTGCATATAACTTCCCACGTCGTTCCCATGACTTTACCAAAGTCTTCAAAGAACTTCCACGTGTTATTACTTGAGCATTCTCGTACGAGCCGGAAGTTTTGCAATCCAGCCAAATCGCAAATCATTCGATAAATGTACACTTCCACCTAGTGGCGAATTTAGATACAGGCGCAGGAGAGGCGGTTCACACCTTGGTTACATGCCGGCGCCCCTCATACCAAACCCGTGCATGATGGAATGGCAGAATGTGGCGCCCCTGTGGAAATGCCCTTTCCCCAGCGCAAGCAATCCTGAATCCGCCACTGCTTCCGCCTGAATTAAGACAATTATCTGACCAGTCCTACACCACTCACAGTCTCTGCGTGGACATTTTAAAATATAAAACGCCGAGTTTCTACAAATCCTATCTTGATTCCTCATCTTCTCACCACTCCAAATCTAAACAGCATCAACCATAGCTGTCTGACTGATGTCTAGAAGCCTGACCCTTTGATCTCGACATGAAACCTTACAAGCTTGATGACTTGACTCAGCACTCGTGAGTAAGCTGTGCCCTGCGCTTAGCTTCTTCAAGTACGATTACGATTAGGTTTTTATTCTGACTGCGCTGGTTCCTGCGAGTCTTTAGCCCTCTGGCGCTGTAGAAATCTCTAGATTACGATTACGGTTACTCGCCCATTCCTTTTCCAATTTAAATCAGCATGGCAACATGGCGACACATGGGCCAATCGTTCTGACAGATTTATTAGATAAGAGGAAATCTCATTAATAGCAAATTCCTCCTTCCGCGTTTTTGTCTAAGTCCCGGCAGACGAAACAAATGGAATTGTCGACAATCGATCACAGATGACGCCAATTCAACTGATAGCCCTCGACAACCGTAATTCAAACGACTCGCTTCCATTCACATGCATCGCGGACAAAAATAAAGGTCCTGTGTCCCATATAGTGGGACTTAGAACCGAGCATTTTTTTCATAAGCCCTTGAGCCTGCAATGGACGAATTCCGAGGTCCCGGACACGGGGGCCAGTGCATCACAGGACTTGCTGTTTACTTCGACCCTTAAGCCAAATTATACCACCTCGTGACGTAGGCACCCGTGTACAAACAACTTTCCCAAGATCGTTACACGGAGTCGAACCATTAACAGTATTATCATTTTGTTCAAACATGTTAGCGATAGATCTCCGGGTCGCACAAACATTTTAGCATCAATTGGGGCGTTCAGAAATCGCAGTCCACATTTCAGGGCGACAAGGATGGGTATTGGGTATATTTTCAACTAGCAATAACCACGCTTAGGATCAACCTTTTCGGTTGTAGCACAACTGCACTCGCAAGTAAATAATAAAGGAGCTGAAGAGCAAGGTGAGCAGATGAACGCAGCACCGTATTGAAAGGAGTCAAATAGGCGACGAGTAACAGAAGAGAGTTGCAGTAGTCGAGACGTGATCAGACAAGTGAATAGACAAGAGCATGGGTAGCATCGCGCGTAATAGATCGACAGAAAGGTTGAAATTGCCACAGGTAAAAGTAACCAATAGCGTAAATTTATTGATACAGTAGCAGTAAAATTTAAAATTAAGTATTAAAATTGACAGGATCGTTGTGTTATTATTATTTATCATAATTATTTGCTAATTTGACAACTTATTTTATTTGCATTTTTATTGTTCTAAATTTTTAAATATTTAAGTAGGCCTTTATATATACATATATTTCATATATATAGACTGATCGCGATATATATATACATATATTAAATGTATATATTATGCTGATCGTGAGCAGTTATGAGGTATCGGTTTGCTACAAGCGAATAAAATATTAGGCTTACCTTACTTTACTGATGGCTACTACCGATACAAGTACATAATTAATTAGATGGAATTCTAATCAGTTACTGTAATAAACCTTACTTTGTTTCACCCGGTCTTCTTTAACCGCAGCTAAATCTAACCTGATATTTTTGAGTAAATGTTTACGGAAGCGCAATTATTCGCATCAATTCGTAAGTCGTATGCATCGTCATAAGTCGGCTGTTTTCGTTCTAGTCTTAGTTCCGTGGCATCGTTTCACTAAATTGGGACCAACATACGAAACCTGATCCTCAAATCAATCATTTATCGAAATCAGCGAAGCGCTTATTTGACTGGTAATAAGCAAAGCCGAGGCATCAAACCCAGCCGAGCATATCCGTCTTTCTCATAATACCGGCTTTGACACCAAACATGTCCCGGTCCATCATCGCTCCAGTGCCATGGGCGATGACTGATGAAATCGGGATGTTAAACCGATGTCCCTCGTCGGTCGAGTTTACCATTGTAAACAACTCGCTACGATTCGGCTGTCAATGTCCTCTGTATATTCGGGTGTTACAGAAGAGCTTAAAATAAATAGCTCTTCGACTAATTCGCTATGGGGTAGGCACTAAATTTCTTTAGATATACAGGCCTTGATATAGTAAGTGTTTCATTAATTTATTAATGTCTTAATTTATCAATGTATTAATTTATCAGTTTATGCAGCCATGGCGAAGGACGTCACCCAATTAATTCTATGAAAATGAGTAATTCGAGGCCATACAGGAGCTATAGCAAAACATCTACTTTTACATTTACTTCTACCAGGATTCGCTAAAACACTGACTAACACATGTCTTCCTAACTAAGTATGTCTTTTAATCAGCTTACATACTCATTTATTCTCGACTGGCCGGATCCCGTCACAAACATTGACTTGCATACTTTATTTATTACTTGTTTCCGCTCTTTTTTCACCAGCTGAGGAAATGACGGCGTGGTCATCAATCCAGTTGCCATGGCAATAGTAGCAGAAGTGACGTCAAACGGTCAGTCAAACGACCCTATTCATCGTGGGGAAAGACGAAGACGTCCAGACCCTTAATGGAGGAGGGTGTCCAAGATTGGACGGGTTCCTGAGCGGCCCTTAAAGAAGGAGGTAGTCGGAGTGGGGAACAGGGAGGTAGGCAGGCAGGAAGGGACGGAGGAAGGCAGGGAGAGGGGAGAGAGAGGGAATGGAGTGGCTTGATGGCGGGCTCTGACGGGGATTGATTAATGGATGCGTCCGTGTCTTGTATAGACCCGTTCCTTTCCACAGCCCACTCTTTTTCTCCACCCTGTACACTCCCACACCCTCTGTCTCAGCAGCTTTGTCGGAAAACACTCGAAGGACTTCCGATGCGCATGCGTGAGCGAGCCGAGAACACCGACAGGAGGGAAGAACTGGACGAGAAAGAGGAACTGATTTGGAGGAGGAAGGGAAAGAGGAAGAAGAGGATGCTGAAGAGGACAGACGATGGAGAAGATGAAAGACAAGAAGAAGAAGAGTGAGGAGCAAGGGAGATGAGAGGAAAAGTGAAAGAACAGGGAAAAGAGCTGAGCGGGAAATAGGGATTGGGATGGAGTATAAGGATGGGGAAGAGGATGTTGAAGAGGCAGAAGACAGAAGTTGAACATGAGTGAAGGACAAGGAGATGGATTGGGAGAAGAGATATAAAGTGGAAAAGCAGGAAGAACGAAATAGAAGAGGTCTTGTCTTGTCTTAAACCGTCATCAAGCCGAGGATTGGTTGCACCGCGGACAATTTTGTGCCATCTGCTTCTGTCCCTACTCTCTTGTAATAACTGGTCGAATGATATTTCAGTCCAGAGGAAGACGAACGAAATGAAGAGATATTGAAGTCATAAAATGGCAATTCAAGATATTAGAAGAAAGGTCTATAGGGCATGGTAGCCTATTGGCTAGAACTCTTATAACGCGGAGAGTACGGGTTCGAGCCTCCCCTGAGACGGTTCCTGTATGGGGACCTTGAACAAGTCCATTTACAATTGCTCAGCGCCATCGATTTATGCTAAATCATTTGATAGTGGCGCCTAATAAATGCACAAATAATGACACAGAAGAGACATAAAAAAGTGAAGCAACAAACGAAACGAAAAATATCATGTCCTTTCATCATCATCTGTGGCGTACTCTTCTCTGAAGTCTTGCCGTTTCTACATCGTTTCTACATCGCGCAACCAGCCGTCTCTATTCTGTGTTCTTCTCCAAGCCGTATGTAACCCGAAGTTCAGTGGGAGCAAGTCAGCTTCCACCACTCATGTCCGTGTGTGGCCAGGGCGTCCGACAATTCTCTTCCAACCTCTCGGAGGGCCGGAAATCATCGCTCGTAAGGCCTGGCATGATCCTGGTCACCTTCTCAGCGCGCGATATGTCCGAACAGCCGACGCCTCCTTGTTTGAATCATATCCGACATGAGAATATGCATCATGCGGCGATATATCTATTCTTATCCTTGACTGCTTTATATCCCAGTCCGCCCACCGATACAGACCCGGAAGCCGATGACGCCATTTTGTTCCATTCTGTGTCCTGTCCTTTACTTCACTGTAATCTGACTTTTTTGTCCATCATCCAATCGAGCAGTTTTGTCCTTCGGGGCATCCTGCATTGTGCCTTTCTTTCATTCTTCATTCCGTCGCTGTTCGTTGATTCTTATGTCTGTGAATACATCGTTAATAACTGCTGTAGATAGTCGCCAAGTTCTCGGCTCTATATTTACTCGCATTGATCAGCCACAGTGATATATTATTTGATAGCTATCTAGAGAGGTGCAATGCTTTTATTCTTTGACTCCAGACGTTTCCCGATAATTGACGTTTATAGTTGTATCTGCTGCAATTAAGTTGACAGTTTAATGGTTTTCTGGTGACTTTATTTATTGCTGTTTTAAGCCGAATCATTTAAAAATAGAACTGTTTTCATCCAGAGCTTTTGTATATACGTCAAAGGGTATGACAACTGCCACATGATGCCGTTAAACTTCTGTTTCTACTAGTATTAAATAGAATGACACTATATTCAAAGCCAATGGACAGGAGAGCGAGAGAGGACGTGCTGCAGTAACTCCCAGTGGCCTCAGCTTTGGGTCATTTATTAGTCTGCATTAACATTAGTTCAAGGATGACCAAGACTTTACCCTTGGTCGGCCCGGACCGCGAAATAGATGGGGAGCTCTACAGGGTGGGATTTTGGCTGGCTTCAGTGGGGGAAAACACTTCTGGGAAGAAGTGAAATATATGGCGACATAGTTTATATCTTCAGCGGGTGATTTTCTCAAGCAGCGGGAGAAACACTTAGAGGCAGAAGTGAAGTGTATGGATAAAAATGTGTTTTCAGTGGGTGGAAGATAAATTATCTGAACCAGTGACGAAAAGACCTTTGGGAGAAGAGAAAAGTATGGAGAAATATACCTTTGATAGAAAAATATTTGAACCGATGGGGAAAGACCTATGGAAAAATGGAAATATTTGGAGAAATGTACCTGGAAAAATATACGCTTCAGAGAAAATACTCACAGGCGGATGTGAAATGAATGTGGCAAATCTTTCTTTAATGGTGGCAGTTAAGCCAGTGCGGGAAGAGTCCTCTTCCCATAAAAAGTGCACTTAGGATCTTCGACTTATCTCGATAAGATTCCAATCATGGAGAAGATACAGCAGGACAGTAAGTGGATTTGGCTGCAATTCAGAATTGCCGAATTACTGTCGATAGCAGATGTTTGACGTCAATTGAAGACTTAAGTCATTGTTAGCTGAGTCCTCTCCATCCTTTGCCAAGACACTATGTCTCCTTCGAGATAATGTAGCGCTCAATTGCGACTTTGTAGAACCTGTACTGGATAATGGAGTTTTGATGTCTAATGATATCGTCTTCCAGACTGTGTGTATACAACGTTATAATCTGAGTAAAAGCCCATGATGCGTTCTATGCTGTGACATGCGGACAGACTTACATGTACGTCTTGGTATAGAACAATGTAAGACTGTGAAATTAGAGTTATTTGAAACAAGTGTTTCAGTACCCTGTTTCTCACTGGAAAAGTAACCTCTTCCAGTCTCTTCATTGTTTTTAATAATAATAATAATTAGCAACTTCTAATGCGCCGATGTCTAATGCACAAGGCATCAACCGATGGCACACTAAATCCAAGCCACAATCAGGTCGATATCCAGAAGGTCAGTCCGCACGACTGTAAGAAGAAGAAGAACAAGAACAAGAACAAGAAGAAAAAGAAGAAGAAGAACAAGAAGAACAAAAACAAAAACAAGAACAAGAACAAGAACAAAAAGAAGAACAAGAACAAAAAGAACAAGAAGAATAAAAACAACAACAACAACAACAAGAAAACAAGAAGAACTGGAAGCAGATACAGAATAACAAGAACAAGAAGACGAACAAGAACAAGAAAAACAAGTAGAAGACGACGACGATGACGGTAATGATGAGGACGACGACGATGATAGTGATGATGTGATAGGGATGATGATGAAGCGTAAGGTCAGTAAATCTGAATCTAAGACGCCAGACAAGTGTGCGCGAACAACTTATCCAGCTCCGTTAAAAGGAGTCCGCTCAGCACGCACGAACCTTCAAACGTTGGATTATAAATTGAATCCAAGAAACTTCAAGCCAAATGAGAAAAGCTAAATATTTAACCTTTTTTGCGTTATTAAAGTTTGTAAAAATTGATTTATTTTTTCAAAGCCATGTCAAAATATCGTAGAAAAGCTCTTTTAAACTCCAGTAGGATTTATTGGACACTTGAGTTGCGGAAAACAGACAAACGAACAGCGGACGAAAAAGACAACTGCATCGTCAGCAATGTTGTCCGCAGTGCACGGCAGTGATAAAGCGCAATGTTTAATTTGGATGAGCCTCTAATGTTCCTCTGCAGTCGAAGTCCACTGTCTGTCAGTCTGCCTGTCTGTCTATATGCTTGTCTGTCTGTCTGCCTGTATGTCTGTCTATATCCCTCCTTTTCTCTTTTCTCTCTCCCTCTCTCTTCCTTATTTCCTCTCTCCATCCCTCCCTTTATTTCTCCCTCCCTCTTTTTCTTTATCTCTTTTTCTTTCTTTCTTTCTTTCTCTCTCACTTTATTTCTGTCTTTCTTTCTCTCTTCCTCCCACCTTTTTTCTCTCTATCTCTCTCTTTTTCTCTCTCTCTCTTTCTCTCTCTCTCTCTCTCTCTTCCCCTTCCTTTTTCTTTTTACTCTCTTTCTCTTTTCACTCTTTTTTTACTCTTTTTTACTCCTTTTCTGTTTTTCTCGTTTCTCTCTCTTTTCTCTCTCTCTCTCTCTCCCTTTATCTCCCTCTCTCTATTTATCCCTTTCTCTCCCTCCATCTCTCCCTCCTTCTCTCTTTCTATCTCTCTCTCTCAACTTCCATGCAAACGCAGTATGACTACATAAATATTAGCTCATCTTCTCTCTCTCTCTCTCTCTCTCTCTCTCTCTCTCTCTCTTTCTCTCTCTCTCTCTCTCTCTTTCTTTTCTCTCTCTCTCACTCTCTCTCGTTCCGTCAATGCGCTGCTGTGCAGCCGCATGGGCAACGACACTAACAGTAGATTTAGTATACATGTTCTTTTATGAACCATATAACATAATTATAATGTATGGTTTCTATATGAGATCCTTAAAAGGTTTTAAAAGGCGCAATATAAATAACAATATATATGCATACATATATATCTTAGATATATCTTAGGCATATATATCTACACTGTATATGCATGCATACATGACAGACGGACGGACGGACGGACAGTATCACTATGATATGTAGACTGGACAGTCTATAATATATATATATATATATATACATACATATATATATATACATACAATATATGTGTTATCTATGTAAATGTATTATGTATATATTAATATATAAAAGGGCCTGTAATATATGTGTATATATGGGTTTTTAGAGAGATGGCGTGAGGGAGTGAAGGAGGGAGAGTGAGGGAGAAAGAAAAGAAGGAAGTGAGGGAGAGAGGGAGGTTGGGACGGATAAGAATCTACGGAGGCGATAATGGACAGATGATGCACAGAATAAATCGCAGCAGCCGATGGCTCTTCATCTTCAGTCGATGCTTCAGCGATGGGTGATTCTCACGCCATCTGCAATCGCCAGACATCTTCCACACAGACGCAGTTCGACAGCAGAGAAATTAGCTCATCTTTATGGCGCTCAGTAAACAAAACACATGATGGTGTCTCTGCGTACATCCTGTATATGAATATATATATATATATATATATATATATATATATATATATATATATATATATCTATTATATATGTATCTATTATATATATTTATTTTTGTATATATACAGAAGGGATTGCTCTTCGCCCTGTTTGTGTATATATGTATATATATCTAATATATCTCTATCTATTATATATATTTATTTATGTATATATTTACAAGGTATACTCTTCTCCCTATATGTGTATATATATGTATATATATATCTATTATATCTGTATCTATTATATTTATTTAGTTATGTATATATATACAAGGGATTGCTCTTCTCTTTTCCAGTTCAGGCCGGAGAGATTTAGAGTAACTTCAAGAAGTTGAACCACGCTTAATATATATATATATTAATATATATATATATATATATATAATATATTATAGAATGCCCAGTCTTCTTATCATAGTGATAGTGACCTTATGACATCGACCCTGCTCATTTTTCAATGAATCAATCGGGTGAGATCCTTCACCACCGCTGCCCTTTTGAATGGGCGCCACGCCATTTAAGGTATCCGTATACACGGGGACCGTACTAGCCCGACATCCAAATATCTGAAATAAGCCACGATCGAGACACGAACCGTAAGCTGATTCCTTTACTCAGTTGCTTTTGAACCGGTTTGAACCACGTCAGTATATTTTCTCATAAACAAGAAATGCTTCAGGACTGAATTAGTCTCTGAGAATCCTGATGCGTAGTCCAGATAGGCTTTGGCGCAGTAGCGAGGGATCCCGGGAGAGATTCCTCTGGGACGGTTGCTTAGTCTGCTGTTTATAAAGGGCGTTATCTGTAATGGGTTTGTAAGGCTTTCGAAGATGAGGTGTGAGTCCGTGTCTGTGAATCAGCGGCTGATGGCAGCGACTGTGATTGAAAGAGTCGATGCGATAGTATTGTTTCGAATGATTGATTTCTGAATTGAGAATGGAGGCTTCGTTGATATGCTAACGGAGCCGTAGGTCAAAGTTCAAGGCGTCTAGCAAGGTAGGAACGGGAAAGCTGTAAACTATACATACATACATACATACATACATACATACATACATACATACATGCATACATACATACTTTCATACATATGCACATACATACATACATACTTTTACACATACATATACACATATATTTGCACATACATACATACATACGTACGTACATACATACATACAAACATACATACATAAATTCATACATACATACATACATACATACTTTTACACATACATATACACATATATTTGCACATACATACATACATACGTACATACATACATACATACATAAATACATATATACATACATACATACATACTTTTACACATACATATACATGTATTTGCACATACATACATACATATATACATACAGATTATATACATGCATACATACACAAATGCATATATTATAAATGCATGCAATTCACACATATGGAGAGACGGCGCTGGGGAACGATGATGATGCGGTAGTCAGTCGGTTTTCCCAAGTTCACGCTAGGTTCAATCAAACAAAAACTGAAAAGGGTGATGGTAATGTAAATGTAAATGTAAAAATATAAATCTCCAGAATTGTATAGCGCCAAGCAAAAGCTGCGTCAGAGAGACCAGCTTATTTACCTGCGCTACGTCGATTCCAATCCGTAAGAGGCTGGTGGTGTTGAGGTGATCATTAGTCTTCCAGCAGTAGACATAGCGATAATTAATTAGACTGAACTCCCCCTGGACTTGACTTTGGGGCTTGGGTCGAGCCCCAACCCCACCAACAAGTCCACCCTTATATATGATAAAAGGTTTTATCTTGTGTTTGTTCCTCTACAAAAATTACTTAGATTAAGTGATGATTAAAGCTTATTTGTTATAGGGTTATTTAATGCTTGCTAATAGGACATCGGATTCACATTTACCGACTTTGCCCCCCGGTTCTATGTGCGCTACATAAATAAAGCGGTGTTATGACACAGCCTCCTTGTTTATGTTGATCGGCTCATTATTTTCCTTTTCACCTCTGATAACAACTGCGAATTATTGGCGTTAACCACATGACCACATCCCCTTGTCTGTCTGTCTGTCTTTCTGTCTCTGTCTGTCTGTTTCTGTCTGTCTGTCTCTGTCTGTCTGTCTGTCTCCGTCTGTCTGTCTCTGTCTGTCTGTCTCTGTCTGTCTGTCTCTGTCTGTCTGTCTCTCTGTCTGTTTCTGTCTTTCTGTCTCTGTCTGTCTGTCTGTCTGTCTCTGTCTGTCTGTCTCTGTCTGTCTTTCTGTTTAAGTATATATATCCGTCTGTCTGTCTCTGTCTGTCTATCTGTCTTTCTGTTTCTGTCTCTGTCTGTCTGTCTCTGTCTGTCTGTCTCTGTCTGTCTGTCTCTCTGTCTGTCTCTGTCTGTCTGTCTCCGTCTGTCTGTCTGTCTTTCTGTTTCTGACTGTCTGTCTCTGTCTGTCTGTCTCTGTCTGTCTGTCCTTCTGTTTAAGTATATATCTCCGTCTGTCTGTCTGTTTCTGTCTGTCTGTCTCTGTCTGTCTGTCTCTGTCTGTCTGTCTCTGTCTGTCTGTCTCTGTCTGTCTGTCTTTGTCTGTCTTTCTGTTTAAATATATATATCCGTCTGTCTGTCTCTGTCTGTCTTTTTGTCTGTCTTTCTCTGTCTGTCTCTGTCTGTTTGTCTGACTATCTGTCTGTCTGACTGTCTCTCTGTCTGTCTGTTCTGTCTTACTGCCTTTCTGTCTGTCTGTCTGTCTGTCTGTCTGTCTGTCTGTCTGTCTGTCTGTCTGTCTGTTCTGTCCGACTGCCTTTCTGTCTGTCTGACTGTCTGACTGTCTGTCTGTCTACCTGTTTGTATGCATGCATGCCTGTCTGTCTAAATCTCCGAATTTGCATGTGCATATCTCCCTCTCTCTCTCTCTCTCTCTCTCTCTGCGTCTTAGCACGCGTGTGTGGTCTGCTCGCCTCCCTATCCACCTACTCATCTAATATGCATCGAATTTTCCATAATTGCCATACAGCGAACACAAACTGTTGCAACGACATCGACCGATCCATCATGACAACAATTAGCGCCAACTAGCGACGCAAAGTTGCGCGTGTTCTTCATGCGCTTCCAACTTTTCGACACGGCCTCATTATCTGGAGCATCCAGGAAAAAATAAACATTAATCAATATTCAATCATGCGCAGATATGGTGGTATATATATATACATATATATATACATGTACGATATATTGATATACTTAGATATATTAGGTCATTATCGCTAATTACATGTACTGCTAAAAGTAACGTCCAAATACATATCGGCATGGTCAAATATTAATGCATACATAGGACTATGTTGTATCGACGTTTGTCTGTTTCTCATATAAACACACAATAAATATATACTTTGCCATTACATTGGATTATATAATGCACTCGAAAAGGTGGTTTATCTAAACGGCAGAGAGCAGCTAATTAGAGCTCTTTTTAAGGACACTAAGGCATCGACCCAGACATTTTCCCCTAGGGTATAATCGCCAGTTACTTCTCTCTCTCTCTCTCTCTCTCTCTCTCTCTCTCTCTCTCTCTCTATCTATCTATCTATCTATCTATCTCTATCTCTCGCTCTCTCTCTCTGCAGTAATAGTCCATGTAAAAGCATACATTCATTTACATTTAAATGTATATTGCGTGCATATATGAAAATATAAATAATATATACATATAAATGCGAAAGTGAACATAATGGTATGAGAAACGAAATAACTATTTTATTTTAAAAAATCGAATATTCAGATCAAAATTCAGATCTGGAAATTGCCCGTAGTTCACTCTGATCAATCCAATCCTCTATCTTCCCATTTCTCTCAGCTCCAACACAACCCACCCTAACAGCTCCTCTCTCCTCCTATCTCTGATCTCCTGGCAACTGGACTTGGTTTTTGACATGGCATCCTCGGACAACCCCACTGACTTGACGCAGCGCTCGTGAATTAGCTGCTGCCCTGCGCTCAGCTTTTAAGTAGTGCTTTATAAATTTTGAGTTTACGATTACGATTACAAAGAATGAACAGTATAGTCGTTTACTGTTCCGTTTTCGTTTCGTGCTGATAACTCGGTGGTCGTGGGTTCGATACCATACGACCATTTATCACTTGGCTCGTTAGTCTGTTTCGTCTCCATCAGTACCGAAGACATTCCTCGTCGGCCTAAATGAAGCGAGAATTCGTTAAGAACGAATAATGAGATAATGGGATGGGTCTAAGTCTCCATTGGCAGGTTTCGCATACATGGAGAACCCGCCTCATACAGCGTCACTCAAAGAGACTGCAGTTGTTCTTGTTCTGGTTCTTATGTTCTTCTTCTTGTTCTTCTTCTGTATTTCTTTATTCTCCTTCTTCTCCTTCTCCTATTTATTTATTTATTATTATTATTATTATTGTTTATTATTACTCTTTATTATTACTTTTTATTATTGTTTCTACTTTAAGAGCGGTAAGAGGCTAAAGAAGAGAACGCAGCTTCACTGAAATTGTCTGAAATATATTTTGTCTAATGTCGTATTGTAAGAAATTCGTAATGCAAATATATGCAAATATATGCAAATGTGTTCAGTTTACGCCTAACGCCTTACGCCAGCACGCGCCTGCACACATCAAAGCCCGGCTGATGAGCGTTTAAGAAACTGATGACGTGAGGCTGTGGACTTAAGCCGCGAAGAAGGAGCCCGAGATGTGGGTCAAATAATTCCACTGCTGCTATTTTCAGATAAGCTCGCTTTCTCAACAAATCGGATATTGGGTTTATTTATTGTTTCTGTCTGCGTTGTCTGATGTACGTGTCTATGTATGTTTGCGTGTCTTTCAATAGCGCATTTACTAAGCGCCTGAAAAAGAGAAGGAGAGATAACCATCGAAATGTAAATGCTCAATCACAGATTGGGTCAGGCTAATCTGTATACAATACTTCATACTTTATACAATACTTATCGTAATCGTATCATAATCATAAACTCGAAATTTCTAAAGCGCTACTTAAAAGCTAAGCGCAGGGCACCAGGTTATTCACGAGCGCTGTGTCAAGTCAGTGGGGTTGTCCAAAGATGCCATGTCAAGAACCAAGTCCGGTTGTCAGAAGACCAGAGAGAGAAGGGAGAGAGGAGCTGTTAAGGTGGGTTGTGTTGAACCTGAGAGAAATTGGAAGGCAGCGGATTCGATGGATCAGGGTGGGATTTCTTGGGTAAGGTGAGACAATACTATACAATACAAGCGAAATTTGATAATACCTCATAGAAAATAGTCCAGAAGAGCAGATCGATGCTGAGCTATAGGAAACATTATCAACCATAAACAGACTCGAATGAGTTGGTTTTCAGTTTAAAGTATCCATTATCCCACAAGTGAGATGTAGGAGATGCGCTCATCTCTTTTCTTTAACCCTTTGAACCGGAATGGGCGAATCCCAAGGTCCTGGACACGGGGCCAATGCATCGTAGGACTTGCCTTTTACTTCCCAGCTTAGGCCGGTACCAAATTATACTGCTTGGTGATAGAGGCACGTTGTGTGCAAACAACTTGCCCTGGGTCGTTCAACGGAATCGAACCCGCAACCGCATGATCATTGACCAAACGCGTTACCGATAGACCACCGTGCTGCACATAGATAGTCTCAGTAAGAGTATAGTCGTAAAGGAGCGATATTTTGTCACCAAAAGAATGTGATATGTGAGGAGGGAAAGAGAAGGAGCGAAACGTTCCCTCACTGGCTAATACCACCTCCGTCAAGATTCATTTTCCCAGTCAGCAGGGTCCTGATCAGAGCTCCTAAGGAAAAAGCCCACCTTGTTCCCAACTGATAGATAGGTCTGTTACGACGTCGTTTGTATGGATTGAGTCAATGTGTAGGATTAAGGATCAAGAGGATTTAGCGATGCTTTCGACTACCCCATCGAGATATGACATCCTCTGGTGGATTTCTGTGAGAACTTCTGCATATATGACATACAACAACAGATTTTATGTAAAGGAATGCTTTCCCAAATTAAATGAGTTCGCTGCGGAATTCAACAGAAGTCGAGTCTTCTTCTTCTTCTGGTTCTCTGCCTCCAGGGAGGTTCAAACGTCCGATGACGCCACTTCTATCGGTGCTGAGACTAATCTTTCAGCCTGCTGTATCCGTCCGTCAGCATCCAATCCAGCAGCATCTGTCTAGGTCTTCCTCTTGTCCTCCTCCCCATTCGGACCTCAGTGACGGTTCTCAAGAGTGAGTCCTCTCTCAGTATATGACCGATCCAGGAGTCGATTCTAGGTCTTTTATTGTTTTTTGTTATATAACAACGACCTCCCAATTTCATTCAAGTTGCTTCATTTCATTTGCGGATGACACAAATGTTTCTCATCTCATCAATCGCTTATTGTTCTATTGAGTTCCTTAGCAGTGAACTTGTGTTAGCTGCTGACTGACTTCGGTCAAACAGATTAAATATATACTGGACAAAGAAGATTTTTCTTCCTGAAAATTTTTGATTGTAGGGGCCTATCTCATGGATTGTGGGCTGGTGAACACGAAAATCACCTTCAAATTTTCCTATCGTCTACAGCTTTTTGGAATCACCTATTTTTTGACTTCCTCTCACCTGTTCAGTCAACTAATTGGCCTAGTTATTTGAAATTATATTTCTGTTCAGGTTGAAGCTGTCTATCATATTCACCAAACAGTTTTCAGGTAGCGAATCTTTTGAGAAAATAATAGCCCATTATTACTTCTGAATTTAAACAACATTAACTTTGTGATATTTGGTTTACATAAGAAAGCGACCGGGCTTCTCCAACGGTATAAGATTTCTGACCGCGATTTTGACTTGAAACGACCATCGATTGATGCCTTGAGCATTATGACAACGGCGCTATAGAAGTCATTAGATTGGATTAGATACACCAATTCCTGACCTAATTTTAAATACTTGTGTTGACAAGAAGCAATTCGTACGAGTAAATTCATGCAAATTTCTTGGTGTCTATATTGACAGTCACTTAGCCTGAAAGGACTATGAATTTCGTTGGGATACTATATATCGTACGAGTAAATTCATGCAAATTTCTTGGTGTCTATATTGACAGTCACTTAGCCTGAAAGGACTATGAATTTCGTTGGGATACTATTACATATTCATTATGTTCTGCCTCAATGTGTTACATTAAACCTCTATTATTCTTTGATCTACCCATACTTATCGTACTGTAGTCTCCCTTGGGCTTCAAATTACCATTCTCGTCTGAAAAGTGTATTTGTTTTAAAATACGTGCAATTAGAACTGTTGCTATGAATTTGCATGCCTTGGACACAGATAATTCCTTCTCTAACTTGAACATTTTGAAATTTGACTGTAGGGCAAAGTTTCAAATATCTATCTTCATGTTCAGGTTTGATCGTAAACTGTTACCTGCAGTCTTTGATAGCTATTTAAAGAATTGTGAAGACTGCCACTCCCATTTACCAGACCTCAAGGAAAAGACTACAGCACATTCGCCTGTACGGACACGCTGTTGGTTGCCACCGAATGCGATGGTCCGTATTTGGGTGGTCGGTTTCCTAAGTGGCTTTCCCAATGTGTACTTCGATGTTGGTCAGTTTTGGCCTGTAAACTGTGTTTATGTGTTTTATGTGTACGTGGTCAGTGGTCAGTGGTGACTATTGATAAATGACCACGTGGTTTGACTATGACCGTTGTTGTATATCGTGAGCTGTACTGCTTGTAATCGGTCATGCGCGACCCGGTCACTGGTGGGTCCCTGGACTTTTATGCACTCAAGACTGCCCCGAGGGAAGACTGCGTCACGTAGTGCTAATGCACCCATCATCGCTTACCGTCCTAACTGGGCTCTGGGAAAATGGTAATCAGCACGAAACAGGGTAAGAAATGGCATCATGGAGGATATGACGTGTGTGTAACACTTTCCAGAGGTCCTTAAAGGCGCTATCTTGAGTGTCGCATGCATACATACATACATACATACATACATACATACATACATGCATACATACACACATACTTTCATGCATAGATACATACATGCATACATGATGCACGAATGCACACATATAAACATACACACAAACTCACATACATACATACATACATACATACACAGTGATTACATACACACATGTGGTACAATTCCTGCTCGTGTGGCCTGCTTTTGGAATTGCAGGATTAACTCCCACATGAATCCTTATCCTAACAAACTCAACCGTTTAAAACAGTCGAACTGGAGCCTGTATCCAGTAGACTTTTAGTACACTTTGTGAGAAAACCTACTTAAAAACGCAATCGTTTTGCACCTAGTGTGGTCGTCCAATTCCTCTCAGCGATAGCTTGGACTTTTCAGTTCGTTCAAATACCAGCGAAAAGGACGGATTGTGGGTGAGAGAGAGACTGAGGCACAGGCAGACAGACAGACAGTGACGAGCAGACAGACAGACAGAAAGAGGCAGATATACAGACACAGTGAGGGCCCCTGAGACAGACTACTGCGCAGACTGGGCGAAGATATTGGTTGCGTGGCTGTGTGGGTTGGTATTTTCAGGAATCAGACGCCGAACCCAGTGCACTGTAACTAATGGATCGATCGGTCAGACGAGTGCAAAACAGATGACGACTGCGCGACTTCGAGACGTCACGAGTTGTCACTGGATTTGACGTCTGTTCTGTCATGCGCATGACGTCATTTGGCCATTCAATGTCACTGCTCCCTCCCTTCCTTCGTCCGTCCGTCCGTCCGTCCGTCACTCACTCACTCACTCATTCACTCATTATCGCTCACCATTGTTCTCTCGAACACGCCAATGAATGCCTTTGCTGCTCAAGAACAAGAAAGAGCACAGTTGTCGTCATCATCATCGTCGTGATCGAAACCATTGTCATCATTTTATCGTGTAAACACATGCCTTAGCTATCCGGTGCTAGGTTTCAACAGTTTCATGTTTTTCGGATTAAATCCTTGAGTTTTGGACATTCTAGTAAGTTTCTACGGAGTACTGAACGTTCTGGTCTGACATATTTAGTCATTTCGATAAAAAATGAAGAAAGCGCCGTTTCTAGGTGACACTGTGGGTGTGACACGGTAGCGTTACACGGCCAGAAATACACCAGAGACCTAAACGAATCAACCGCGACCAGGCAGCTGCACGCTCGGTGAGGAAGAATGGTTTCGTTACCCATCTGGCGTCCACGATTCCAGCGAGACAGTGCTCAGCCAAAACCATTCCGCACGCTGAGCGTGATGACAGTATGCCAGTAACTTATCTACGTCTTGGTACGTGGAATGTAAGAAGCCTAGGACACAAGTCCACACCCGTCTCCGAAGCCATCGTCAGTCACACTTGGACATCCTGGTTGCCGTGTAAACATGGCATCAGACTGCTGGCAGTGTGTTACAGCTGAGGTCGGTGCCACCGCCAGGTTTCAGCGTTGCTGAGCTGCCACGGAGAGCCTTGCAAATCTTCAATACACATTAAGGTGGCGAAGGACTGGTGATTTTCCACGGGCGGAGTTAAGGGGGAACACGATCCGTGACTTTCATAAGCAGCGATCGCTTGCATGCAGCCGCTAAGAGCCGAGCTTTCAACAACAAAAACTCAATGATCTCTTCAAAAACTCGCCAACAGTTTACTGCCGACATGATTGTGCATTCACTTGGCTTTGCTAATTCACCGCGGTTGATAATATCCAGAAGTTTTGCTGCTCCATGTTTGAATCTTCTTCCAATTCGACAGCTTCCAAATGATCTTAAATGCGTCAGATTTAATTGCGTCATAAATCTTGTCAACAGGAAAACAAAGAACTTTATCAGAGACAAGGCCGGTAAAATTTGTCGTTGGTCCGTCTGCGGCCATCGCGTGGAAACAATATGGCAGCCCCAGTCTTATAGAGAGTAGAGCACTGCAAGCTCCGCACATTCTTCCAGAAACTAATATCATATCTGATGGATGGCGTGCTTCCTCCAATCTGGAAAACTTCAAATGGAATTTTTATGCTTTCTGTTATTATGCATGAGTGGAACTTCGCAGATCCGAAACAAAATGAGGCACGCGGAGAACATTTGAGACGTGAGAAAAGAAAAATGGAAAGACAGTTTGGCACAAGTTGAACTAGTGATTTATTTCCAACGCATCTGCAAAGCATATTTCATCGTGAAAACACGAAATTCTAACCTGTAGTTCTAATTGAACACAACTCTTGCACAACAAAATGCGCAACCGCAGACTGAAGAATGATAGAGAATGAATGCAAGTGTATTGCAAGCAAGGGGGACTTTGCAATTTCTATCGAGAGGGTGTCTAATACATAAGTCATCAACCGATGGCTTACCAAAGCGAAACGTGAGAAGCCGGGCTGGTGTGTCATTCCTATGCGTTCCCCTTAATTGCAATGCATTTGCAATCATTCTTTATCATTCTTCAGTCTGCATTTGCGCATATTATTGTGCAAGCTTCGCGTTCAGTAAGAACTACAGGTTAGACTTTCGTGTGTGATTTTACTTCGATTCTCTTGGATAATCTGCGGAAGAAGATTCTAATAGAGGAGTTCATAGGTTGGAATTACAAAAATGACATCAATATGTGTTATACATATGCATATATGAACTGATATGACTTCTATAATATAGACACATATACATATGCTATAACTATAGACTTCTTACTGTACATCAGTAGATATACAACGTAAACTAAATGCTAACCTAAGTCAGTATACTCAAATATCATTTATATACAGTACAATTCCGTATATCGAACGTTCATGGAGTTTAGCTTATACATATATGCATTAATGCCCATTCAACCGAGAGAAACTGAATTGGCGACAGCAATAGTAACTTAGAGAAAGGCTCAACTCTACAGCATATGGACTTGGGGGGCTATGAAATAGATGGCAGCTTATTTTCTTGTTGATACGACGCTTGCAGGCCCAGTGAAGTTAAGACATATCGAGCAGAGTTAGTGCGTCGATAAGTGACCGTCTTTATCAAACCATGCCACCAAGTGCCAACTCAGCCCGCTATCCTTTAATGAGCACCTGTGCAATATAGGAGGTTAAAACGTATCATGTCTTAGGATTACTGCTGCCTTATTAGTGCTTCAGCAAAGTGATCCTTCAACCTCGGAACCCGTCTTAGAGACGTCTGAACAATTGTAGGTACCCTTCTTAGGAGTTCTACAGAGACGTCTGAACAATTGTAATATCTTTACCCTTTTTGCCTTTATATCGTAAAGGGGCTCTATATAAATCGATGAAATGCGCATTCGTTCAGTGGCGGCTCCAGATTGCTAGCGTAGGGTTAAGAGCATTTCTAGAGGTGCAGTCCATGCAAGGGGTCAGGTCTGAAGGACGCCGGCATGTAACCAAGAGGAGCTCGGAGGGAACCGACCCCACGTTTATAGCTAAATCCGCCACTAGTCTGTCCATTCACCCGGATACGTGCTTTGATAGTGCCTACGTAATTTAAAGCTTCCGGTCTGAGTACCCTGGAGCCCTCTATTAAACAGGAACCGTTAACTTCAGCTCTGCGAGGCCGATGCCGTCTTTGACTGTCTGCGTTCGGCGCTTCCGTCAAACACCATGAATTAAAAATGTACTTGTCTAACCTCTGAACGCGTCCGACCTAAGTAGCTCATTGCCTTGAGCGGCGGAGAGTTTGAAGAACCATTAAGGAGAAGGTTCAGTCACCGGAGTGGCCTTCTGCGCTGACACTTTCCGCTTGCATTTTCACATGACGAGGTCAGACCTAGTGGACTGACCTTCTGACTGTTGACCTGATTGCGGCTTGGTTTTGGTGCGCCATCGGTTGAAGCCTTGTGTATTAGAAACCGGCGCGATAGAAGTTACTAGTTACAATTACCATTACTGGTAACAGTAGCATCGAACTCGTAATAGTAGCTTTGAACTCGTAAAAGTAGCTTTGAACTCTTAACAGTAGCGCTGAAGAGTTCATGATCTACAGGATGCAATTATGCAACAAACACACAAAATTTCTACATTTACAAACGTTGCTACATACATTTTGCCTCCATTATTTAAAGGAATTACCTCATCCATCCATCCATCCATCCATCCGTCCATCCATCCATCCATCCATACCTCTACCCGTATATCTATCCACTTATCCATCCATCCATTCGTCCATACATTTCTATATGTCTGTCAGTCCATCATTCATCTGTCCATCCATCCAGCCATCATCCATATATCCATTCATACAGACATACATACATCTAGCCCATATCTCCATCCTTACGCCCGTCCCTCAATTGACAATCTATTCATTGATCCATCCATCCATCCATCCATCCGTCCGTCCGTCCGTCCGTCCGTCCGTCCGTCCGTCCGTCCGTCCGTCCGTCCGTCCGTCCATCCATCCATCCATCTCTCCCCAGCTCAATCCATACACCAGTTCTCTAATCCACTCATCCATCCACTCTTCCAAAGTCCACAAATCGACCAGACGATCCAATATTCGTCTGGTTTAAAAAAATGTAGGAATTGCAGGGAAACCTGAGTTTCTGTTGCGTCTTGCAGAGAACATTTCGGAGGGTCTAACCAATAAATAACCCCCGCGGCCTGCGTTCATTTTGTCTCCCGGCAAAACAGCTGAAGGCATCAGCAATTCTCATACAAGCACTCAAACAATTGGCCACTGTTTGGATAAACGATAAACGACAGAGAAAGAGAGAGAGAGAGGCAGACAGACAGACAGAGACAAGACAGAAAAACAAACATACACCCAGGAGGACCGATTGACTGACTGACCGACCGACCGACCGATTGACCCACTGACTGATTGACTGATTCCCCGACTAACTGACTGACTGACTGATTGACGGATCCCCCAACTGACTGACTGACTGACTGACTAACCGACTGACCGACCGACTGCTGACTCATCCACTCACTTTATCGCTCACGCACTCACTCACTTAGATAGACCGAGACCCTGGAATTGCAAAAGAAACAAGTAGGCATAGATAGTAAGAAATAGCGAACATAATGGACAACAACATTCAGCCTGAGAGTAAAGATCACTCAGCTAGGCAGAAAGTAGGAGTTTAAGACAATGGGAAAGACAAACCGATGATTAATGAAAGAGAGCCGGACAAGATATTTATAGCCAGACAGAGAGAACGATTGATAAACATCGTCATGCGACAGGGACACATTAAGAGAAAAATACCAAAGCAGAGACAATGAGTCAGAGATAGTAGAACACACAGAGATTGAGAGAAGTAGGCAGAAAGACACAGAGACAGAGAGAGACGGGCAGAGAGAGAATGCGAGAGGAAGACAAAGATCGAAGATCAATATGCACAGTTACAAACACACAGACACATGCAGACATATTCACACGGATGAAGAGAACAAACAGCAGACGTAAGAAGAAGAATAAGAATTACAGAATGGGATCAGAGACAGAGACGCAGAGACATCTAGCGATACAGAGGGAGACAGACAAACTATACCGGATGAAACATACATGGACACATAGAGGCACAGAGGCGTATGAAAGCAGCAAGTGACAAACACTGAGATCAAAATACTCGTGAAGTAAAACAGAAGCGGAAATAGAATGCCACAGAGATGGAGACAAACAGAGGCAGAGACTGACAGAGACAGAGAAAGACGGACAGAGGCAGGAAAAGACAGGCGGAGACTGACAGAGGCAGAGAGAGACAGAGGCAGAGAAAGGCAGAGGATGAGAAAGACAGAGACAGAGAACGACAGAGGCAGAGAGAGACAGAGGAAGAGAAAGACAGAGGAAGAGAAAGGCAGAGGAAGAGAAAGACAGAGAAAGACAGAGGCAGAGAGAGAGACAGAGGAAGAGAAAGACAGAGAAAGACAGAGGCAGAGAGAGAGACAGAGGAAGAGAAAGACAGAGAAAGACAGAGGCAGAGAGAGAGACAGAGGAAGAGAAAGACAGAGGAAGAGAAAGACAGAGGAAGAGAAAGACAGAGACAGAGACAGACAGAGGCAGAGAGAGACATAGGAAGAGAAAGACAGAGGAAGAGAAAGACAGAGGAAGAGAAAGGCAGAGGCAGATAAAGGCAGAGGCAGAGACAGACAGAGGCTGGCGTACACAGTCAGTAAGAGATTGCTACTAAGATTGAACGAGACAGCTGGCGTGACAGCAGACAGAAGCAGCGACAGAATGACACAGAGACGAAGATACAACGAGACAGAGAGACGCAGACAAGCAGCCAGCCAAATCCTGATGCGTTGAAGAGCTCCCGAAAGCAGCCAGCTACGTGACGAACGAACGATGATTTCGATGCGCCCATCACCATCAACGCGACCGAGGCGCTACCATCTGCAACCCGCGTCGTCAGAACCATCCCAGGATTCACGGCCGATGCCAGCCTCCCTGCTGCTGCTGATGCTGCTGCCAATGACGCCTGTGCGCTGCAGCAGCAGATGCGTTGGTGGCACCGCGTGACACAACCGGTGCTGATGTTGGAAGATATGCCGGTCTCAGTATGAGATCATCTACGAACTGTCGTTCTCTTTGAAACGGCGCTATATGAAGTTTCTCGAAACATTCATACATACAAACATACATACATACATACATACATACATACATACATACATACATACATACATACATACATACATACATACATACATATATATTTGATCTGGTGCTACAGGGTTTAAAGCCTCGTGCGCATGCGAGCCAGACGAAGCAGACTATTAAATACGGATGGATTAATATCTGATTACACCGATGATAGCATCGGTATAACCGGTGGCTCAGAAGGTGTTGAACGAGGTAACCTGCAGTTTTTTATATCGGTGATATCCGTGTCTTTTACGTCGACCTTCTGAAAGATAATTGGCTAAGATAGCCAGCTTTTGATAGCTAGGATAACCGTGATACCGGTTTGATTAAGGTCGGACACCTTGAAAAAAATTACCAGCGATAGCCAAATTTTTATATCCCTGGTATTAGTGATAGTCGTCTTTTTAAATCGAACTTCAGAGAAGGAATATCCCGAGATAGCCGACTTCTGATACTAGCTATAGTCGTGTGAATTAAGTTGGAATTCTGAGATGAAATTATCCAAGACAGCCAGCTTTTGAAATCCTTGATATCCGTTTGTTTCTAAGCTGCATTTTCGGAGGTAGAATAACCAACTTGCCATATCCACGATACGCTTACATGGCTCTGCAGAATTAGTTGCCTTAGAAAGTCAGTATCTGATATCCATGATATCCGTGTTAAACCTAGAAGCTATAGCCGATATATATCGTCGTTCGGGGCCGCCATTTCTTATCGCAGACATGCAGACGATCGACCCCTCCGTCTAAGGAACGAAAGTTCAAAGCGGATAAAGAACCAAGGGGAGATCAAAGCGGTTCGTAGTAAATCCTTGGAGCCGATTCTTTGATCGCAATGAATCACTTGCAGGATTAACTCGGTTCCAAGTTCGAGAGAGAATTCCATGCCACGCTGTCGGTTAAGGATACCACAGCAAAACCGTCCAGACCACGGAGACCAATAGGTAAGTTCTATTCAATTTACCCGTAGTTACATCAATCATCTTTAGGTAAGTTTAATTCTGATCATCCTTAGATACATCAATCATCTTTAGGTAAGTTTTATTCTGATCATCCTTAGATACATCAAACGCCTTTAGGTAAGTTTTATTCTGATTATCCTTAGGTACATCAATCATCTTTAAAATTTATATAGACAACAATATACACAAAAGTCGAACTTCATCGTCAAAACAGCTCATGAAACACTTTCAGTCTGTCTCAAGTCGCCGCTGTTTAGATCTGTGAGAAAGCAGTGTGTCTGTTTTTGATACACAGCTGCTTAGGTCAATATAAAATAACCAAATACACTAAAAGAAGACATACATACTTACATAGGGCAGGTCCAGAAGCCGTGCAGCCATCCCCATTTGATTAAAATTTGGATGGGTCATGCATCCTTTGACTTGCCCTCCAACTGGTTAGAGCTAGGGTTATAAACTAAATATGTGAGTGCCTCTTTATATCGAATTCCAGTCAAACTAGATTGGTTAACTGCAGTAAGGTACATGTAAATTGTAAATGTACAGTGTTTTTCTAGCGACCTTATGACCTGGAACCTGCTTATTTTTCAATGAATTGATCGTGTGAAATCCTTCACCACCGCTGCCCGTTTGGATGGACGCCACGCCAATTTACCGTCCCAGTGTACGGACCGTGCTAGCCCGAGATTAAAATTTCTTGAATATAGCCACTATCAGTATGTAAACCAGCATCCTCACGCTCAGAGGCTCCTTAAAGTAGTAGCAATGTAGCTAACCAGGTCAGCTGAGATACCATGGCGACGATTGTGACTCAATGTGTGTCATGCCAAATGAGACGCCTTGACCTACGCTTTAACCAATGTAGCTAACCAGACAGGTATTCGCTCACTCATTACCCATATGATCTGCATTTCTCTTGAGAGGCTTGGCGACCCTATTCCAAAAGTATTGGATGGGACACTCATTCCTCTTTGTCCCACAGAGAACGACGTTACCTGGCCACAGATGGCCATTATCATGAAAGACGCAACATATATCAATTTTCATCAAAAACATCATTTGTATGCTTGCATACGAGAACAAGCTATTCCACTACAAGCATCGATTAGCAACATCGACAAGCATATATTCTTTCGGCATTGAGAGGCTTTGCATACATGCTTACCACTGAATTACTCTGTTTACTCATCTGTGGCCATTATTGCGACTTTATAGCTGTACCTGCTTAGCTGGAGTGTACCTGTACATCCATTGATTAGCTATAAAGACAAGCATATAATGTCATTCTGTCGACATTGAAACGATTTTCTGCACTATCAACTGAACATTTGTCATTTGTGGCCGTTAATGTGCCTCTGTACCTGTTACAACTTTCTATACGCATAGGGCCGACAGCTTTTTATACATATACAAAGTAAGTAAAGTATCCCATATCCCACAAGTGAGACACTGGATAGGCGATCATATCCTTTTTAGGCCTTTGAGCCGGCAGTGGACGAATCCCAAAGTCATCCTTAGGTACATCAATCGCAGGACTGGCCGTTTACTTCCCAGTTTACGACGATACCAAATTATACTGCTTGGTGACAGAGGCATGGTGTGTGCAAACAACTCGTCCAGGGTCGCTACACGGAGTCGAATCGCAGCCGCATGATCATTGGCCAAACGCGTTACCGATAGACCACCGTGCCGCACATACATGTACAGCTTGGTATACATATACTACATTTTACATACATAAGTCATTAACTGAACTACTGTCTTCTCTTATACTGCAAGACTCTGTATCTGCTTGGTATGTTATGGTATCTCTGTATCTGCTTGGTATGTTATGGTATGCTAAGTTATGTTGGAGAATACCAATCAGTTCATTTGATCCAAATAGATCCGAAGCTGGCCTTGGTTGTCAAGATTCGAAGCCTTGGATCGAACTTCTGGATCGTACAAAGCTCCCATCTGATCTTGTCAGCTAATGTTGGTCACTTACATCGGATCCGATCCTTTCATGGTTTATCTTCTTTTGATTGTATTGTATTTAGTTCATCATATCACACTGCATTTGTTCTATTCTATTTCATCTGATATTTCTGCTAATTTGCTTTCTGTTCTATTGTTTTATACCAGTCCAGTCCATTTCATTCTGTTCTACCAACTTCTTCTATTGCTTCATACCAGTCCAGTCCATTTCATTCTGTTCTACCAACTTCTTCTATTGCTTCATACCAGTCCAGTTCATTTCATTCTGTTCTACCAACTTCTTCTATTGCTTCATACCAGTTCAGTCCATTTCATTCTGTTCTACCAACTTCTTCTATTGCTTTATACCAGTCCAGTCCATTTCATTCTGTTCTACCAACTTCTTCTATTGCTTCATACCAGTCCAGTCCATTTCATTCTGTTCTATCAACTTCTTCTATTGCTTCATACCAGTCCAGTCCATTTCATTCTGTTCTACCAACTCCTTCTATTGCTTTATACCAGTCCAGTCCATTTCATTCTGTTCTACCAACTTCTTCTATTGCTTTATACCAGTCCAGTCCATTTCATTCTGTTCTACCAACTTCTTCTATTGCTTGATACCAGTCCAGTCCATTTCATTCTGTTCTACCAACTTCTTCTATTGCTTCATACCAGTCCAATCCATTTCATTCTGTTCTACCAACTTCTTCTATTGCTTCATACCAGTCCAGTTCATTTCATTCTGTTCTACCAACTTCTTCTATTGCTTTATACCAGTCCAGTCCATTTCATTCTGTTCTACCAACTTCTTCTATTGCTTCATACCAGTCCAGTCCATTTCATTCTGTTCTATCAACTTCTTCTATTGCTTCATACCAGTCCAGTCCATTTCATTCTGTTCTACCAACTCCTTCTATTGCTTTATACTAGTCCAGTCCATTTCATTCTGTTCTACCAACTTCTTCTATTGCTTGATACCAGTCCAGTCCATTTCATTCTGTTCTACCAACTTCTTCTATTGCTTCATACCAGTCCAGTCCATTTCATTCTGTTCTACCAACTTCTTCTATTGCTTCATACCAGTCCAGTCCATTTCATTCTGTTCTACCAACTTCTTCTATTGCTTGATACCAGTCCAGTCCATTTCATTCTGTTCTACCAACTTCTTCTATTGCTTCATACCAGCCCAGTCCATTTCATTCTGTTCTACCAACTTCTTCTATTGCTTCATAACAGCCCAGTCCATTTCATTCTGTTCTACCAACTTCTTCTATTGCTTGATACCAGTCCAGTCCATTTCATTCTGTTCTACCAACTTCTTCTATTGCTTCATAACAGCCCAGTCCATTTCATTCTGTTCTACCAACTTCTTCTATTGCTTTATTCCAGTCCAGTCCATTTCATTCTGTTCTACCAACTTCTTCTATTGCTTTATACCAGCCCAGTCCATTTCATTCTGTTCTACCAACTTCTTCTATTGCTTCATACCAGTCCAGTCCATTTCATTCTGTTCTACCAACTTCTTTTATTGCTTGATACCAGTTCAGTCCATTTCATTCTGTTCTACCAAATTCAATGATGCCGGTAGCCTTCTTACTGCGCAAGGCATAATTCAATGGTGCATCAAAGCCGGTTGCATTGTTGAAAGTCAGAACAAAACAAAAAAAGGCAACTGTAAAGACACTGACAGAGATAAATGGAACATCTAGGACCAGAACAATTCCAGGAGCGTATGATTTACAGCAGTGGAGGACAACATCTCTGGTCAGGCGCCAACTGTATTGGAGAAAATGTATGTTCAGTGAAGATAACCAGAACCAGCAGTGGGAAAACTCCATTTGCAGGATCGAAGTGTATATCGAATATGTATGTTCAGTTATGTGGAATATTTATCTTCAGAGCCTGTGCAGGAAGGACACATGGGCAGCAGCGCAGTGTATGTACGCTGTACCTTCAATGGGAGATTGCCGGAGCCAGTGGATGTCCTTTTCATTTACAAATCGCACATTGAATTTCAGTGACGCTGTAGATGACAATCGCGCAACAGCGTGTAACGATTCGTGTGCGAACTTCCGTTCCGAACTGTCAATTTCCGTTTTAGCAATTCTGAGCCTTCTGTCCGTAAACGAATTGCCAGCACATTTTTGAAAGCATTGTATGCTACAACAAGCACGAAATAATGTGGCCAGAGGTGGAACAACTGAGGCCTACACCTTGACATTTCTGACTTTCCACCATAAACCCGCACTGGCTCTCTCTCTCTCTGTCTCTCTCTGTCTCTCTTTCTCTCTGTCTTTCTTTCTCTCTGTCTCTGTGTGTCTCTGTCTCTGTGTGTCTCTGTCTCTGTCTCTGTCTCTGTCTCTGTCTCTGTCTCTGTCTCTGTCTCTGTCTCTGTCTCTCTCTCTCTCTCTCTCTCTCTAGGTCATAGTTGGTGTATTTGAAGAACCTTCTGTTTACAACAGATGTCGTGGTTACCGAACTGATACATTCTCTTTAAAACTAGACTTCTTTTTCTCCAGGATGATGTTGTTTTAGGCGATCTCACTACCTAGTTCTGTATATTTTGTTCCTTAACATCATTCAGGCCTAAACTTAAGAATCACCCGTCTCAATGTCTCACTTAATCTAACGACTTCTATAACGCCATTATCATAACGCACAAGACATCAATCGATGGTCGCTTTAAGTCGAAATCGTAATCAAAATCATATACCGTTGGAGAAGTCGGGTCGAATTCATATAGGTCAGAGAAACCACAAGCTAGGCTACAGTGGGTAAGCTAGGCTACAGTGAGTAAGCTAGGCTACAGTGAGTAAGCTAGGCTACAGTGAGTAAGCTAGGCTACAGTGGGTAAGCTAAGCTACAGTGAGTAAGCTTATCCATCATACTTATCCATCATAATTTGATTTTTGGTTTCCCCCTACCTAAAGGATTTCAAGAGAACGTTACAATATTTAGTACTATTTTACTAGAAGCAACCATAGATTGATGCCTCGTGCAATCTGATAAAGGCGCTACTAAAGTTATTAGATTTTATCTAGCCGTAACTAGCTTAGCTTAGATCAGCTTAGGCTAGATTGGATTAGAATGAATTGGATTAGATTGGATAGGATTGGATTATGTTATATTATATTGTATTGTATTGCATTGCATTGCATTGTATTATACTGTACTTACTCTACTCGACTCTACTCTACTTGACTAGGCTAGATTAGACTAGACTAGAATAGAATATAATAGAATGGACTAGAATGGATTAGACTGGTCTAGATTAGACTAGACTAGATAGGATTAGATTAGACGTGGGAGTTCTTGACGAAACATCTCTAAGTTGCAGTGTACGTTCTCTCAATGATTTCGTTGTACTGCAATGCAGTTACGGCTAGATATTTTATATCGCAGCGTGTTCCTATCACGTAAGTTTCTGCTCAGAGCAGACATCACATCCAACTGTAACTCGTGCCTTGGAAAACATGTTGGAAGATCCCGTTGTTACATGTCCAAACCGAGAGATATGCGCCGCCGAATAATATTAGTTCTGCTCTCTTCTCTTTGGTCCAGTTTAGGCTCTGCTTAGGCAAATAAGCCTCGTAGGCTGTTGTTGGCTTTTTGTTCGGAGATGTGCTTTGTAATCCAATCTCCATCATAACTAATCCGAGCTCATGTCCTGAGTCGCCTAGAATTTCATACCCAGCGTAAATCAAGCCTCGCTTGGCAGTTGCAAATCGACGGCTCCAGTGCAAAGCAAGCAAAATACAGTTCGCTGCGTGCTTGTCTTCGTCTGTTTCTTCATGCGTGTCCTTGTATTTGTCTGTATGTCTCGATATATGCGTACAGATATCTGGGTGTCATTTTTGTATGGCTGTGCGTATGGAAGTATGTGTATTTATTTCTGTGTTTGCTGCACGTCTGAGTTTATGTGTCTGTGCGGATGTTTGTGAACATTTATACTGCTAGTCTTAAGTTTTTTGCATTCATATAGAGCATTTTAGATATCTGTATATCGGTCGTTGCGTATGCCTGTACGTCTTGATGTATGTGTATGTATTTCTGTATTTTTGTTTTGCTTAGTCTCTGTATTAATGTATGTGCGGCCTACATTCTTTTGCAATGCCTCCTTGTTTGTGTCTCTGTATGTTTGCTTTCCTGTCTGTTTATGTGGGTTTGTCTCTCTCACTGCAGGCTGTTGGTAGACAATTTGTTGATGTGTTTATCTGTTTGCATCTGTGTTGGTCTCTACGTCTATTCTGTATCAGTCTATCTGTATGTCTGTCTGTCCGTCTGTCTGTCTGTCTTTCATTCGTCTGTCTGTCTATATGTCTGTCTGATTGTATGATTGTCTGTTCTGTGTCAGTCTATCTGCATGTTTCGCTGTGTGTATGTCTGTCTGCCTGTTTGTCTGTCTGTCTGCCTGTCTTTCTGTCAGATTGTCTGATTGTATGATTGTCTATATGTGCGTGCATTTCAACATTTCTATGCCCTTCCTTTCTCTCGGTAGATTGGAATGTGTTTCCGTATGGCCTTGACCCTGCTCATCTTGCATTGAATTGATCGGATGAGATCCTTCACTACCGCTACCAGTTTGCATGGCGCCACGGCATTTAACGTTCCCGTGTACGGACCGTGCTATACGGAGATTGAAATCTCTGAAATATAACCACGATTGGTATGGGAACCGGCATCCTCACGCACAGAAAGGCCTTGACGAACGCGTTAACCAATGTAGCTACCACTGCCTGAGGTACCATGGCGACGATTGTGACGTCAATGTGTCTCAGGCCAAGTGAGGCGCCTTGACGTAAGCTTTGTCCAGTGTAGCTAACTAGCCCAGCTGAGATACCATGGCAACGATTGTGATGTCAATGTGTGTTAGGTCAAGTTAGGCGCCTTGACGTACTCTTTAACCAGTGTAGCTAACCAGGCTAGCTGATATACCATGGCGACGATTGTGACGTCAATGTGTGTCAGGCCAAGTGAGGCGCCTTGAGGTACTCTTTAACCAGTGTAGCTAACCAGGCCAGTTGAGATACCATGACGACGATTGTGACGTCAATGTGTCTCAGGCCAAGTGAGGCGCTTTGACTTACGCTTTAATCGATGTAGCTAACTAGACCAGTGAACGAAGAGGGCGACACTAATTCGCTCTCACAAATTTTATTGTATTAATGAGAGAAGCTATGAGAACCGGTATGAGAAACGGCATACTCAAGAACAGAGGCGCCTTTATGTGGCGCCAACGCTTTATCCATGTCTATGTATTTGCGTGTGTGTCATCTCTGCCTGTCTTGTTGTCTGTCTTTCTGTCTGTTTGTCACTCTGGATGTCTGTTTGTCGATGTTTTCTTTCCTTTGTATTTTTCTCCGCTTGCTTTTTCGACGATCTCTACCCTTCAGAAAACAAATTTATGCCAATCCTCTTCTTTGAGCCTCTCTGATCTTCTAAGTCGTCTTCTCGGCTTAATCTGATTTATAATAGACGCTTTGATTCTTGCTATTAACATCCTTGGCGGCCCCTTTGATCTGTTTTCCCCGAATCCGCAATTCGTTTGTCTCTATGGCTTTATTCCGCCTCCAAATGAATTCTGTCCCCTTTCATCACTGACTGGTCCTTAAATTAGTTTTATCATAATAATTTCGTATTAAAAATTAAATAAGTAAATAAGTATGCACTTTACTTGTTAGTTTGCTTAAGACGTTCATTCAGTTATCAGAATATTAATAGTCAGTCAGTCAGTCAGTCAGTCAGTCATTCAGTCAGTCATTCAGTCAGCCAGTCAGTCAGTTAGTCAGTCAGTCTGTTTGTCTGTTTGTTTGTCTGTCTGTCTGTTATGTTTGTCTCTTTGTCTGTTTGTCTGTCTTTCTGTCTGTCTCTATGTCTTGTCCGATGACATATGACCTACGAAACGTCTTTGTACCGTTCTTCTACCTGTCTCTCTACCTGTCCGTCCGTGTTTGCCTGTCTGGTCGTCTGCATCCATGTTATTAGCATTCACTGTCATCTTTACGATACCTGAATTTGAGTAGTAACTTCAAGTTCAGCTACATAAATTACATTACGTTGAATTAGTAAAGCAGCAAAAATAACTGGACTAGTTAATTAGTTAGCGTTTTCTCCTAAGTATTCCAGTTTCTTTTGTTGATCTAAACGAGGTAGAAAAATTCTTTGCTGTCACTATTTGTAACGAACCGAGTCGCATGAATTGCACCCTTCCTTAGCCGTACAGGTAAGAGGTGTTTGGCACTGATTAACAATCAGCCCAGGTAAAATCTTGTCATTAGACGCGATTTTGACAGGTGCGTGTCAAACGGAATTTTTTCCCGCTATTTCTTTAATAGTGATTTCCTTTTACAGTACGTTGTCTGATCATACGATACACTATAATGTTGCTCGCAGGTGATTTGGTATCACAGTTGCTAGTCCATATTGAATGAATGAATGAATGAATTGAATGAAAACTTTATTGATTCCAAAGAACAAAAGAAGAAATACATTGACCGGTGTATAGATTATTGGGATACAAATGGTAGACCCAAATTTGACCTAAGTCCTGCTAAGTTAGGGCCGCCTATATTAGAAAACGATGCATGTGGCGACAAAATTGTTTAATAAATATTAGGTATAAAAAGAACAAAAAAGAAGGTCTTAACTAAAACTTAACTAAGACTTTACTAAAAAGAAACTAAGAAAGTGAATCATCATCGTGATCTCTATAAAACTGAAAATGAGTCATAACCGTTGCATCTGCGAGCTAGATTTGCGAAATGTCCCTTCTATTTTGAAGCGACCATCGACTGATGCCTTGAGCATTTTACAATGGCGCTATAGAAATTCTCAGATAAAGTTTAGGATGAAAATTGCTGCACGTTAGTTACGTGCCATGAAAGCAACTGCTAGAAAATATTATTTCCGATTTGGAGAACCTCTTCCCGTTCAGCCTACCGCCGTTTCTAATCAGCTCTTTTTGTTCTCAAATTATTTTCCATATAGCACCGGCGTTTGCTATCATATACGTACTACCGGAGAACACATACACACACGCAAACACACATACAAACACACATACAAGCAAACACACGCAAACACACATACAAACATACATACAAGCACACACACGCAAGCACACACACACATGCAAACACAAGCACACACAAACACAAGCAAACACACATACAAGCACATATACAAGCCCAAACACGCAAGCACACACGCACACTGGCAAACACAAAGAGTCATCTAAGACTATTATTACATTTGCCAAGTTTTGGCGCCCTTGATACGACACTGTCGTGTACAGAGCACGGTTAGCACTTATGCGGATGACCGTTCTTGGAATGTCACTTCTTACCGTGCCAACTCGACCCTTCATCCTTTTAGTAATGCAAGACTGAAGGTTTAGACATTTTCTGTTGCTATCTGGATGTAGTCATGTGTGTGCCTCAGTCAAAAGATCCTTGACGTTGAGCCTACGCCTCTGACGAGTTTGCATAGAGTCGTGTAAACAAGAATTAAGGTCTTTCAAACTTTAACTTAAGCTTTACCTTCATCTCTGCCTGTTACCTTTGCATTTATCGTGACCTTTACCTTCAATAACAAGAGTAAAGTTCACTTTAGCTGGCGGCCATAGCTATTCTCCTACACTGTCTGATATTTAGGTTTCTCAGTCACATTAATATCTGTTATCACCAGACATCAATTTGCTACCTCACGGGCATAGTAATCATCGTAGCCGATGCCCAGCGTTGCCTCAGAGCATTTCGCGGGTACCTACGGGTGGAGGGGTGGGTGCTGAAGGAGGGGTGTCAACATGGATTAATGGTTCTCAAAGAAATGATCTCTGAGTCATTGGCTGCCCCGGCGCACGCGCACTTGGCTTAGAGGTGATTGAATGAAATGCCGCTTTTCCGCTTCGAAAACAGATGAGTGTCGTCTTCCAAAAAAACTGCTTCAGTAAAACGTCGCGCACCTACATTCGAAATCTAAGTTTCTCTTTGAGTGTGCGTCGGTTACACCCGTTTGCTATCAATTCGGATCTGACCTAAAAGTCACCTATTCTGGTTTAATCTGGGCGTAATCGTAATCGTAACCCCGAGATTTCTACAGCGTCCAACGAAAGCCACGTCACGGGGACCAGCTTATTCACAGGCGCTCAGTCAAAACAAAATCGTTAGGCAAAAGTGTTCGGTTTCATGTCAAGATCCAAGAGTCAGGCAGAGAGACAGAGAGAGAGAGAGAGAGGGAGAGAGAGAGAGAGAGAGAGGCAGCTACTGTGGGTGGTGTTTGGGATTGGAGATAGTTTGGTCCAGTCCAGTTCAATCCAGTAGAGTTTAATGTAGAATGTAAATGTACATGTTTTTCTGTAGCGACCGTATAACCTCGACCCTCCTCGTTTTTCAATGAATTGATCGGGTGAGGTCCTTCACCACCTCTGCCTGAATGAATGGGCGCCACGCCATTTAAGGTCCTCGTGTACGGATCGTACTAGCCCGAGATTAAAATCTCTTCACTGAGCCGCTATCGGTATACGAATCGGCATCCTAACAGCTCAGAGGCGCCTGGACTGGACATACGCGTTAACCAATGTAGCTAACAGTGTAAACAGAGCCATTTTAACCTATGGACATTCATAGCGCCTTTATCATAATGCATCGTTGTGTAGAGTATAAGCGTTTATACATGTTGTCTGTTTTAAGGCTTCAGTTTCCTGTTTGTCCCTGGGACAGACTTAACAGATATATCTATGAATTATTGAAGCGACTGAGCTCCATGCGCTTTCATAGACTTTCGCGAGTCTCTCTCTCTCTCTTCTCTGTCTCTCTCTCTCTCTCTCTGATTCTCTCTGTCTCTCTGTCTCTCTATGTCTGTCTCTCTCTCTCTCTCTTTCTTTCTCTCTCTCTTTCTCTCTTTCTCTCTCTTTCTCTCTCTCTCTTTCTCTTCTCTCTGTCTCTCTCTGATTCTTTCTGTCTCTCTATTTCTCTCTCTCTATCTGTCTCTCGGTTTCTCTATCTGTCTGTCTGTCTGTCTGTCTCTCTCTCTGTCTCTCTCTTGCTCAATCTCTTTCTCTCCTTCAGTTTTTTCTGTTCCTCTTCCTCTCTTTCTCTTTCTTTCTTTCTCCCTCTCCCTCTCCCTCTTCCTCAATCCACATCTCTCTCCGTCTCACTGTCTGTCTCTTTCGCTGTGTCTCTCTGTGTCTCTGTGTCTCTCTTTGTACGGATGGCCATGCATAAAGCCCTTCCGGTAGCCATATTGACAATTCTTCAGTGCGAGAGTTATAGACTTGTGTAATTTGTTGAATGATAAATGGGGCTCCTTCGCATCTTTTAAGAGGAAGCAAGACAGAATTGGCTGCTGAGCATTTCAGATGAGCTAAAGCGGTTCTAACTCAGATGAAATGTCTTCCATACCATAGCACAACACAGAACAACATAACATAGCATACCATACCATACCATAATATACGATAGCATAGCATAACATAACATGACACAACATACCATACCATAACATAACATAACATAACATAACATGGGTTTTAAGTGATTCAGAAGACATTCACTCACATCCATGCTATGTTATATTATGTTATGTTATGGCATAGTATGGTATGGTATGTTGTGTCATGTTATGTTATGTTATGCTATCGTATATTATGGTATGCTGTGTTGTGTTATGATATGGTATGGCACGGAATGGTATGGTATGGTCTGTTATGTTCTACTATGCCATGTAATGTTGTGGTGTGTTATGTTGTGTTATGGTGTTGTATGGTACGGTATTGTATGTCATGCTATCATATGTTATTGTATGATATATGTTATGTTGTGTTATGTTATGTTGTGTTATGGTATTATATCTTATGCTATCGTTTGCTATGGTACGTTATATTATGTTATGGCAATCTTAAATTCCCATGGAGCTGACAGTGTCTGAACTGTGCATATGTAGATTGTCTCGATGTCTGGTGCCGTTGGTGATGGCGGCGGATTTTGCGTCGACGGAAGACTGCAGACGAAGTGGACATCACCTACGGCTGCTGCAGCAGGTGGCAGAGCAGCAAGCAGGATGTCGTCTGACCTCGATGACCTCAGCATCGACGCAGACGATGCGGACGACAGATTCCGGGAAGAGCACGAACCTACGTTAGTACCATTAAGTCTGTGTACAACTGCTGCTGCTGTCTACTGGCGCTATATTAATCGCTTGTCAGGATACGTTGTTATACTCTGGCCTTTGCCTGACTTCGTCTTGACCCCAGGGAACATTCATCTGACCCCTCAGATTCTGATATAGTGGCTTTACACGAAAATTAATGCTTCAAACAGATCGACAGATAGATAGACAGACAGACAGACAAACAGATAGACAGATAGACAGATCGATAGGTAGATAGATAGATAGATAGATAGTAAGATAGACAGACAGATAGATAAGTGGGTGGGTAGGTAGGTAGGTACGTACGTACGTAGGTACGTAGGTACTTAGGTACGGAGGTAGTTAGGTAGAAGGTAGAGAGATCGATCGATAGATAGATAGATAGATAGACAGACAGACAGACAGACAGACAGACAGATAGATGGGTAGGTAGGTAGGTAGGTAGGTAGGTAGGTAGGTAGGTAGGTAGATAGGTAGGTAGGTAGGTACTTAGGTACGTAAGTACGTATGTACGTACGTACGTAGAAGGTAGAGAGATCGATAGACAGAAAGACAGTTAGATAGACAGACAGACAGACATATAGATGGATAAGTGGGGATTTGCAGGTTCCACATCACCTCACGTCGCTGCGAGCTCGTAGGTCCTTCTCGGGCTTTGGTCCCTCATACTGGAACGGCCTCCCTTTAACATTCGTTCTTTACCTCTTAGTTTAACTCAACATTCATTTCTGTTCAACTTAAGACGCACTTGGGGTTTAGATCGGTTGGACAGCCGTGTGACCAGCGCTTTTGGGAGGTGCTTGAAAAGCGCTATATAAATGATTGTCACATTACATTGCATTACATAGGTAAAAAATAAATAAATAAAAAAGACAGTCTGTACTATTACATTAATTAGCGTTCACTGGGGTAACCACAGTAGAATACATTATGTACACCACATCATGGAAAGGCGTCACATTACATCACAGCAACTTACAGACCTATTACATTACATGAGATAACATTAGACATAGATTGCATTCATTGCATTAAGCTACATAAGATTGAATCGTGTACATGAAACAACATCACATGATATCGAAAATTACATGATTTGCATAATAAAATAAAATCCTTAACTAAATTTGGCCGTAACATTTGCCTCTGATCTCAAGACTTGTATTTGTGAAATTTGTGCTCTTCTCCAGCGGATTATGAGTTTGGATTGCTATCTTGACTTGAAGTTACCATCGACTGCTGCCTTGGACATTGTGATAGAAGTCTTAGATTAGATTAGATTAGATTAGATTAGATTCTATGTCTTCATCCTCATTGTGGTCATCTTCGTCAACATCTTTGTAACCGTCGTCATTCTCACAATAACTTAGACTGTTAACATCTTTTCAACCATCATTTCCTAGATTCACAACTGCTTCAAAACCATCGTCATTCAATAAACCGTCCACAACTTTGTAAATGTAACCATCGTCATCTTCATTACTTTTCCATTATCTTCGTAACCGTCGTCATTTTCATTACTTTTTCATTATCTTCGTAACCGTCGTCATTTTCATTACTTTTCCATTGCCTTCGTAACCGTCGTCATTTTCATTACTTTTTCAATATATTCGTAACCGTCGTCATTTTCATTACTTTTTCATTATCTTCGTAACCGTCGTCATTTTCATTACTTTTTCATTATCTTCGTAACCGTCGTCATTTTCATTACTTTTTCATTATCTTCGTAACCATCGTCATTTTCATTACTTTTCCATTATCTTCGTAACCGTCGTCATTTTCATTACTTTTTCATTATCTTCGTAACCGTCGTCATTTTCATTACTTTTCCATTATCTTCGTAACCGTCGTCATTTTCATTACTTTTCCATTATCTTCCTAACCGTCTTCATTTATTTTTTCCAAATCTTAGTGGCCATATTTCACCATATTTCCAACATCTTTCGTAATCATCTTCATCTTTGCTTCACTGCTAACATTTTTGTAACCAATTTCGTTATATTGTCAGCATTGTTGATCACCATCCTTTTCACCACATTGTCACCATCTTCCTAACTATTGCCATCTTCACAACATTTCCTCGTCAATATAATGGGCGGAGTAATCAGTGTTGTAAACATCAATAACGTCTCGTTTCTCTCTCATCCACATTAGCAATCAATGGTCTAATCATTTTCGATTAGCGGCTTGGTGCTTCTGAAGTGGGTGGTCCTATCCGCTAAAAACTGCTTTGTTGTTTACTACTTGTTCGTCGACTGCCTTTTGCGAATTTCCGATGTGGCGAAGCCTAATATCCGAGCTAAGGTCTCGATCAATGGCCTTTCCGGGTTAATGCCAGTGGTGCCCCGAGCTTCCCGATGGCATACTGCGGGGCAGAACGCCTGTCGCTGAAGCCGGGGTTTAGCACCGATTTCGCTTAGCATCCGAGGCAGTAGAGGCACCCGTCAATCTAGCAACGATGCTGATGTAAGAGCCGCTTGAACTAAGATGCGGAGCCAAGGAGAGATAGGGGAAGAGAGAACAGGAAACAGCTGATGACGGGGCGAGATTAGGAGAGGAGAGAAGAGGAGAGGAGAGAAGGAAAGAGAAGAGAAGAGAAGCGAAGAGGACAGGACAGGACAGGAGAAGAGAATAGAGATAAAACAATAGCGAGATAGAGGAGAGAAATTACCATAGGGGAAAGAAGACAGGAAATTAAGAAAAGTAAGAGACGAGACTTTAGAGAGAGAGAGACAGACAGACAGACAGACAGAGACAGAGAAAGACAGAGACAGACACAGAGTCAGACACAGAGATAGACACAGAGACAGACACAGAGACAGACAGAAGGGACAGAAAGGACAGAAAAAATAGAGGAGAGACGACGACGAAAGGAGATAAACAAGGTCAGGAGAATGAGAGAAAATGAAAGACAGAGAGAGACAGAGACAGATACAGAGACATACAGAGAAAAAAGAGAGAGCAGGGGAGATGGGAGAGAGGGACGACCTCTGACCTCTGACTCGAACTATCTCCATCAAGTCCAATTTATGCAAATATTTTCCACGTCTTGGCCGCATAATCGCAGCGTTCAGCCGACACTCCGGCTTGGGATGGACGGCTCCTTTAAAGGCGAGTATACATATTCAATCATCGTATTATTCCGAGTACAGGCCACGGCCGGCTCTTTCACCGGGTTGGTCACGTGGTATCAAGTCTCGCAACAGTTATCGAGAACTCGTGGAATCTCGTTTTTTGTTGAGCAGCCGGAAGCAGAATGGCGGAGACACAATTCGGTGGAGATTTCCATAAGTAAATTTGACGATGCTGGTGAAGTTACGTTACGAGTAAGTTCGCTCAGCGACTAATTCTTCTATTATTAGGCCTGTATTCTCGCTATTCGAAAGTGGGTAGAGGTGGATGAATGGATGGGTGGACTAATGGATGGATGGACGAACGAATGGCTGGACTGATGGATGGATGGATGGATGGATGGATGGATGATGATGATGGATGGATGGATGGACGGATAGATTGACGGCCGGTAGGGGGATCGATGGATAGGTGATGGATGGATGAATGGATGGATGGATGGATGGACGGATAGATGGACGGATAGATTGACGGCCGGCGGGGGATCGATCGATCGGTGATGGATGAATGAACGAATGAATGAATAAATAAATAAATAAATGATTCAATTGATGGATGGACGGATGGATGGATCTATGGATGGATGGATGGATGGATGGATGGATGGATGGATGGATGGATGGATGGATGGATGGATGGATGGATGGATGGACTAAGGGACGGACTGATGATGGGTCCACGGATGTATGTAAAGAGTGAAAGGGTAAACAGAAGGAAGGAAGCAAGGAGGAAGAGGTAGGTATGTAAAAGTATAGGGAGCTAGAGAGTGAAGGGGTAGGAAGAGTAACGATGAAAAGATTGAAATCGAGTGCGAGGGAGGTTTATTACAGGCGCGAGAGAGAGAGAGAGAGAGAGAGAGCGAGAGAGAGAGAGAGAGATAGATATATATATATATATATATATATATATATATATATATATATATATATATATATATATAGAGAGAGAGAGAGAGAGAGAGAGAGAGAGAGAGAGAGAGAGAAGAACACATCATAAGAAGGAAAGAAAGAACGGAAGAACGGAAGTAACGAACGAACGAAGGAAAGATGAAAAAAGAGCGAAGGAAAGAAGGCGAGATGGATTAGATAGATAGAAAAATACACAGACAGACAGACAGATAGACAGATAGATAGATAGATAGATAGACAGACAGATAGATAGATAGACTGACTGACTGATTGACCAAGTGCAACAGAATTTTTAAACGTGGAAAATTCCATCGCGTGCACGACGCGTGAACGTTCAAACGCCAAGCGTGAGGTGACTCATTGCTTGCCTTGTCTGACAAGTGACGGACGAACATTCAGAAGAGACCTGGCGCTATATCAGGAACGCATCGCACTCGACAACTCTCGCCTTCTCGGATGAAAGATTCGAATCGGAAAATCGATTATGAATTATGAGGCAACTGTAACGAAAGCCTCGGGGAGCCTGAATCGGCGTTAATTTCAGTTGGACTGGTATTATGAACTCACGTCGTGATGCCATGAGTTGACAGAGGATATTTATTTACAGAGAATATTTGTTAACATAAGATATGTGTTGACAGAGGATATATGTTGACATAGGATTTATGCTGACAGAGAATATATGTTGAGAGAGGATATATGTTGAAGTAGGATAGGCCTATATGTTGACAGAGAATATATGTTAACATAGGATATATGTTGATATAGGATATATGTTGACATAAGATATATGTTGACAGAGGATATATGTTGACAGAGAATATATGTTGAGAGTGGATATATGTTGAAGTAGGATATGCCTATATGTTGTCAGAGAATATATGTTAACATAGGATATATGTTGATATAGGATATATGTTGACATAAGATATATCTTGACAGAGGATATATATTGACAGAGAATATATGTTGAGAGAGGTTATATGTTGACAGAGAATATATGCTGACAAAGGATATATATTAACAGAGAATATATGTTGAGAGAGGATATATGTTGAAGTAGGATATATGTTGAGAGAAAATATATGTTGACAGAAGATATATATTGACAGAGAATATATGTTGACATAGGATTTATGTTAACATAAGATATATCTTGACAGAGGATATAGAGGATATGTGTTGACAGGATATATATTGACAGCTCAGAATATATGTTCACATAAGATATATGTTGAGATAGGATATATGTTGACATAGGATATATGTTGACATAGGATATATACTGACAGAGGACTTCTGACTGTCCCTCGTATGCGCACTGCTGCAGCGCAGTCTAGAAGCTTTGCCTATGTTGGACCCAATAGCTGGAATCGCCTTTCTCGAGAGCTCCGGCTAGTATTCCTCAGTTTGTCTCTTCCGCAGTTTCGCAAGCGCCTGAAGTCTGTATTATTTGCCAGTGGTCTCACTGGTTCGGGTCGGGAGCGCTTCTGATGAGTCTATTCTTGAAGTGGTGCTTTATAAATGTCAGATTACAATTACAATTACAAATGCTGACAGAGGATATAAGTTGACATAGGATACGTTGACAGACGTTGATTGATGATGCTTTTACATCGCGCCAAATCCGTCGTTCAACAGTGCTGCGCTGGTGGCAAAGGTCTTCTGGGACCGTTCCTGATTTCCCTCAAGACCCGGGCTCTCTATTTGGAGCGGGAACAGAAGTTCCCTGGGAGCAAGAGGAAGGGAATTCCCTCTGGAGTGAGTGGCCAAGTCCATACGTTGGCCCTGTGCGTGTTGAGATTTGAACAGGTCATGTGTTGACCCCCTCGACGCTTCTACATCTGCCTGGGACTGATGCTTCGCTCGGGTTGATACATCAGCTTAATTAAGCCCAACACTTCTTATGCAACGTGGTGTATATCAGTGCATTGGATCGGAATATAGTGTCGCGTAGTATTATAAATGTAAATGCACATGGTTTTCTAAAGCGACCATATTGCCTCGACCTTGCTCATTTCACAGCTAATTAATGGCTATATTTCAGAGAATTGAATTTCGGCTATCACGGCCTGTACACAGGGACATTCAACCTAGTAAATTGCGCCCATCCTTCACCACCGCTGCCCGTTTGAATGGGCGCAATTTACTTGTTTGAATGTCCCCGTGTAGGGGCCGTGCTAGCCTGAGATTGAAATCTCTGAAATATAGACACTGTCGGTTTGGGAACCGGAATCCTCACCCTTGTAGTGTAATGTGTAACGAGTGTAGCTAACCAGGCCAGCTGAGATACTATGGCGACAATTGTGACGTCAATGTGTGTCAGGTCAAGTGAGGCGCCTTGACGTACGCTTTAACCAATGTAGCTAACTAAGCCAGCAGTGTAGTGTTGTGTTATGGAGTAGTATTAAGTAGCGTAGCGTAGTGTACCTAAGATAAATCCGCCAGCAAGTCGATGCAGATATAAGATCGATATAATGCAAAGGTTCATTAGTTTGTCCAATGCGCTTACACATCTAGTCTTTTATATAGCGCAGTTTAAGAACTCAAACGTGATGACCAATCGATGTCATATGTAAGCGTCCTGGCCAAAAATCATGACGGTTTTTCTCTACACCGTTTGCTCTTTCGAGGTTCTGAAATTTGTGGAGTGTTTCTGTCTACTCTCTCAGTTCTCCTATCTTTCCGGTCAGGGCTAATACGGGATTGCTCATTCTACATCTAAACTCATTGCTCATTCAGGTCTAAACTTTAGACATTCTTCTAACTTGTTTACCCACCGTAACCTGGCTTCTGGTTTCTCTGACCCATAGGCATTCGACCCGGCTTCTCCAACGGTTTATGATTTTTGACTGCGATTTTGACATGAAGCAACCATCGGCTGATGCCTTGGGCAGTATGATAGCGGCGCTATATAAGTATTGAGATAAGATTTAGATTAGATACCCGGTCTGTTTGCTCGTTTACATTGATCGACATGTCTTTGACTTACCGTAATGTACATACACCAACGATTTACTCATCTGTTCACGTTATTTCGGCATTTATTAGGCGCCACTATCTAATGACGGCATCGATCGATGGTGCCGAGCAACTGTGAGTTAAGGACTTGCTCAAGGTCCCTACACAGTGACCGTCTCGGAGAAGGCTCGAACCCGTACTCTCCGCGTTACAAGCCGAACGCTCTATCCAACATGCTACCGTGCTCCACATCTGTTCGCTTGTCTGCTTGGTTACGTTGAAGTCCGCCTACTATAAGGTTGTGCATGCACATCAACGACTTACTTACTTATTTACTTGGTTGGTCGCTTGCTTGCATTGACAAACGTTTACTCGGAAAGCCATACATGTTTGTCGGCGACGCGAACATATAGACTGACTTTCCTGTTCGTTGCCGGGTTCATTAGCCTGAGTGCAGCAGGCAGGCAGTCAACTACATCACCCGAAATGGCCGCCGGTCTGACTGGGCAAGTGCCGGCTAACGATCGATATGACACGACGAAAAAAATAATTGAACACATTGTTCGTTGCTATGCGGTCTCCAGCTGCCGTCGCCTAATTACACCTAACGAGAGTCGTCTTCCGGTGGCGTCATTCAAACGAGCCCTCTCGAATTAGTCGGCTTACACGCTTCAGCAGCTTGCCCAAGCCGAATTAAAGGCTGGTCGTGTGCAAGTGTTGACCGAAATGCTTGACTAGCTGTCGGGAAATTTCTGTAGGCGGACCGCGTCGCCTTCTTATCTGATGGAGTCGGCATTAGGGTGTCACCCCGTCTGTCACCGACCACCCGGAAAGCTAACAACGCCGATAAGATCAACATAGGAGATTAGAGAGACAGATTAAGGGCGGAAGGACGGACGGACAGAGAAGGGCGGACAAGGAGAGGGACATCCATCTGTCCTTTTGTGTCTATCTATATCTCGCGGAGGCAGGCAAACAATTTGGCAGACAGACGGTCAGTGCGTAACTGCCTTACACCTGACTGATCGATTGACTATTTGACCGATTTAACTGACTGTATGATCGATTGACTGACTGACTGGCCGATTGACTTTAATGACTGACCGTTTGAGTGACTGAATCAATGAACGAACGAACGAACGAACGAATGAATAAATGCATATATGAAAGGATGGATGAATCACATTAAAATGCTGAGTTTTTCCATGATTCAGCCGGATTTCTACCGGGCGACACACACACACGTCTGGTAGAGATATCCGATATATATATATATATATATATATATATATATATATATATATAGGTGATGAGTTATCTGCCTGAAAACAGGTCCATTGGCTTTATGCCACCCTGGGATGAGATGAGTAAGGTGGTTTCCCGTTGCCTCCCTCACAGACAATTGTCCAAGGTCGCTATGCAGTGGTTTGAGACAGATTCGAACCCGCCACCCTCCATTTATGAGGCAACAACCAAACCACTACATCACCGCGTCCCACTATATATATATATATATATATATATAATTTATTAAAACACTCAAACACAATCTTAATCAAATTTCTGATGGCGGTTATGCACTGACCCCTAATAAAAACTAAATACTTTCATGAACGGCACCAATAATAAAAGTTTCATTGATGCTGTTGCTGTTGCTGCTGCTGATGGTGATGAAGGTGATGGTGGCGGCGACTGATTGATTGATTGACTGAATAAATGAATAAACGCATGAGCCAATTAATTTATTTATTTATTCTTTAAATATAGCATAGAATCCTTTCCTCGACTTACTTCTCAAGTTCTATTCTCTACTGCCCTCTCCCACCCTGTCATCTGATCTCCCTTCCAGCTTTCTCCTACCCTCAAAGTGACCCTTGTCCTTCCATGTTGTTTACTGTCTTGTCCTCTTCTCTCCTCAAAGGCCAAATGACGAACGTCTGCTGGGGGGACCCAGAACAGTTGACCCGATTCGACAAACCATATAAAGTCTCCTTAATGAGGCGGTCGTTGAAATGCGCAATTACGTTTTACTGCGCTGTAGACGGATACGGTGCCCATTAGGAAGTCAAGTCCCTCGACGACAGAGGATGCTAATGTCGCCACAACGCTTATCGACATGACTACCCGGCAGGAAAATAATCGTAATCGTAATCCCGAGATTTCTACAGCGTCCAACGAAAGCCACATCACGGGGACCAGCTTATTGACAGGCGTTCAGTCAAAACAAAATCGATAGGCAAAAGTGTTCAGTTCCAGGTCAAGATCCAAGAGAGAGGCAGATAGACAGAGTGGCAGCTGTGTTGGGTGAAGTTAGGGATTGGAGCGGAAAGAGGGATAAGAGGAAGAAGGGGAGTCAGGATAGGATCTGTGAAAGAGGAATGTTTTCAGTTTTGAGTGAAAGGCCAATGCAGAAATAGTGTGTCCTTGTTCAGTTCGACCATTGTGCGTCTGGCCTTAACCCGCAGGAGACAATCGATGGACGGTACTAACAGCGAAATTGTAATGTAAGTAAAAGTAAAGTATCCCATATCCCACAAGTTAGACGTAGGGAAGGCTCTCATCTTTTCTTTAGGCACTCGAGTCGGTAATGGATGATGTAATGTAATGTAATGTAATCGAAAATTTAAAAAGCGCCACTTCACGGAGGCGCTCCCGGCTCGACAGCCCAGAAGCACTGGGAAATAAGAAGGTCTTCAAGAGGGGGGAGAGACTAAGAAATTCTTGGCGTAGGTCTTTAGGGAGACCGTTCGAATCCCAAGGTCCTGGACACGGGGCCAGCGGACTGTAGGAGAGCAGACGGACAAGAAAGTCACACAAGGGTGAGGGTAAGAGGATCATTGAGTAGAGCAGGGTAGTTAGATGGCGAAGAGTTTACCATGATGAGTGGGTTGGAAGTACTACAGAGTTATGGGTTAGTGAAAGGACTTGATTTGAGTGGGGAATTTTCAACCATTGCTGTGAGTTTATGATAAGAGTGATATGGTGATGCTTAGGAGTCCTAGTTAAAGCTCAGGTAAGTGCATTGTGGATGAGTTTCAAGGCGCTTGCGTTGAGTGGATTCAACAGCTAATATTGACATAAATGTTTTCAAGTCATTGTACTTTGGAAATTTCTGTCTCATAAGGCTAGACAATAATAGGTTGATTTTAGCTCACACTGTTGTCCAAACTCTAGCTTTTGATGCATTTTATCAAAGTGTCAACAGGCGGTGTCTGTGTCCTAGGCGTCAGATTAGACCTTCGATGCAGCCTAGAACATGGATAGGCATGTGCTGGAAAAGCTAACTTGGGAATTAACTAATCGTTAATCGGACACTTATCGTTGTTTGACCATCTTTGCCATGAAGATTTTGTCAGGCCAAGGTGGCTTTTCTAAGAGTTTTTCTTGTACACTTTGCGGCTGTCATACTCCGTCGCCCGCCTTTAGTCGGGTAGTGCCAGTGCAAAGGTTGGTTAAAAGGAGGAGGACTACCCTAACCATCTTCGTTATGACGCAGCGTCGTTAAACAGAAAGACTACCATACCATAATCGCCAGGCTTATGTCACTTTACAATTTATGTAAGGTAAGTTCGATGTCAACGGCTATGATAGCTATTCAGCGATTTGGTGTTTTATTGTACATCTATTCTGCAACATCTCTGTCTGGCTGGCTGTCTGCCTCTGTCTCTGTCTGTCTCTTTGTGTATGTTGCAACAAAAAGTGGATGTCTTTGACATTGACTTTGACATGACTTTCACTTTGACTGCAGTTTCCCAAAGTAATCAGAGTAGGGCTGCAAAAGTTAACGATTAATTAATCGATTAATCGTTAAAATTTTTTAACAATTAAATTTTTTTTAACGATTAATCGACCCATCACTTACAAATGTACCGGAAGTCAAAAAGTAAAAACATGGCGGCCGAGAAATATAAACAAATTTCCGGACGATTACACGAACATTTTGGTTTTAAACTATTGACTGACGGGAATGTTGAAAATGTTGATAAAGTTTATTGTATCCATTGTGAGAAATCGTTTGCCTACCATGGTTCTAACACTTCGCTTACTTATCACCTGCAAACCAAACATCCACTACAGTATCAGAAACTTCCGCTGAGACAGTCTACACCAGCATCATCTACTTCATCTACTTCGAAGCAGGGTACTTTGAGTCACTTTTGTCGTTCATCAGATCGTCCAGTCAGCGTTACTTTACAGCGTGATATTAAAGTGGCACTTGCAAATTGGATTGCTAGCAGTGGCAGGCCAATATCAATAGTAGATGACGACGGCCTTCAGGAAGTATTACGAACAGCATTGCAAAATGCCGAATATAAGCTACCTTCCCGCGGCACTATTGACAAACTGTTGAATGACATGTATAACAGCAAGATTCATATTGTTAAAGAATCGGTGAAAAACGCAAAGGGAATTGCGCTGACATCTGATTTTTGGACATCTCTAGGCAACGAAAGTTATTGTGGAGTCACTGGCCATTGGATTACCGACGACTGGAAATTGAAAAGTGTTGTTCTTGAGTGCGTGAACGTTGTCGAACGTCACTATTCTGATACAAAATGGAGATGAAAGTTCCTGAATCCGTTGACCCTCTACAATGGTGGAAACTTAATGAACACCGATATCCGAAATTGTCATTCCTTGCCAAGACCGTTTTGTGCATACCAGCTACCTCAGTTCCATGTGAACGATTGTTCAGCTCGGCTGGTTATATTGTCAATAAGACCCGCTCATCACTTGAACCAAATAATGTCAACACACTTGTCTGTTTGCGTAGTTGGTTAAAAGATGACATATAAAGAAGACATTCCAGTGTTATTTCGATTTTCGACAAGTACGTTTAATAAATGTTACTTATGACACCATAAATTTTAATTTTTGGCTTTAATCGAAATTAACTATTAATTAATCGTTAATTTTTCAAAAGTTAACTATTAAATTTAAATTAATCGTTAACAGCCCTAATATTATCAGAGTAATCTGTTGAAGGTGGCTTTGTATGTGCATGCGTTTTTGAAGTGTGTTGTATATTTGGATGTTTACAGCTGCCGCGGAAGAACGTTGCAGTTTCTCGAGAGCAACCCGCTGCAAGTGGCTTTGTATGTGATGGTCTTGCTGGATGCTGTTGTTGTTATTTCCGAAATACTTCTCGACCTTCACGCCATGCGAAGTGTGTACAGTGTCTTTCGTAATCGTAATCTTAAGTGCACATTTATATAACGCCTTATAAAATCTCATCAAAGATCCTCCCAGCCTGACAACACGTTGAAAATGAATAGTCTTTAACCGCTGGTGAAATACAGGCAGAATAGATGAAGGACAAGAAGCTCAAGTCGCAGGTTGCATAGCAGCTGGTCCAGAGTGAAGATAAAATGTAAATCTACACGTTTTTCTATAGCGACCGTATGGCTTTGAACCTGCTTATTTTCAGTGAATTTATCTGGTGAAATCAATGGGTGCTACGCCATTTAAGGTCGTAAGTCCCCATGTACTGACCGTGCTAGCTAGATCAGGTGGTGTATACATTATTTAACAACATAACTGGTGCAAAATTCTAAAATATAGTAAGATTTCCATGCTAGTCATTTACACAAGTTGGCTGCCTCTGTTTCGGTGGACTGACTTTCTGGATATTGACCTGACTGCGGCTGGAATTTGGTGCGCCATCGGTTGATGCCTTGTGCATTAGACGTTGCAGCAATAGAAGTTTCTAATTAATAATAATAAGCCAAAATTTACTCAGCTTTGGCACTTTCATCCATATTTTGTAGGCAAAAAACTAAATGTATTGTAACTGCCGCCAAAATACTATCATGAAAAGTCAGTCCAGCTTCGGCAGGTCTCCCTGACCCTTCGGCTTGACCTTTAAACTCTAACATCAATCATTGTGAATATCGATTGTTGTTATTTGATGCTTCGCCAACAAATGGCCTCAAATTCGACTCAAAACTGTCTCGATGGACTTTGCTTAAAGGACGTCAGGCAAATTGTTTACACATTACTCACTGTATCACCACACCATAGAATCTATGCCGGCCGCACCAGCCGAGAGGTACCTAAGCGACGAAACAATCGTTCCATATAATAATATAAAACGTGTTTTTCAAGAGCGACCGTATGACCTTGACCCTCCTCATTTTCAGTTAACTTATTGGAAGAGATCCTTCACCCAGTGCAGAAGTTTTGCTGTGGTTGGTCCTGCTTTTTTGGAATGGTCTTTCAAATGACCTACGCCAGGAATTTTTTAGTCTCTCTCCCCTTCTTTTCCGCAAGCGCTCGAAGACCTTCTATTTCCCAGTGCTTCTGGGCTGTTGGGCCGGGACGCCTTTGAGGAGTTTATCTTGAAGTGGCGCTTTATAAATTTTCGATTACTTTACATTACATTCACCACCGCTGCCCGTTTGAACGGGCGCCACGCCATTTAAGGTCCCCTTGTTAGCCCGAGATTAAAATCTCAGAAAAATAGCGACTATCGGAATGAGAACCGACATCCTTACGCACAGAAGCACCATAGAACACGCAGGGGCTCGAACCTGCTGGTGTCTTAGAAACCGGACGTGCATTCCCGAAGGTCTAAAGGCAACAGGTCTCCCGCTTTATAGGATATAAGACCGTTTTATGTAGCGTCTGCCATCTTCTTCTCGTTTTTTTATCCTCGGAAGTCATTTGCATGAGCTGACGTTTAATGGCTCACAGTGTAATCAACCGCTAAAATTGAGAAGTAAGCGGGTCGTTAAACAGCCAACAGCCGTTTCCTAGGCAACATAATGGCAAGATCAGATTTTTACTTGATATAGGGGCCTACCAGCAACGTCTACCATGTCACACGGGACTTGCAACCCGTTATTTCTTTAATAAATCTTCTGGAATTGTGGCGTTCAGAGGGAATTTTACGTTTGACCGAGCGCCACAAATTTATCAACTAATCTAGACAAATAGTAACGATATACAAATATTTTAAACGTCACAACTTTACTTGGACTGCTCTATTTTTTTGGGAAGGTCAGTATAGCGAAGCGACATCGGATCTCTTCGAAGCGATGAACTTCATCAAGCACTCGTTCTCTGCAGACCTCGATGATTACAACGGCGACAATATTCAATATGTTTTAAGTACTCTACGGGCAAAGCATGCCCTTTTATTATCGTCAAACGTTTCGGAGCAGCCTATGAATCATGCAGGACGCCATGCTGTATTTCCGCACTCGCTGCAATCGGCGTCCGTGATTGGCCATAAATCATCGCGACGTCACGCCAGCGAGGACCCGGTCACCAGCGCCGTCAACGCCGTTTCTGCTAAGGCGGCGTCGGCGTTTGTGGACAATCCTAAAACTCGAACTGGGAAACGAATCAGGCGCCTGACGACTGTAATTGGCGATTATAAAATGCCAGCAGACGACAGCATCGTGCCAGCAAAATTCAATAAATCTCTTATGCAATCTATCTACGCTTCGAAAACTGCACAGACGAAGGCTATAGCCGGGCGAAAAGATCTTGCACAGTCGACCCTAATCGAAGATGACGTGTTGGAAAGTGATTCGAAAACGATAAACAGAGAGAGTGCGATAAATGTCACCGGCCCGGCACTGTCCAGGGACAAAAATTTCAGTTCTGCCCTGTCGCAAGAAGATCGGATTGAAAAGTCCGACTCACTTCGAAACGCTTCGGCCAAGTATTATAAGGATTACTCGTACTCAGAGAAACTGCTGAAAATAGCTCACATCCTGCATTACATCGGAATAGCAATTCTAGGATTTTTCGTTATCCAGGTAAGTCGCAAATAATTTGATCAACTTGTCCTAGAGTTGTCGGCTGTGTTCAGAAATATACTCGTCTATATGTCGATGTGTATAATTATATACATACATACATACTATCTCTACTCTGGATAGGAGAAGGATATATGTATATATCCTTTATGTCTAAATAAAAGAACATAATTATGTACCCCTCATCGTATATATACAATATATTATACACATATGTATATATAATGAGGACTCTGATGAGTCTCTGAGAAGAGGCGCTATATAAATCTGGGTTTACAATTACAATTACAACATAGGAATACAGCGTATTTGTTACTTTTTCCTGGCTCATAAGTTGAATGTTGGTCGTGTCACACGAGTGTGCAGGTTCGATCCCCATCTGTGTTGAGACTTTGAGCAAGTCCTTGTCGTACAAATGCTCATCACCATCAATCGACGTTTGGTATTAGATAGTGGCGCTAGAAAAGTAATAGAAAACAAATAAATAATACATTGGCCTAGATTTTTGAGGTCAAACTAATTAATTTTCTGACCCGTCTTTATGGAATGATCTTATGGATGTAAAAAATACATCAATTCTCAGCCATTTCAAGAACAGAATGAGAAATACCTTGATTAATATGTACTGGTTTACAAGCTATCAGAACTTTGTGATGTTTTTGCCGCAAGGATTGCTTAAATAATTAACATTTGGATCAAAGCAGTGTTATTTTTCAGTGCACATTTGCTCTTCGAATTTCTGTTATGTATAATATTAAATTAAATTGTATTGTAAAGTAAAAGTAAGGTATCCCATATCTCACAAGTGAGACGTACGTAGAGTAGGCTTTCATTTCCTTTTCTTGGCCCTTGAGCCTCCAATGGACGAATCGAAAGGTCCTGGACACGGGACCAGTGCATCGCAGGACTTGTCGTTTACTTCCCAGCTTACTCTGGTGCCAGTGTCGAGCCCTGTGTTGGTCCGTCGCACCTTTTTCGGTTGACCCACTGTCCTCAGCATAAATTCTTTCCCGTAATATTGTCATAAAATTGGTTTTGGTTTGATGTTGATGTTGAAAAGTCAGTGGATGGCTATTCAAAATTTTTGGCAATTCTAATTATAATGCTTTTGTGAAAGCTGTAATATTCTTGAGAGCAGTTGCAGCAACATAATTTTTAACGACGACGACGAGGGTGGTGATGATGATTATGATGATAACGACAAAACAGTTAAGATTGTTGTCGTTAATTGCGATGATGATAATGATGATGATGGCGGCCACGACGACAGCGAGGGCGATGATAATGGTGACGACAAATACAATGACGATGTTGTTGTTAATTATGATGATAATGAAGAAGAAGAAGAAGATGATAATGATGATGACGATGATGATGACAGCTACGAAAAGGACTAAGGTAAAACTACGATAACGACAATGCTAATATCTATGATGAATGCGGCAATAATCCGTCAACGATAATAAGGATGATAAGGAAAGAGGACAGGAAGAAGTGGAGCAGGAGACAGAACCCGCGCAAGAGGAAAGAAGAGAAGAAGAAAGAGAACTCTGCGAGAAAAAGAGCTCGGACATAACATAAATTATCCGAAGAGGATGAAATAGAGGACAGAAATAGAGGACATAAGTAGAGGACAGAAATAGAGGACATGATGGAGGACAAAGAGGCTTAGTATTGTCAGATTATCCACATCGTGACTGACTGGCAGGATTTTCAATTCTGTCTGTTTCAGCGATTCAGAAAAATTGCTCCAGAGAAAGTCACGGAATATTCAGCGTTGGTCGACGAATAAGAATAATCCCTATCGATCGTTTCCCTTTAACGGAATTGAATCGAGTTCTGAAAGAGTCTGCTGAGCCTAAACAAGAGATCGATCCTAAAATGAGTCTGTGTCAAAGCCAAAGTCTGAGCCTAGTCTTAATTCTGAGTCAAAGCCAAAGTCTGAGCCTAGTCTTAATTCTGAGTCAAAGCCAAAGTCTGACCTAGTCTTAATTCTGAGCCAAAGCCTAAGTCTGAGCCTAGTCCCGAGACTGAACTAGAAGTAATCGATCAGGTCGAAGTAGTACTAATTGATGAGATCAAAACAGTATTAGATCCAAGAAGCCGTAATTGCTTTTAGTAGCCCATAGTAGTAATTAATTGAATAATTCTAAGCAGCAGAAATTCATTAGAATGGGTCATGTTTTAGGTATCGTTGAAGATTTTCGGAATGGGTTTCGATTTCTTCAAGAAAAAATTCGAGGTACGCTCTCTTTCTCTCTCTCTCTCTCTCTCTCTCTCTCTCTCTCTCTCTCTCTCTCTGTTTATCTCTCTCTCTAATTTTCTCTCTCTTTTTTTCTCTCTCTTTCTCTCATTCTCTCTCCAGATATTTTTCACATCTATGTATGAATATATGTATGTATGTATGTTTGTATGCATGCATGTATTTATGTTTAGGCCCTACGTGTATGTAGGTACGTGCATGTATCTTTGTGTGGGTATGTATGCCTGAAGCACTGATTGAAGAAATACAATATTATATTTTTGTGGCACGGTTTCTCTTGAACAGATATTCGATGCCATCATCGTGTTGACGTCATTTGGCCTTGACCTTGTGTTTATCGAGGGCATAGCAGGAGATCAGACGGAGGAGGCGATAGCCCTTCTCATCATCTTCTTGCTGTGGCGTATCCTCCGAATCGTCAATGGTGATGTCCTTTTCTATAACTGAAAGTGTAATTGTATTACACATTTGTGGAGCGCCGATTCAATAAAGACGTTTCAATAGACCCCTAAATTAGGCTTTAACAATTACCACTTTTCTATGAGCCGTTAAATCAGTCTCTAGTGATCTGGGCTTTTCTATAGGCCATTATAAGAGGCTTTAATTATGAGTCGCTTTCGGTAGGTCCTTAAATTAGGCTGTAGTCATTGGACATTAGAAAGGTGATGGTTAAGGAAGATGATACACACTTGTTCACATGCTTCTATGGAAACTCACCAGAAGGATACAATTTTAACTGAGACACCGCGCCCTCATTTCTTAAATGGCTTTTGAATAAACGCCGCCAATTAGGCTTATCGTGAGCTTGAGATTTTGATATCAACATTTCAAAGTCGCGTGTAATATTGATAGTTCAATCTTGATGACGCTTTCTTCTGCAAGCGAAGTAAAAGCCGCTGAAGTTGTATGAATGTGAAACGTTGAGTGCAGTAAAACATTCAAAATTTACTGACATCTCTAACCTTCGAAAAGGAATTTATTTCTCCCCACTTAAGATACGAAACTTACGCTCTTACGCCTAAGCTCCGTTTCATACAGTTTTGTTTTCCGTCACTCTATCTTCAAGTTTAAAGTATTTCTACGACTTTTCAGAATGTGTTTTAGTTGTTGCTTAAGAAAGTAAAAGGAATTTTCTACTTTTCTAACTTTCTAAATTTTAAAAAATATTTTTAACCGCATTATTGATTTTTTCTTTCGTATATATATATATATGCGTATATATCTATTTATATATTATTATTTGAAACATACATATATATGTATATATATATATATTCTTAATTGAGTTACTTTAACTCTATTTCTCCTGTTTGACTTTCCTGATAGTTTCCTCTTTCTGCTCCTGTTTATCATTGTTCGTCCGCTGTCCCTCTTCGTTCATAATTCTTTCTCTCATTCTTTCTCACATTCGTTCTCTCTCTCTCTCTCTCTCATTCTTTTTTCTCTCCATTTCTTTCTTTCTACGTCTCTCCATAGTTTCTATTTCTCTCTCTACTTCTCTCTCTCTCTCTCTCTATACCACTCTCTCTCCGTCTCACTCTGGATCTCTCCACCTCTCACTTTCCCACTATCTTTCCTTCCTGTTTACCTCTCTTTCTTACTCTTTTCTCTCTCTCTCTTTCTCCCGCTCTCGCTTTCTCTCTTTTATACTTTCTCACTCTGTGCATTATCTCCTTTCCTCCATCTCTCCATCCCTTCCTGTTTCTCTCCCTATCCTTTCATCTCTGTCTCTCTCCGTCTGTCTATCTCTCCTCTTGGTTAAACACCCTCTCTTCACATCTGCCTATCGCGAGCCTCAATTTATGGCAGCTAATTAGGACATTATTCGTCCGGCTCAGTAGCTGCCTACCCCTCTCCTTTCCACAAGATGACCAGCTGGTCATAACCCCCGCCCGTGTTGCGCCCGGGCTGGACATGCGTGGTCAGTTGCCGGACAGTCGTGTGCCGGTCATTCGTTAGGTGGCGTCCGACAGGCGTAACGTGACCCGACATCTGGAATTGGAAATTTCTCCAGAGGTCACCGCACATGCGACCTTCACGACTTCCGCTTCAGCGACGCTAGACTCCTAGTGAAATCTACTGGCCGATGTCGTCGTTGGCTATCTCTACGTCTGTCTGTTTTTCCGTCTGTTCTGGCTGTTGTGCCTCCGTCTAAGTCTCACTTGCTGTCTGTTTATCTGTCTCTCTCTCTTCGTCTTCTGTCTTCGTTGCCTCCTAGTGACATCTAGTGGCGAAATGGTCTCCGATTTGTCTCTGCATCTGTGCCTCCTTCTCCTTCTCACTTTCTGTCTGTTTATCTGTCTGTCTGTCTCTCTCTCTTTCCGTCTTCTGTCTTCATTGCCTCCTAGTGACATCTAGTGGCGAAATGGTCTCTGGTCTGTCTCTTTTCATGTTGGTCTGTCTATCTGGAAGTCTCTTTGTTTGTTTGAATGTATGCTTCTCAGTCAGGCTGTTTGTTTGTGTGGCTGTCTGTGTGTATGACTGTCTGTCTTCGTAACATCCTACAGAACATCTACTGGGCAGTATGATCTTCGATGTGTTTCTTTGTCGTCTGCGTGTCTGTCTGTAAGTCTCATTGTTTTTCTGTTTATCTGTTTGTGTTTATGTCTATGTTTATGTTCATGTTTCTGTCTGTCTGTCTGTCGGTCTGTCTGTCTGTCTCTATGCTTAGTTCTTTAAGTATTTCAGCAGGAATCAATTGTGCGTCAAGGGATGGTACAAGGTCCACGCATACCAACCGATTGTCTCAGGGGAGACTCGAACCCGTACACTTCTTGTTACAAGACGATCTCTCAACCAATCCACAGTCGGCCAGAGCTTCGTGTATTTTGTTAATAGGCTATCTTGCATAAGGGGTTGGCGATAATATAGTGCTGCACTATCAAGCCAGAGGTCAATAGTTCAAATCAGCGCTAGGGAACGAAGTACATTATTTATTTTCCAGTAACGACGCTTCTTAGTGAACTCAATTATATGATGAGTACGTTGACTGGGAGCTGTTGGTGGAAGATCAGACGTCAAGGAAGAGAACTTGCCACCTACCATTATATGCTGAGGCTAAGAAAATGAAGTCGTTAATACTTCTTCTGCTTGTTGTTGTTGCTGTTGTCGTTGTTGTCGTTGTTGTTAGTGCTGTTGTTACTGTTATTGTTCTTCTGTCTTCTGTCTTCTGTCTTCTTCTTCTTCTTCTTCTCCTTCCTTTTTTCTTCTTTTCTTCTCCTTTCTTTCTTTCTTTCTTCTTCTGTCTTCTTCTCCTCCTCCTCCTTCTTATTCTACTTTTTCTTTTTCTTTTTCTTCTTTTTCTTCTTTATATTCTTCTTTCTTTCTTTCTTCTTCTTTCTCTTCTTCTTCTTCTTCTTCTTTTTATTCTTTATGTTTTTCTTTCTTTTTTCTTCTTCTTTCTCTTCTTCTTCTTCTTCTTCTTCTTCTTCTTCTTCTTCTTCTTCGTCTTCTTCTTCTTCTTCTTCTTCTTCTTCTTCTTCTTCTTCTTCTTCTTCTTCTTCTTCTTCTTCTTCTTCTTCTTCTTCTTCTTCTTCTTCTTCTTCTTCTTCTTCTTCTTCTTCTTCTTCTTCTTCTTCTTCTTCTTCTTCTTCTTCTTCTATTCCTGCTTCTGCTCCTTCGTCTTCATCGTAACAAGACGATGGGCGTCACCGAGTAGTAACATTTTTACCAAATGAACGTCTGCAAACGCTTCTCTTCTTGGAATCGATCGAACGCGGTCAATCAGTTTCACCTGATTCTCTGACGATCGATCATGCAGCTGCCCTTTAAGGTCGAGGCTTGAGATCCAGACTATAAAATTGTCAGTATCTTATTGAACGGTGGGTGTATCGTCTACGCAGAGGCCTCTCCTCTCCTTTTTAGACGTTGCTGAGTCATGGTGGCAGCTTAAACCAAACTGTCAAATCGTCAAATCTAAGATCAATGAAAAATAAAGGAAAGGGAACGTTCGGCGAGCTTTCACTGAACAATCTTTTGGCACATGTAGATGACGATATAATGATATAGAGGATGATATAGACTAAGTCATAAACGAGTATATTTACATACATATATATAACCCTTTCATGATCTTAAAATGTGAATAAAAATGATAAAGACTTAAAAGGACATTAGACATTCTTATGAAAGGAACCGTTGGTTAAATGCTTTGATGACTAAAGAGGTTCTAAAAATTTCTAGATTCGGTCGACCTTTCTAACCTTCAGGAATTTCCAGTGGATGTATGAATGGAGTAGTTTACCGTGAGCTAGGAGCCATGAGGATACACCCGCACGATACAGACTAAATATTGAAGAAAATAACATATAGGCTTACTGTATTCATTACATTGTATTACGCTTGATGCGTTGAGTTTTTGACAAATTGTTATTGTTATTATTACTGTTATTGTTATTGTTACTGTTATTGTTATTGTTACTGTTATTGTTATTAAATAGAAGACAGGCCCTACTTATATCGCGCTAATTTATAAATTCACCTCAAAAGCTTGGGTAGCTGGGAAAAGGTAAATCTTCCTGAGAATGTGACGAATGCCCCATCGCTGGACACATTCAAGTCACGACTCAAGACACATCTTTTTAGGATATCTTATGACTGCAGTTGATTTTTGAACCGTTGTACAGCGCCCTTTTCTTCGGCCTCGGCTGTGCTACGGCGCTATATAAATTGTCTTATTATTATTATTATTATTATTATTATTATTATTATTATTCAGTTGTTTGTGCAATGTGATAAAGAAGAAAAGGGTCATACAAAACAGGTGGTAGTGATTCCATTGTTGAGGACCAGCCAGCAGACAGCCATGGAAGCCACACGTCTTCTGTGGTAAGTTGGGACTAACTGTTGGATAGATGGGGCTGATCTTATGTTTACCCTGGCGGAAATTGAATTGTATTTGTGTCACATTTTATGTATCGTTATGTGATACACATAATTTGTGAAGTATTGTCTAATTTTGTCTAATAAATCTTCCTGAGAATGTGACGAATGCCCCATCGCTGGACACATTCAAGTCACGACTCAAGACACATCTTTTTAGGATATCTTATGACTGCAGTTGATTTTTGAACCGTTGTACAGCGCCCTTTTCTTCGGCCTCGGCTGTGCTACGGCGCTATATAAATTGTCTTATTATTATTATTATTATTATTATTATTATTATTATTATTATTATTATTATTATTATTATTCAGTTGTTTGTGCAATGTGATAAAGAAGAAAAGGGTCATACAAAACAGGTGGTAGTGATTCCATTGTTGAGGACCAGCCAGCAGACAGCCATGGAAGCCACACGTCTTCTGTGGTAAGTTGGGACTAACTGTTGGATAGATGGGGCTGATCTTATGTTTACCCTGGCGGAAATTGAATTGTATTTGTGTCACATTTTATGTATCGTTATGTGATACACATAATTTGTGAAGTATTGTCTAATTTTGTATTGTATTGTATTGCTTGCAGTTTGTGCATTCTATTTATCCATTGTGTATTGTTGTATGTATCGATTCTGCTTATTGCTCTGCATGGTATTTATGGTTTTATGTTTTGCAGGGATAATGGTGACGTCAAAGAAGCGTCAGGAGTTTCGGATTCAGATTCTGAAACGGGCGAGAAGGAGAGCTCAGAAGAAAATCGAATACTTGGAAGATGACAAAAACTGGAAAGAGGTAGGTACACCATAAAACTGATCATTATCAGCATCTCATTTGGCCGATATTATTAACTCCGCCAATGCCTTTAGTCGGTTAGTGCCAGTCCCAAGCCTGGTTAAAGGAGGAGGGCGACGTCAACGGCCTTTGATGCCATAAGATGTCGTTAAACATTGGAACTACTATACTGATCTTATTCAGGCTGTTGCCTACTCCAATGGTTTCCTTAACTTTCTAAAAGATCAGTCATAATGCCGTGTAAACGATACACCTCAAAAATAGTTTCAAAATACTGGTCAGCATATCTACGATTTTATAGGCTTATTCGTTATACTTACGTATAATACGTTAGACTGTATTCTCAAAGGCGCTTTTAACATCGGTGTACTCGATGTACACACCGAGGGACCGCAACGGCTCCAATTACAATGGACTCCAATCACGATTTTAACACCTTGGTTAATTTACGTGAGGCCAGAGTCTGGATGAGCCCCTTGGAGAGCTTACACCGAGACATTAAAAACCATAAAAGCTCCTCTGTGTATTCCTTTCTAACAAAGTCCCTGAATTTTCCTAAATGATTTCTGTTGAGCCCTTGTGAGTATGGTTATATCAATTGACGTTCAACACTGGAATAAATTAAGCGAGAACGTTGCAGTATAGAATGAATAAATATAGAATAAATAAAGATAGAATAAATATGGGATAAATTAATATAGCATAAATAAATATAGAATAAATAAATAAATATAGAATAAATAAATATAGAATAAATATAGAATAAATAAATATAGAATAAATAAATATAGAATAAATATAGAATAAATATACCATTTGTCTCAAGCTTCTTTGTCTATCACGCAACCTCAGATTTTCCATTAAAGAAATCGTACATCGATCCATCGCCGTCTTTCCATTTTCTCTCAACCTACACTCAAGTATTTTCATGCCCTCGCTGCCTTTTGTGTACCATGATACATGTTCAAATACATTTCCGCATTTGACAACGGGAGATATGACGCAATGGTATCTCACAGGCTATAGATCGTAAGTACGTAAGACTATAACGCGATAATAGGATCCCTGACAATACCCGCCTACATAAAGTTCGTTCTTTTAGGAAGAAATCAGACGATAGTTTACACCACCATTGGGAGCAACTCGTTTTATCAGCCTCTGGCGAACACAGTGTAGGCCAACCTTAGACGATTCCACGCATTCGTGAAATCAATATTTAGCCAAATAATTCGATCGTTGTGCGACGTTTCCGCTGCACATAAGAACGACCACATGTGACTTTATGCCCCAAAACCCAGCAAATATATCTTAAAGCACAAGTCATTTTATGTGCGAAATTATTAGAACGCGGTATTCGTTATAACTTGCGCGGATGTGGACTCAAGTTCCGCGTTGTAACGGGTTGGTGGTGTAATTGGAAATTTACAAGACAAGGGTTGAAAAATTCGCCTCAAAGGCTCTTGGACACACACATACACCAATACATACACATAGACACACATATATATACATGCATTAATACATATATACATATATACACTTACATACGTACATAGGCTACATACATATATACATACACACATGCATACACAGATACACATACATACATATACACTACATACATACATATACACATACATACATACATATATACATATACATATTTTCACACATACATATATAGACACATACATACATACACACATATATGCATACATACATACATACATATATATACACATACATTTATATGTTACATACATACGTACATACATTTATGTTACATACATCTATACATACATACATACGTACGTACGTACATACACACATACATGCACACATACATACACACATACGTACATACATATATAGGTTACATGCATATATATATATACATACACACATGCATGCTGTTGAATCGACTGCAGAGAGAAATTACGAACCTTCGTCGACTGTGTTCAGACAGAGGAGCCCACGACGACGAAATCACGGCGTGTAAACCGCGACGTCGAAGTGAGTAGAAACCGCTAAATGTCAAATTAAGAAACCCCAAAATGGGTCTTAAGCCCTCAATCGTTTGATTTGAACATCCATAGTAGCAAATACTTTCAATATTCTCGCTTCTTTGCTTAATATTCACACGACCTATTCCTGTATTTGCAACTGAAATGTAATTAACCAGAATCTTGATGTAAACTCCCTTCTATGGTGCCTCTGTTAAGGATTTTTGCCATTATTATCATTATTATTATAATTGTTGTTGTTATTATTATAATTATTGTCTTCATCATTATCATTATCTTTAATATTATTATTAATAATAATATTATTATCATCATCATCATCATAATCATCATCATTATCATCATCATTATTATTATTTTATCCGAGGAATTTTTGAACCTTCAGAATTTCAGAAATTAGGAATTGCATTATTCTGGAATAGCTAGTCTTCGGGTGATGTCCAGCACGGTGTCAGAAGTGCTGTGAAAAGCGATTGCGTTGAAACGCTGGATTACTATTATTATTATTATTATTATTATTATTATTATTATTATTATTATTATTATTATTATTATTATTATTATTATTATTATTATTATTATTATTATTATTATTAACAGGTCACGGTGTTTTACTCCTTGTATTTATCGCGTTGATTTTGTAGCGATATTTCAGAAGATGGACACCTCAGTGGGCTTGTCGACAATCGCTTCCCTCTCCCTCGGGGTCTCGATGTCCATGACTGGCACAGGTCGCACCCTCATCAAGACCCTCGGAGCAGGGGCTCCACCAGCCACCCCATCCTCTTCCCATGGGTCACGGTTGACCGCCGACCGTCGACGCAGCTTCAACCAGCTCTTCTCCGTGCTCCACGGAACGCAGGGAGCATCCACAGGGGGAGATCGATCGAGACGAGCAAGCTTCGTCGGTTTCCTTCACCAGAATCGAACCCCGGACCTTGGGGCTCCGAGTGCAGGCACTAACGAAGGCCAGAGTCTGCAAGACCGGAAGCTGCCAAGGCCAGGCTTTCGACAGGAAGACCCAGAACGGCGAGCTACGGAAGAGGTTGAGAGGTTGAGCAACATCTCCTCGAAAAGACGAAATTCAGCCGTCGATCGAACAGACAGTAGACAGAGAGTGGACGGCACTGACCAAAGGGAAGGATCGCTATTCGGAATAGTGCAGCATGCAGGTACAAAACCAGTTTTTCGTCTGCAGATTGCTTGTCCACCATGACCTACCTTCTGTTCTCTCTGACCTCTGGTCACTGACCTTGACCTCTGTATCTGAACCTGATTTGCAACAAGCCGAGTCATTGAATGCAGTTACGAGGATCAAACTGGAACGGCCTATAGTGAAGAAAGGCTTACAAAATCTATAAGGTTTGTCTACCTAGCAGTGGGTCCAGGATTGCTTGCGTGGTGGGGCAAGGGCATGTCCAGAGGGGCGTCACATTCCGGCAGTCCACCATGCACGGGTCTAGTCTGCAGGACCCCGGCATGTAACCAAGAGGAACCGGAGGAACCCCCGCGCCTATGGCTAAACCCGCCCCTGACAGCCAACTAAGGTCCATCTGTAACCGTTATCTCCAGACTTCTTCAGTAACTTGAACAGCTAAGTCGTGGAATCAGCCTATTCACAGGGGCTTTGTCGAAAATTAAGTCGGTGAGGGGTGAATGATCAGGTAGGGTTGTAAGTGCAGATCCTTAGGGTTAGACAGTCAGGTTAGCGCTTCATCTTCTAAGAGTTTCGAATCCTATGTGTCTTGGCCAAGGGCGGATCTTAGGGCAATCCGGTCATCTCCGTTATTTAATTTAGAAGGCCATTAAGTTGTCCTTAAAGCTGTTTGGCAAAGGCGACCCACAGAAATAGTAAAATTAAAGCACCTATAAAATAATACATCTTAAGAAAAGAAGGATAAAGAAGTCAAAAGTGTGTAAAAGGGCTGTAAATGGTGAAAATAGCCAGTGAGACCCAGAACAACTCAAAAGGACCTCTTTTGGGGAAGAGGGAAGCTTCGACCCTACTAATCTCGCCATAAATATGCCAGCACTTAACCTTTTTCGCCCAGGCGTTAGACATAAATGCTTTTAACCTATTTACCTTTCTTGCCCTGGTACTAGACATAGATGTGTCTCCGCTTAACCCTTTTCGCTTTTAACCTATTTACCTTTCTTGCCCTGGTACTAGACATAGATGTGTCTCCGCTTAACCCTTTTCGCTTTTAACCTGTTTACCTTTCTTTCCCTGGTACTAGACATAGATGTCTCCGCTTAACCTTTTTCGCTCAGGCACTAGACATACAATCGGAAATTCAAATCAGCCGAGAGCACGGCAAACGACAGCAGCTATACAGCTTCTGATGTGAGTGTAGGGACAATTTATCTAGCACAGGTCAATAGCAATACAATACCAAGAGCGCTTAAGGTGAAGTCGGCTACCAACGCTGGCAGACTGATGAATGGCAGATACGTGATGTCCGCTCAGCTATTCCGATCACGCTGGTAAAACAAGCCGCCTTCCTCAGTTGAGTGTCATCGACAACCTTTATGGTACCATTGAGGGTAACGTCTGCCAGCAGCCGATAAGAATCGTAATCGTCAGTGCACATTTATATAGCGCTTCTTTAGAAAAATTCCGAAGAGGTGCCCCCGAAAAGGCAACGAACAACCACGTTGAATGATCGTCAACCACTGACAGAGCAGAGGCTGAGAAAGAACAGAAGACTTGCCTGTTCCTGAATGAGGGACCGACAAAGGCGATGCCACCATGTTCCATTGTGAAAGAATGCAGCCGAAGCACTTGTATATATCATTTGTCTAGTACTAAAGCACAGCCTTTGACAAGACAAAGATGGGGTAGACTCAAGGGGCTGTTGTCTCTGTGCAGTGGAAGCTCCGTCAATTTCACAAGATATAGCCAACCATAGAACTAGAACTGAACCATTGAACCCGTGCGAGAGAAATGAAAGATCACAAGACCGCTCAGCCAACAAGCGCCTACCTTTTGAAAGTCATGTCTTGAAACAGCGGATACTAGTATAGCCAGAACCCTCGCAGGCATAAACTGTTTGGTGATAAATAACAGTCACTGTAACCGTTAGCCAGAAATTATTGTGGCCTTAGGAAGTAATGATAAAAATACTGTCTCGCAGCAGGCCGCAAAGAATATTCTTGAACAATACAATATAATACAACTGAAATTTGATAATTCACCCTTGGCACACCAGTACGAAAGAACAGACACCACTTACAGAAAGAGAACATCTAAGGCACAATTCCTGGATCCCGAGCTCGGCGAAGATCCAAGACGACACGGATCGATAACATCAAGTTGTGGACTGATTTATCGTTCGACCAGTTATTTTAGGAGACAAGGGACAGAAGTAGATGGCACAAAATTGTCCGTGGTGCAGTCAATCATCGGCTTTTTGGACGGTTGAAGACAAGACCCGTGACAAAGTTCAGAAACGCAAATTGAAGCCGGGCAGCGGGAAACATTAGGAACTATAAACATACTGGAAGATGTGAGTTATGGTAATGTTCGCTTAGCGATTCCGAAGCTCTGACGTCATATCAAAGACTATATATCAACCAGAGTCGCCCTAACTGCGAACGACTCTATGTGCAGTCCATGACAGGAGTGACGTCTAGCGTGTTACTACAAGTTGGCATTCTGAAAAAAGCCCTACGCTAACCACAGTAGACAATCATTCTACTTGCTTCCTTACTAACTTATCGCCTCGGACATTGTCAATTGCCTAGTCGATAATTTTATTAGTTACGCTCGGGCGAGCGGAAGATTTTGTCTCGTGCCTCGCTGGTGAAGTGAATTTTCCGGATTTTAAAAGGTTCCCAGGCCGAAGTCGAGGCTACTCGTGCGCAGATAACCAACCAATCGACGGGTCCGGATAGCATTTATCCGCAATCGAAAGATGAATTGGAGACTGGTTTTCATTGTTCGTCGGCGGCATCTAGCTCGACAGAACGAGAAACGTATCGATCTCCTAGAACTCCAGCTAAAACTGAGTGGTTTATTTTCTATTATTCGTCGCCTCTAACTTGATTAGACGGGTTTTTCGTTGTTCATTCGGAGTGGTTGATTCTTTTCAAAAGGTTTCGTCGGTTGCAGAGCCTTGTGTTTTGCCTCCGCATGCAAATGAACTTGAGTGAAGGTTATTGATCGACCAGGCGGAGATCGATGGGTTGACGAATATTAGATGCTGGTGAGGCTTGAGGACGAGGAAGGGAAACGGGGAAGCAGACGAACGAAGACAAACAGACACACATACGGACAGCAGGGGAGAAAGAAAGTTGGTCGAAGAGGAGGAACAATTAAAAAGAGCTTTTGGGAATTTTAAAGAGACTGTACGCTCTATCACTCAGTCTAACTGGCAGAAATAGCCAGAGTAGATATAAATACAGAAATACCCAGTCTTTATTTGTAGAATCCGCGAGTAAAATTTTTAAAATGAAATCCACAAAATCGCTTAGTTTACCGGCCCATGAAATAATAAATTTTCCTTAAAGCCTACTTAAACTTCGCTTAAGAGTGTCAGAAAAAGCAGGAGGACAACCGATTTTGCTCATTACGAAAGAGTACCGAGTCCAAACAGATTCTTACTAACCCTGTGACAACCTAAATCTTGCACACATTTCTTTTCAGTGGCAACCTACCTTTTCAACATACCTCATTAGCCTCTGGTACAAAAGCCTTATAAGGCGAATCCAAATCCTTAACCTACTCAGGGTATAATTAGCCTCAGGGGATCAATATGTGAAACTGCAGTCCACACGCATAAAGCCTAAGGGCCACTCGAACCTAATTTAATTGGGACTTAATTAGTTACAGACCCATAGCAATAGTAGGGATTAATTCCAGCCAGAAGGAGAGACCTACAGACAGACAGACAGACAGACAAACTGACTGACAGACAGACATACAGCGAACAATTGCACTGTGCAGCTGTGATTGGCCCTGTATCAGTCAATAGATTAGTTAGATATGATAAGATAAGATAGGATAGGATTTGATTGGATTAGATTAGATTAGATCATACTAGATTAGATTATGGCCAAAAAGACAACAGATTTTCCACTTCAAATCACGCAGCGCGATTCAAGTCCCAGAACTGTCTACGTGTTAGCCATCGTAATCGTAATCATAAACTCGAAATTTCCAAAGCGTTACTTAAAAACTAAGCGCAGGGCATCGCTTATTTACGAGCGCTGCGTCAAGTCAGTCGGTTTGTCCAAAGACGCCATGTCAAAAACCAAGTCCGGTTGCCAGACGACCAGTGAGAGTAGAGGGAGAAGAGCTGTTAGGTTTGGTTGTGTTTAATCGACAATGTCGATGACCATCTTCTGGGATGGTAGCCTAAGTTGCAGATTTTGGAAATAAATTTTCTTTTATCTTACTTTTACACCTTTATTCAATTTTGCATCCTTTTCAATTGAGCGCCCTGTACAACGGAACTGCCTTTTCTTCCCGCCGCTCTAGAGATACGTCGAGCTCTGATGCGCTACCCATTGGCAAATTGCTGTTATAATTAACAGCCGATTTCTGTTATCAGCTATAATAATGAAGACACTCGAAATCTGAAATTACGAGCGCTGAATCATATCTCTGGCTCGCCACAGACAACCGATTAATTTTTACGATCGATGCTTTAAATAAAATAAAATGAGAACGTTTATAGCGACACTGTAATAATTCTCAAGGCGTCAGATGATGGTTGCTACTAAGCAATATCGCTGCGCAAGCCAAATTTCAGCGTAAATCTGGTCAAAAGCTAAGAAGGGAGCCGGAGAAGACACGGAAATAGTCTACGGAGGAAATGAGTCGAAGAAGAGATGAGTTTTTAGTCGAGATCTGAAGGTAAAAACAGACTTTGCAGAGCGAAAGTTTGCCGGAAAAGAGTTCAAGAGTCCAGCGATAGAAAAGGCACGCCTGCCTCCGGATGACGTTATGCTGAGTCCACAATTCATGAATATAAAGTTCCATTTGCTTTGCATATCTTGTGGACTGATGTTCTGGATATTGACCCGATTGTGGCTTGTCTCTAGTGCGCCATTGGTTGATGCCTTCCGCATTAGACAAAGGCGCATTAGAAGTTAGGGCCTACTAATTAATAATATTTTTTGCCCGAGATACCTTTGGGACTTATAAAAAAACTGTCTGGGTTGGCTAAATCTCCACAAGTTTTGGCAGAGAAAAGGCACTTCGGAAGGCGACAGCATTAAATCACTGGATGATAAATGATAGGCGCTGAGACAGATTTCATGTCTCTCTTTTTATTATTATTATTATCATCATCATCATCATTATTATTATTATTATTAGTAGTAGTAGTATTGGTAGTAGTAATAGTAGTAGTAGTATTATCATTATTATTATTATTATTAGTAGTAGTAGTAGTGGTAGTAGTAGTTGTAGTATTACTATTACTATTATTATTATTATTATTACCTGACAAAGAAACATATTTATTTGATTTCAGATGCAGTCTCGGGACCGTTCACACCCCAAATTCCGGAGGTCACAATTCACGCTCCGGACGATAGCAGCGCCCCGCAGGAGCGGAAGACAACACCAAGCGTCGAAGCAGACGATCGCTACCGCGCAGTGATATCTCCCGGTGAATCGGCCGAACGACTTGTTAGGAACAGCAGTGTTCCGAAAATCAGTTTATCGCTACCTCAGATATTTCTCAGCCAAGACGAAGAAGACCATGATCTCGTTAGCAATGGTCCGCTACCCGATTCGAACAGACCGGTCGAATCGTCTGCGGACACATTTGCCGACGAGGTCACTCGGTTCAAAACTTATGACGTCAGCAAACAAGCGACTTCCGTTAACCGCAGCACTGCTATTAAGACAAAACTTGACGACGTCGTATATTTGGGATCTGCACCTCACGACGCAAGTCAGTTGGGGAACGATCCTCCAATCGAAAGAGGCGATACTAACCCAGCGGAGGACACCAGTCCCAATTCAAGGTCGATACCAATGCATACAACATCCGAGGACTTCACCACACTTATAGCTTCGACGAGAGGTATCGCTAAGAATCGACTTGGTCTGGCGAACGGTGACAGCTGCAAGCAACAAGCTGTCAGCAGTTCCAACTTCGAAGTTGGAAACGGCACAAAGTCTTCTTCTGACGAACAAGGCAATCCACTGTTCGTACCCACATCGAAACCTCACGCAAGCGATGCAACCAGCTGTCCAGTCTCGGTGGACCCTAAAGCCACCCATTCCAATTCAATCTCTGTGGGTTCAGGCAATGCCAACACTCGACCCCCCTCGCTCAGAGGTGTTGGCCTGGCCTGGTCACGTAGCCAGGAGCTTCAGCCCAAAGACCTCAGTCACGACAGTCTGTCAGCCAGTAAGATGTCACAAGTCACGCGTCGGAAAAGTGCACAATGTGTCTGTAGCAAGAGACTCATTGTCGACAATCTAAGCAAATAGCAGACTTCTAGAGACAACAAAACAGCTTAAACCAAAAATCTTCAAGTCTGGAAAGTTTTGCTAGGTATACGTGCTTCTACTTTATGCTGCCATACAATTTTACCTCTGCTTTCTACAAATGAGAAGTCTGGAATCTAAGCAAATTCCTGTGCACATCAGTATGTAGTTGAAATCTTTGACAATTGTTTTGGATTTCAATATTTAGCTGGGATTCTAAATAATGAAATTTTGCAACTCAGTACTTGGTTGGATGTCTAAATACTTACATTTTTGCATCTAAGTACTTAGCTGAAAATTGTTGCATTTCAGTATTTAGCAGAAAATTTTAAAAGTCAAATTTTGACATCTAAGTATTTAATTGGGAGTACAATATTGAAATTCTTTGCATCTCACTATTTAGCTGGGAATCTAAATTCTTAAATTTTGCCATTTTAGCATTTAACTGAAAATCCAAATACTTAAATTTTTCCATCTTAAAATTTAGCCGGGAATCTAAACACTGAAAAATTTCCATTTAATATTCAGCTAGGAATCTAACTACTAAAAGTTTTCATCTTAACGTATAGCTGGGAATCTAAATGTAGAAGTTCTATGCATTTCAGTATTTACCAGAGGATCTTAACGACTTTCTTCGCAATTAAGTAATTTCATGCAACAGAAGTAAGAACGTCGTCATTGTTTGACTGTATCAACTAATGGAGGGTACAATTTTTTGGCATTGTCGTACTTTGCTGATGGCGTCATTCTAACATGCTGGCCTGGTTAGCAACGCGTGCAGGTCAAGGCGCCTCTGTGCGTGAGGATGTCGGTTCGCGTTCCGATCGTGGCTTATTTCCAAGATTTAAATCTCGGGCTAGTACGGTCCGTACACGGGGATCTTAAATGGTGTGGCATCCACTCAAACGGGCAGCGGTGGTGAAGGATCTCACACGATCAGTTCATTGAAAAATGAACAGGGTCGAAACCATACGGTGACTATAGAAACGGTGTACATTTACATTTATAATGTCATTCTTCCATAGCTGCAATAACTCGCATGGCAACGTCCTTTCACGCTGATTTTCTTACGAGTCACTTTCTCGATCATATACATAATGCTGCTTGTAAATAAGCTCATTTCCAACTCGCAATATTTTGTAGAAACAGTAACTTTCCACGGACAAAATAAGGTGTCTTCTTAAATGATAATATGCACACACTTATATTAGAAAGCTCTTAGAGTTTCGACAGTTAGTTTTGTCTGGTAATCAGTGTCGCATTTAGCCCGACGTTCAGTTTGGATTTGATGGCAGTAAGGCATGAATTTCTGGTTGCAGGCCACGATGTATCTATCGCTAGACAAAATAAGTCCAAAACGAGTTATGGTCATATTCGTTTCTACTGTTACAAGACAATACTTTCAAGAGCGTGTATAAGATGATCCAATCCATGAGGCTCCGACTGTCTGGATACATCGCATGTTGCAACAGCGAACAGGACCTTGCCAGAGCTCTTCAATCCATGATATCTGGCCCTACAAGAGGTTGGAAGAGACCAGCTGGACGCCATAGGCACTCGTGGACAAAAGTGATGGAGTCCGACTTACGTTCCCTGAATTTCGGACTATACACGGCATGGAGACGCGCCCAGGATGGAGAAGGCTGGCTGTGTGCTGTGGAAAAGGCTACGTTCCGGAGCGAGGCAGGTCATAGATGACGATAGCATCTTGTGGTAAACGAGAGACAGATACACTGAAATTGCAGATCTTCGACCATGCACAGTACCCTGTGCGTCATTTAACTACTCCAGGTAGAAGATCAGGGTGTGGTTGGTGGTTAGCAGCAGTGGGGAAAGACAACGGACATGAGCAAAATGCGTGCAGCAAAAGTATCTTCGATGGGAGATTCCTCTTTCCCCTTAAATATCGCATCATGGGGATAGCGCCGATATCAGGTTGCCAAAAATGACATTTTTAATGTGTATTTGATTGTAAATGCATTTTATCTCCAAAGCTGACTATTTGGAAAATCAATTCGCTAGAACCTGGAACATTCCTTTTAACACTGATTAATTAAGCAATATGTGATCTAGAAGGTTACTAGCTGTTCCCAATTTCTCTTGAATCGGATGCAGACTAATTGCAAAAGGTTTTTGCTACTGCATCTTCAGGACTCGAGGTTCGAACCCGAGTCTTAGAGAAGGCAGACAAACTATGAGTCGTGAGAAGGATTGTTCAGATTTCCATCTGCAAATCACTGATGATGATGTTGAAAAACTCTGATCGATAGACATATTTTTTTGGAAAATAATTAACAGAGCAAAACCATGGTCACTTAGTCAGGTACTTCTGTCTATTGACCATGAAAAGGCCACAGTTTTTTAGCTGTTTAATGAGAAAAGGATCGATATTTCTGTTTAATTACCAGGAAATGGCCACATTTCGAACTACATAGTAACAAACAGAGCAGATATTGCTGTCAATTGCCACGAAAAGACCACAATATGAAGATATGTACTAAGAAGAGATATTTCTGTTTATTTACTGTGACAAGCCCACTCTTTGAATTGTGTATCAGGCAAAGGTCCATGTCTCCCGACCATACACAGATCTATCCTTTCGACGTTTTAACCACGCTAATGTCTGCTAATCACAGACATTTTGTATCTACTTCAAAGTATTTATCAAGCTCAGTGTTTACACAATTCTGGAGACAGAAGCGTTCCGCAACATCAACGTCGCATGTAGGACCTGAAGCCCATATGCCAATAACCCACATGGGCTTCATGTGTCCTCCCATATGGGACCATATGTCTTAATTATGAAGCCCATATTGGACTATTATCATATGGACTTCATGTGTCTTACATATGACGTTGCTCTTAGGGTTGGTACAAAACGTGAGGCGGGTGTATTGAAATAACATTGTATGCATGCCTAGCAATGAACTTTTCACTTAAATTTACGTTGAATGTACTTAAGTATATTTGATTATTTCAAAGGCGCCTTGTGTAATTAGTTGTTTATAATTTTGTATATTTTGTACGATTTCCCCGGTTCATGAGTATTGTGTACACATTGATTTTTAACGGCTATGCACGGTGATGTCGGAGATTTCGAAAAACTTTAACTGATAATTTTTAATTTCTGTACATTAATTACAGTTTTGTAGCCCTATCTTCTGTGCATTAATTACAGTTTTGTAGCCCTATCTTCTGTACATTAATTACAGTTTTGTACCCCTATCTTCTGTGCATTAATTAGAGTTTTGTAGCCCTATCCTCTGTACATTAATTACAGTTTTGTAAACCTATCTTTCGTACATTTCGTTACATTTTGTAAAACTCTACAGTATCCGAGATGATTTATTTTTTCTTTAAAACTGCAAATGGCTGGCGAATACTTGTAAATAGTGAATGCTAATGACGTTGGTTTGAACTATTCGAATCTATTCAAAGAATAGGTGCCTGATAATGACCACGAGGAGAAAGCCGTAGAAGTATTTTCACCTAAGCTTAAGACGCATCTTTTGAAATCTCTTATATGGCCATGTTTCAGAACCAGCGAGAGGTTCTTTAAAGACGCTATACGATTGTTCAGTGGCGGATTTTGATATAGGCGTAGGGGGCGGTTCGGCCCCTGCGCCCCTCTTAGTTATATGCCGGCGCCCCTCAGACCAGACCCATGCATGGTGGACTGCCAGAATGTGGGGCCCCTCTGGAAATGCTCTTGTCCCTCACGCAAGCAATCCTGGAGCCGCTACTGTTGTTCAGATATATGCATACGCACATGCATGTACCCAGGAGAATAATTCAATCTAATGTAACATTGTAATAATGCACTAAGCATCAATCGATGGCACTTCAAACCCGATTTTCCATCCAGTCATGTACAAAGGTAAGTCCGGTGAAACAGGACCTCGAGCTTTATAACGCTGTCTCCACCGCGTTGTTATAACGAGATAATGTTATAACGAGGTCCAATTCTGAAGGCGAATTAAATTTGGGTCCGTGTCCCATAGCGTGTTATAGCAGAACTCGTCTTATAAGAAACTTGCTGAGCGGAGGCTCCGTTGTAGTTTCAACGGCAACAGAATTTGGTACTGGCGTCAGCTGGGAAAAGACAGCTAATCCGGTAGCGCCGATATTAGAATGCCATAAATGACATTCTTAATGTGTATTTGATTGTAAATGCATGTTATCTCCAAAGCTGACTATTTGGAAAATCAATTCGCTTGAACCTGAAACATCCCATTTAACGCCGATTAATTAAGCAACATATGATCTTGAAGGTAGCTAGATGCTCCCAGTTTCTCTTGGATCGTACCGTACAGTGACGGCTCCTAGATTCCTAACGTGGAGGTTAAGAGGGTTTCCACATTCTGGCTATCCAGAATGTACGGGTATCTAATGCACAAGGCATCAAACGATGGCGCTCTAAAACACAGTCGCACTCAGGTCAGTATTGAGATGATCGGTCGAACAAGACAGAGGGGCAGCCGTTGATGAGTAATCAGTTCAAAAAATTAAGAGTTTTTGATATAATAAGTTTCAAAAAATAAGTGTATTTGATAGAATCACTGTGAAAAAGTTAAGAGTATTTGATATAACTACGTCGTTCCTCTGGCAATTGTTGACTGCAATGCAGTGTATCCCCTGGCGAATGATTATGAAGTATCTGACGATTACCTTGTTGGCCTTAATAGACTATTTAGATCGTTTCTCTCCTAATGAGTCTTCGGACACATTCTAGTAAAAGTAGGTCTAAATGTACACGTTTTTCTATAATTGTAATCGTAATATCAAGATTTCTACAGCGCCCAACGAAAGATAAGTCACGGGAAGCAGCTTATTCACAGGCGCTCAGTCAAAACATAATCGATAGGCAAGGTGGGTTCGGTTCCAGGCCAAGATCCAAGAGTCAGGCAGGCGGGCAGTCAGACGGCTAAGGTGGGTGGCGTTTTGAATCGGATCTGCAAGATAGATAAGGGGAAGAAGAGGAATCAGGATAGGATCTGCGAAACAGGAGTGTTTTCAATTTTGAGTGGAAGACCTGCAGAGAGACTGCAAGGGGTGTAGTGATATAGCGACCGTATGGTCTCGATCCTGTTCACTTTTCAATGAATTTATCGAGTGAGGTCCTTCACCACCGCTGCCCGTTTGAATGGGCGCCACGCCATTTAAGGTTCCCGTGTACGGACAGTGCTAGCCAGAGATTAAAATATCTTAAATGATCTACAATCGGTATGCGAAGCGGTATCCTCGTGCTAGAGGCGCTTTGACGTCCGCTTTAACCAATGTAAATGTAAGCTCGAGATGTTAACATCGCCCAAAGAAAGCTAAGTGGCGGTAGCCAAGTTATTCACAGGCGACGTAGTTAGCCAGGCCAGTACATTCACAGTTATCTGTCTGTCTGTCTGTCTGTCTGTCTGTCTGTCTGTCTGTCTGTCTGTCAAATATGCGTTTACTTATAGTTCGGATAGTGAGTTCAATCGAACGCCTAGATCGATTCTTCGTGATTCACAGCCAGGTCCGTAACCTACTTACAAGCTACGCCTACTGTTTGACCCCAACAGCTAACCTTGCGAATGCATAGCCTTGAGCCAAAGACAGGTAGAGAGCATTGGGCGTAGGTACAACTCGAGTCTGCGTTGCGCCTTGCAGTTGGGTTCAACCATCCTTCAGGGCCCGTGATTTTATGATTATATCATGAGCTAATCGGTCTTACGCTACTAAGTGCGGTTTAATTGTTGCGCTGGTACCATTGTCGTCACAGTCGATGCACACATGTACCGTTCGCTGGCGAAGAGTCGAAACATTAAGCGCTGGTTCCTTGCTTTACAGTAATTCGCGTCGCTCGTCCCAGGTTGACCAACTGCAATAGCAGGGAGGCAGCGCGGAAGGTCTGTTATTTAGTCAGTATTTGTAATTATTAAAATTAGGTTAATATCTGTTAGTATCGCTTGAGGTCGGGAATTCGGCCCCATCGTAGACGCGGTCTACCCTCTCTGCCTAAGTGTGCCGTTGGAAGACCCATTTACCAGGTAGGTGCATGTTTGCGGATATACACAGGTTTCCTCTGAAACTGGGCTTATGGTTTGATTCAGGCAAAGCGATAACAGCGGCCTCGCCTCTTTTGAACGAAATCGATTGCGCTTTATTGTGGTCGGCGCATCTGTACCAGGGTTCAGCGTGGTAAAATATCTCCCAGAATTGTGCGCTGCTTACCGGATGAATCTGGCATGTCGGCTTGTACATATTCCTGCAGCCACTCTTTCTTAAATCTTAAACAGACCTTCGTCTTCGGACATTTATCGTTTTCGCTTTCTTCAAAACCGCGTTTCGGCATTTTACTAACAATAGGTATCGCTTTACAGAAACAATTTATTATGTAAATGTAAATTATTTTATAATTGTGATCGGCTTCCCTCATTGCGAATCTCCACGAGAAGAACAGGAAACGGAATTCAATACTGATAGGTGACATGCGCAAACTGGCGAAGCGGTAAAAGAAACTTTTATAGCACTATCATCGAGGTCTTACAGTCTCAATGCAGACCTTATTACAATTTGTTACATGAACAAAATAAAAAAAATATATAACTGATTCTTTTGCGAGGCAGATAAAAACTTTTGCGCGGCAGGAATATTTCTTCTGCGCGGCCGCGCAATCGCGCAGCTTAGAGGGAACGTTGGTACTGGTAACATGAGTTACCTTGTGACGTATATATATATAAATATAAATATAAATATAAATATATATACATCTACTAACTCTTGCATATATATATGCAAGAGTTAGTAGATGTTTCATAATTATGTAGGCAATGTATAATATATGTATGCATGTTTTCACGTATGTACGTACGTATGTTTGTATCTGTTTGTATATGTGTATGTATGTATGTATGTATGTATACGTATGTATGTATGTATGTATAAATAGGTATGTATGTATCTGTATGTATGTAGGTATGGATATGCATTTATGTATGTATGTATGTATGTATGTATATGTTAGTATATGTGTATGTTAGTATGTAGGTAGGTAGGGTAGGTAGTATCAAGATGTGTTTCTGCTGAGCCAGATCGTATATACTCAGCTTGACTCAGCAGAATTATTTATATAATATATATTGCTTGTGCATGAAATATATTCATGCAATACTTTTGTGCTGCATGGCCCTGTAGACTAGAGTATTCGTCTTTATTGAGAGAGAGAGAGACAGACAGACAGACAGACAGACAGGCAGACAGACAGGCAGACAGACAGACAGGCAGACAGACAGACAGACATAGAGACAGAGACAGACAGACAGACAGAGACACAGAGACAGAGACAGACAGACAGACAGAGAGAGATGGAGACAGACTGGGAGAGAGACATAGAGAGGGAAAGAGAAAGGGAGGGCATATCGATTCAGCCGTGACAGATGCATGCAATTGGCTTGCTAGATTCAACAAGACCTGCTTAAGAGTCCAGCCGACCGTTTGAACTCTGTACCTTCTTCTCAGGAGGAATTCATTCAAAACAGGAAGGCTGTATGCGCCGTCGTTTCGTGCCGACTCAGACAAGAGGATGAGCCTGGTCTAACGTGGAACTACAATGGAAGAAAAACGGAAAGCAATGAGTGCAAGTGAGACGGTTCAGTCCCCGTGTCCAGAAGACAGTGCCAACGCTCTGTCAAAGATCTTCTTTTGGTAAGATTATGCTTACATACGTACATGTGGTAATCGTAATCGTAATTGTAATCGTTATTTCGACATTTCTACAGCGCCCAACGAAAGCCGCGCAGGCGCTCAGTCAAAACAAAATCGATAGGCAAAAAGGGTTCGGTTCCGGGTCAAGAACCAAAAGTCAGGCAGAGAGGTAGATATCATTGCAATCATCGGCATTGTCAGCGTTATCATTATCATCATCATTATCATCCTCCATCTCCTCCTCCTCCTCCAGATCATCATCATCATCGTCGTCGTCGTCGTCATCATCATCATTTTCTCAACCACGAACGTCGTCATCATCATCATCATCATCACCACCACAACCAAGGTTGTCGTCGTTGTCTTCATTCTCCTTATCGTCATCATTATCATCGTCGTCGTCGTCTTGATCATCATCATCATCATCATCATCATCATCATTGGCAGCAGAAGCATCTGCAGAAGCAGCAGCAGAAGCAGTAGCATAGTCATCATGAGTGTTTTCAACAGTGGCATTACTCTGTCCGTGTTTTCCACTAGGATGGTGGTTGTGGTGGTGTGATGTTTCTGGTGGTTGTGATAGTGGTGTGATGTTGGTGATAATGGTTATGATAGTGGTTATGATGGACTATAGGTTTTTCTCCCATTCTGGGCATTGGTTGATAGGCAAAGAGAAAACAGCAAACTGCATACAGTTGCCATAGAAAATAGGCAATCATTTGAAAATAACGTATTCTCGTCGCAAATTGAGCAATTCTTCATTTCTCAGACATACTGTGACAGCAGTATTTACAAAATTATTTCTTGAGCACATAAATTAAAACAGCTTTAACAATCATCTTGATATTTGTGAACCTTAATGTCAACTAAACAGCTGCATTTATGTTTATGCTCAAAATGTCAGTTTTTTGTCAAAGTTTATACGTTTTGGTGCCTAATACATGGCACGAGCTGTGAATGCCCTTTGCTAGCTGAGAATATCACTAAGTGTTTTATTATAATCAGTAATTTATCGTATCGTAATTTCGAGATTTCTACAGCGCTCAACAAAAGCTAAGTCGCGGGAACCAGCTTATTCACAGGCGCTCAGTCAAAACAAAATCGATAGGCAAAAGGGTTCGGTTCCAGGTTAAGATCCAGGAGTCAGGCAGTGAGACAGTTGGACGGCTACGGTGGATGATGTTTGAAATTGAAGTCAATTGAACATGACCATTGCTTGATGACAGGACTAACGATGCCAGGGTAAATTGTGACAGTAAATCTGCTTTGTTCTATTATTAGTTAAGGCAAGGTAATTCGATGAGACGCGGTGGTGTAGTGGTATGGTCAGTCCCTCGTAACCGGAGGGTCGCGGGTTCGAATCTGCCTCAAGCCACTGTGTAGCGACCTTGGACAAGTTGCTCACCCACAATTGCCTGTGAGGAAGGTAACGGGAAACCACCTCACTCAACCCATCCCCGAGTGGCATAAAAAGCCAATGGACCTGCTTTCGGGCACAGAACTCATCATCATCATCATCAAGGTAATTAATCGTTTGGACGTATGGCGACATCTGGCATCAGTTTTTGCAAATGTCTCAAGATATTAAACGAGTCAGCCAACTCATGAAGTACTAGAAGATAATGATAGACACATATATTTGCTTCTGTTGTATAGTAGTAGTACCACAGTTTAACGACATCTTATGGCATAAAATGCCGTTGACATTGCCCTCCTCCTTTATCGAGGCTTGGAACTGGCACTACCCGATTAAAAGCAGGGGCGCAGCTTACTGTTATATATGTGTGTATCTGGCTATTTATATATAGTCTTTTAGAAACCGCACATGGGCGCTAATCACGGGAATTTATCTGACCTAAGTAGGTGTGGCTTATGATCGTAATCGTAGTCGTAAACTCGAAGTTTCTAAAGCGCTGTTCAAAAGCTAAGTGCAGAGCACCAGCTTATTCACGAGCGGTGCGTCAAGTCAATGGGGTTGTCCAAAGATGCCGCGTCACGATCCAAGTCCGGTTGCCAGAAGACCAGAGAGAAAAGGGGAGAGGAGGTTAGGGTGGGTTGTGTTTAAGCCTTAGGATACCTTGAAAATATATCTTGAGCCGTCTGGGGCAGACTGTTCCATAACGAGAAAGTGCACTGTGCCGAAGCGCTGGACCAACATGTCCCCACGGGCCGCTGAACGCAACGACCATCGACCCGGCTGGCTGGACACAGGAACACAGAACTCTGTTGTACTCAGAGGCCACTGACTAAAGAAGCTCGCCCCATAAGGAGAACCTTGAATATAATCCTCTCCTCGACTGGAAACCAGTGTGAAGCCACTGTCAGTTTCCAGGCAGGCAGGCAGGCAGGCAGGCAGGCAGGCAGGCAGGCAGGCAGGCAGGCAGGCAGGCAGGCAGGCAGGCAGGCAGGCAGGCAGGCAGGCAGGCAGGCAGGCAGGCAGGCAGGCAGGCAGGCAGGCAGGCAGGCAGGCAGGCAGGCAGGCAGGCAGGCAGGCAGGCAGGCAGGCAGGCAGGCAGAGGATTAATTAATAGACTGTGGTGTATTTGTTATAGATAATATATACACGGTCAGACTTCATGTAAATTGGAGTTTCAAAGATCTCTAATGAACAGATAGTTTAAGTGTCTTTTAACCGTTTTATACTTGTTCGTTCCATTTTGGTTGCCTGCCTTGTGTGAAATAAAATATATATGTACATATATGCCTGCATGTTCACGTATGTAACATACTTGGATTGGTTACGATTACACTCCAGTAGTTATTCCGTATTTGTCTTGCCAATTTGAAATAGTGTCCCAAATGAATTGTCATATTCCAGTTATATCTTCTTCATCTTAAGTCTGTAAACAATACACGGCTTCTAACAAGTATACATTAGAAATCAGCAAACACACCTGAACAGTTACCGCATAGTAATAATTTTTGCAAGTGAATCTTATTTTATCCAGTGAAATTGTCCAATCATTTGGTAGCGCAGTTCTTACGTCCATGGGCCCATCGCCCATTGGTGTTGATCACACGCTTCACTGTAGTTTTCCACTGGTCCATGTCCTGTGCCCTGATAGTTTTGTTAGAAATCCAAATGTTGAAAGCCAGTGAGAAACAGTGAGTTTTGAGGCATTTGTTGGAGGAACAGAATTCGAGCTTCGAAGGATAAGTAGTTCATTTCAGTCCATGGGAGCAGCGAGATGGAATACAGGAGAACCAATACCAGTTCTGCATAGTGACTCAGCCAGAAGCCCATACCCAAAGAGCCCAGGCTGTATGAGAAGCTATAAGGTGTGACTAGTGGCTGAAAGTAGGAATGAGTGGAAGGAGTTTTTAAAAGTTTTTCTTTAAACGAGCCAAGCTGAATCTTATTCTGAATTCTACAGGCAGCGAGCATAGCTGACAAAGTAAATTTCTTTGAGAACTTGCGTTCAGCGGTCCTTAATGACGGCCCCTAAGACAAACAGAATGAAGGTCCAAAATGTTACTGCCAACGGGGTAGGCCAGTGCAGCGTCGCCCTCCTCTTTTTCCCAGGCTTGGGACTGGCACCACCCAGGCTTCTGATTGGCACCACCCGAGTGTGGCAATGGCGCCTTAAGAGCGCCGGCATATAATCATGTGGGAAGGGGGGCGCACCGCCCCCGCGCCTATAGCTAAATCCGCCACTGGTGTAAAGATTGATAGTCCAGATCCCTGTTGTTGTTGCTGCTGCTGATGATGCTGCTGCTGATGCTGCTGCTGATAATGATGATAGTGATGATGATGGTGATGATGATGATGATGAGGAGGAGGAGGAGGAGGAGGGTAGTGACGTTAGATGATTTTGATGACCTGTCAATCTGGCTGGGATGATGATAATTATGATAATCATGATAATGTTTTTTTCGTAGGTGGTTGAACCCGCTTTTGAGGGTAGGAAATAAGAAGGCTTTGGAAGAAAGCGATCTCTGTGCTGCTGCTAAATCAGACTCAACCGAACATCTTGGACGAAGTCTTGAAAAGTGAATACTTGATGATTATATTACATTCTTTGCATATTTTTGTATTCCTTTAAAAATTATTTCATGTAACCGAAGAACTAATTTAAAAAATTAGGCTGTGCAGTTCTAGTTCGTTTCGTAATTGATAACTTCTATAGCGCTTTGTACAGAACGAACTACTCATGAGAAGCGCTTCCGGCTTGAGGACCCTGGGGAAATAAGAACTTCTTTAAACAACGAACTAAGTCAGCTCTGTTTCCAGCAGAAACCTCCGCACTAATCGAAGGCGGAGCGGCGGAAGTTCATTCCATAGACATGGGCCAATAACAGCAAAAGCCCTTTCGCTGAGCAAGGGAGGACTTAACACGAGGGTCGAATAGCTCCAGACGACCTAGAGGACCGGAAAAGGTAGGCCTACTCGAGTATGGGATCCGAAAAAAATTGGTCTGTGTTTTCCCGGGTTTTACTGAGGTTTGCAATCAGTGAGGTTAAGACCTATTGACAGGAGAATAATAGGTGACAAAAATGTATCACAGTGGAGATGGCCGGAACCAGCATGTATGTTTGTATACAGAAGAGGAAGAGCGGTCTCCTGAGACACTCCGAGAGGCAGTCATGAGTGCGAAGTATTAGTAACTTAATTTCCTTAACCTCGGTGTATGAAGACGGTTGACCAGGCGACCTCTCACCGAGATCTCTCCACTGACAGCGTATGGTCAGTGTATAGGTGTTTTCATTTTGTAGCTGAATTGTCTAGGTAACAAAAGCAGAAAAGACATTTTCGAAACATGAATGTATTTGCCTGAACACTTATACATGCTCTTTAAGAACCTTCTAAAGATGATGAAATGTGGCTATCTCGCAGATTCACGAGAGTATGATGTAGGATAATCTCTGATGTTTAGGGCAGTAAAATTTCTCCTTCCCCTGACACATAACAATGATCACTTTGATGATGACTTAAAATTGCGTGCCAATTTCATTTTTAATTGCAAGGCCAGCGTTGAACTATTATCTGCCCCAAACGCAGCGTCATGTGTTGAAGGTTTGGCGGCAATATGTCAATATCCCCCTATGGGTTTAATATGTCCTACATATGGACCCATACGTAGGACATATAAAGCCCATATGGGAATATTGCCTTATTCTCATCATATCTTCAATATATGACGTTGGTTTTGGGCGGATTACAGTCGACCTCGAAGGACAATATCTCCTATATGAGTGCCTTCTTAATTCCAACCAGTCAAGCCAAGTTTGCCAGTAGTTGTTGACCCAACATCAGACTTCCCACGACTAATATCAGCTTGATCGACTCGACATTGAGGCAGTGACCTGAGTAATTTTACCCACAAAGACATACATTTAAAAGCAGTAAATGTACAGGTTTTTCTATAACTACCGTATGGCCTCGACCTTGCTCATTTTTAATGAATTAATCGTGCGAGAGCCTTCACCACCGCTGCCCGTTTGAATGGGGTCACACCATTTAAGATCCATATGTACGGAACGTGCTAACCCGAAATTCAGATATCTTAAATAAGCCAGTACAGGTTTTTTGTCGATGCCCTGACCTTTAGAAATGCCCAACATTATTTTACCAGCAAGACATCACGTCGTTACATTGCAAATGTCCATGGTTGGTTGAACTTTAAAGTTGACCTAAATGCTACTTGAAAATCAGCGAATAAACATCCATATCAGGCAGAGAATGTTGTAGATTCGATTCATTATCCACTGGGTCTCCCTTAATGCCTTTGTTAAATTTATTATGGGTGTTTCCATTCATTGCCCAACTGGCATTATGACTGGCATAATGGCTTATTTAACATGCTTCATAGTCCAGAGTGTTGGCGATGTTAACAGATGACTTTTCATGTACACCTCTTGTAAGTCTCTACTCAAGTTCCACTGTGTGACTGTCACCAGGTCGACCTTGATTTCAGGTAGAAGCCCGTTCCCAGATTCATTTATGCCCAACCTTAAAAATCCAGAAAGATCTGCTTTGTGGTTGTAAGGCTTCGTTTCAAGTGCTGTTTTAATAGAGGATTTTATGGCATGAGCTAACTGCAGAGGTGCCCCAGGTGCTTATCGTTTCGGTTGAGCTGAAACTGGAGACTTTGCACACAAACTCAATAATTTGATGAGCCGAGATTGCTGGTTGGCTTTGGGACCATAGGTGGCCCGCATCGTGCCACAGTTGAATGCCCCGCTTTAAGCCCAATGTGAGCCCAATAAACGTGGTTGTCAAGGTTAATGTTTTAGGCCAAAATTTGCAAAGAACTGACATCACTGCTCATCATAAAATTTGACAAACAACAGAGTTGCACACAAAAGGATCCTAAATCTTAACGCTGTGTGGGAAGGAAAAGCAAAGCCATAAAGCTGGAAACAAAACTGAGCGTCCTGGCCACATGTATCTTTAGCAGCATGTTATACGGGTGCGAAGCTTGGGTGATCACTAAAGATGTTGACAGAAGAATATTGGCCTTTGAAAGAAAGTGTTTTAGGAAGATTCAGAAAATATCATGGATACAAAAAGTAAGCAATGAAGAACTGTACAGACGGATACATCATAAAGAAAACTTAATGCAAAAACTAATTCGAAGGAAATTAGGACTATTTGGCCATATATGCAGAATGAACAATGATAGGAAAATCAAAACACTATTGTTTGGAATGATGGATGGGAGTAACAGAAGAGGACGACCGCACAGGGAATGGGCGGACGACATAACTGAATGGTGTGGAACAGCGCTTCAAGAGCTGAGCCACGCCGCACTGAACAGACAACAGTGGAAGAACATGGTGAAAATGGCATAGGACACCTACGGGCGCTGAGCCCACGGTCCATGATGATGATGATGATGTGTGCGAAATCTCTTCTAGAACCAAAGTTTTCTTTGAACCTATAAAATTCTGAAACCAGATGCTTTTGATCTTAAATTGGAAATAAGTATTTGCAGATTCAAATGAAAAGTATTTGCAGCTTATCAATTAATTTGTTTTGGGTGGATATTCTCTCTGTATTTGAAATTTCTCCTGCAATTTGCATAAATAATTTAGCTACTCATAAGGTTACTGAAGATTCTTTGATAACTAGTAATAGCTAAATGTGGCTGTGAAAGAGTGGAGACAGCCTAGAAAAAGAGATCATCCATGGCACAATTCCTGGATCCCGAGCTCGGGGATGACCCAAGATGACATGGATCGATAACATAAAGTTGTGAACTGTATTATCGTTCAGCCAATTATAACAGAAGACGGGGGACAGAAGCAGATGGTACACGGTGCAGCCAATCCGCGTCTCGAGGACGGTTGAAGTCAAGACAAGTTATAATGATAATTCTTTTTGTAATACCCAAGGCAGGCTACATAAATCCCTCGGAATTAAGAATATTTCTGAAGATCAGTTACTTCATCTTAAATGGCAAATACTCGTCATGCTCTGACATGAGGAAGGTGCTATAGGAAGCAACTGCAGTGAAGCACTGAATTGACAATGTGAGGCACTGAAAATGATGTACAGATATTACTTTAATTATTATTAGGTACCCATAGTAGCAATGTTTTTGGGATTTTAAATTTCCTACACCTCGTATCTTCACATTCAAATTTCCAAATGACATCTGGAAAAACTAATTCTTGTCAAGGATTGGCAAAAGGAAACTGCTTCTAAGGCTACTGCAGTATTATTGCCTTACCACTGTGGTTATAGCAATGCTTTTGCTGTTTTAGAAATTGGGAGTTGGAGTTGCGGAAAGTGCAGTTAGGCAAACAGCCATCACTTCGTATTGCCATATGGAAAACATTCGGTATTCGATACCTCATTTGGGGAATCATTGCACTCATCATAGTAAGAAAATTACATAGCTTTCTTATGGTAAACTGTGGGAATTTTCTGATTTAATGAAGGATAGAGAGGATTAAGAACTCGGTTTTATAAAGCCGACTACTTATCATTTTGGCAAAACATGCCAGAAGTAAACTACAGTTTACTATAGTTCGTAGTAATAATATAAACTATAGTTTAGTTTTAAACCTCCTCTTCCGCATATCGTATCCCGATTCCTCTTTTTCCTCTTATCTATCCTACAGATCAAATTCCAAGCACCAGCTCCCGTAGCCATCTGTGTACCTCACTCTTGGATCTCGACCTGGAACCGTTTTGACTGAGCGCCTGTGAATAGGCTGGTTCCCGCAACTTAGCTTTCGTTGGGCGCTGTAGAAATCTCTCGAGTTTATGATAGTTCTCTGGAGAGAGTTAAGTTTTCCCTGTCGTCACCTATAGCCAAAACTGTATATAGTACAATATGTTATATGTAATTCTAACATGTGTGCTTAAAAGTTAATGACTGTTAACAGCAGACACTAATTTGGCTAGACTGTTCTTAGACATCGACTGTAGGGCGAGTAAGTTTTCAGTTTAGAGTGAGAGAGTCGCCGACGTCTTGTATACACGTTTGTTGAATGATGTTATTGTTGTAGGAGACTCTGAGGATTGTCCAACCAATTCTTCTTGGAGGATTGATCCTGTTCTTCAGTCCGAGCTCCGAGATGGAATTGTGGGAAGGCTATCTGTACGCAATGGGAGTTAGTCTCTGTTCGATTATCCCTGCTGCCTGTTTCCATGTCTACACCTTGAGGATGGCCCGGACTGGAATGTGGATAAGGATTGCGATATGTTCACTCGTTTACAACAAAGTAAACGAATTTTCGTCTTTTGTGCTTTCATTCCAGTAGTTCATTTATTTATTTATAAAATACATTTTAAAGTTTCACCTTTTCAAGAAATCCCACCCTGATCCATTGAACCCTCTGCCTTCCCATTTCTCTCAGTTTGAACACAACCCAGCCTAACAACTTCTCTTCCTCTTCTCTCTGGTCTTCTGGCAACCGGACTTGGTTCTTGACATGGCATCTTTAGACAACCCCACTGACTTGACGCAGCGGTCGTAAATAAGTTGGTGCTCTGCGCTTAGCTTTTAAATAGTGCTTTAGAAATGTCGAGTTTGCGATTATGATTACGATTACGAATCCCGAGATATAGATGTATACGATCTATAAGGATCATTTTATCATTTATATATTTTTAGTTATGTATTTGAAGTGCTTATTATGTGTTCAAAGTGAGCAAAACTCAATCTGCAGTGAGGAAGGTGAGAAAAGTTAGTCAGAGAAAGGCGAGGTAAGATGAGTGAAGTAACTGAATGTTATAAATAGCAAGAGCTCATGTATTTTCTCCATTTTTACTCTTTACAAAGCAAATATATCGAGTCGTGCTTTGTTGCCTTGCTTGTATTTTTTACCCTTGCCAGATTGCTAAGTGTAGCTCGCTCTCAGGTACATGTTTTCTCTGAATAGATACTACCATAATCATCCTTTATCTGGAGATTCTATTAAAATCTTATTATATTGTTATTAGCATTCCTTCCCCTCTTTATTGCCTATGCAGAATAACTGCTAACCTAAATAGCTACATCGGTTAAGACGAATGTCAAAGCGCCTTTTTGCGTGAGGATGCCGGTTAGAATCCCGGTCGTGTCTTATTTAAGAGATTTCAATCTCGGGCTAGCTCAGTCCGTACACGGGGATCTTAAATGGCGTGGCACCCATTCAATCGGGCAGCGGTGGTGAATGATCTTACCAGATTAATTCACTGAAAACGGAGCAGGGTTGAAGCCATGCGATCGCTATGGAAGACGCGTACATGTACAATGCTGTGCTACGTAATTGGGAGAAAGTGTGTAATATAAGTACGGGCGAGTAGGGGTATTCCTTATGCATTTGGAGCAACATTTTTTATCTTTGATGGACTCCGAGGCATCCACTGCTTATCCGCTGGTGGTTAAACGCTCTTGAACAGCTGCTGTGATAACGGTGTACAATAGATCACTTCTAAAACGAATATCTGGAAGCACCATACACAGATATGGCCCGAATTCTCACGGAACATTATTTTCTGGTGCGGTGGAGGATTCAGGCTTGCTGGCGTGGGGCAAGGGCATTTCCAGAGGGATGCCACAGTCTGGGAATCTACCATGCAGGTGTCTGGTCTGGTGGGCGCCGGTGTATAACCAAGAGGGGCGCGGGGAGGGGAACCGCCCCACCCACGCTTGTAGCTACAATCTATCATTGGTCTGGTAGTAAGCTACATTTATTGTTACTGTGGCCTGCATGTACTGGTGAGATATGATTGTTGCCATTTGTATAGTTAATAGACGAATTGGCTGGGACCCTTCTAACAGTGTGTTTAAACAGGCCTATATTAGTTGCATTAGTTCTTCTTGGTACAGGTAATTCGGCCTACGTTAAATAATTTAGTAGCCAGGATTCAATTATAGCTTCTGAATAATCATTGGCACATCGGCAATTAGATGAACTATCGAGCAAATGAAAAATCTCTTCTCATTGTGTCTCATTTTTACAGCTGCCATAACTTCGACTTCCGCGATATATAACATAATAACACAACTTCCACAAATCCTGTCCTGATTCTTCCTCTTCCCCTTATGTCATTTTCCGGTTAAATTCCAAACAGTATTCACCGTCTGACTTTCTGCCTACCTGACTCTTGGATCTTGAGCTGGACCAGAACCCTTCGATTTTGTTTTGATTGAGCGCCTGTGAATAAGCTTGTTCTCACGACTTAGCTTTCGTTGGGCGCTGTAGAAATCTCGAACTCTCGAACTTACAATTACGATTACCATTACGACTCCCTAGAGACTGTCTTCCTGCCCCGTTATCTAATAAAGTAAGTAAGTAAGAGTGACCTGCAACGCCTTGGTCCTGACATTAGTAATACATAATTCTCTGATCATACTGACAAATAATAAAGCTACCACTAAGTAGTTGATATAGCCTCCATTTAGCAACATGTGGCAGTTATTACTTACTCCTGAATGGATGCCGGAAGGCTGTTCCAGGCACGCGGGCCAGCGACAAGGAAAACCCGATCACCCATTGTCTAATAGGATCTATCTTTGATATCAGTCTAAAGAATTTTCACAATATGAGCCTCAATTGATTAATAATTTATTTGTGGACGACAAAACACATATCCACGAAAATATAAAACACTACTGGATGTGTTATGATATACATCTATCGTAATCGTAATCGTAATCTCGAGATTACCACGTTTCTATAGCCCTGTTTTATAGACCTGTTTACAGTGTCAAAATAACATGTGGGTGACATAATGACTTGTGATTCAAGTGAACAATTTTAAAATATTTGTGTTTGGTCAAAATTATAAGGAATATTTCTTACATTTTAAATGTATCCACTAATAAGCTTAGACGTTTTCATGGTCCATTTCACACATTTATTGTATAATTACTATTATTTCTGCGTTTATCAAGCGCCACTATCTAATCAGCAAGCATCAGTAGATGGTGCTGAACAAATGTGAGTGAAGGACTTGCTTAAGGTCCCTACACAGTAACCATTTCAGTGGAGCCTCGAACGCATACTTTTTAAGGTGAGCTCTCAAACAAATCGGCCACTGCACCTCCCACATATGTGATCAAGTTGAAATATCTGGCACTTGTATATGCACGCACTTAGCACACCTAGAAATGATTACATACAGTATAACGCTGGTGCCATCTCGCGAATAACATGAGAACAAAATTGTGAGTGAGTGAGTGAGTGATTGAATGAGTGAGTGATTGAGTGATTGAGTGATTGAGTGAGTGAGTGAGTGAGTGAGTGAGTGAGTGAGTGAGTGCATGAGTGTCAGCATATATGATAAATCTGAAACATATATTCTTGTTATTTCATGATACACTGTACAAGGCAATTGTTTTTTTGCTAGTGCTTGCGACTGAGTAGCAGCGCCATAGCTCAGACATCTACCGGACAAATTGTTAATCTGATGTCGAATGATGCACAGAAACTTGACACAGTAAGTGCAGCTACACGTGATTATTATCATTATTAGTGTTGTTGTTGTTATTAATTAAAACCTTCTGTCGCGCTGGTGTTTATTGCACAAGGTATCAACTTATGGTCGAACAAAACCAGCAGTCAGATCATTGTCCAGAAGATCAGTCGACTAAGACAGAGAGGCAGCAGTGGTCTTTTAAGAACACAGTGGATGTTTGCATGCAATGGATGTGATGGCTACAGTGATAGGATGGTGATGGTGATGATGATGATGGTGATGATGATGATGATGGTGATGATGGTGATGATGATGATGATGATGATGATGGTGATGATGATGGTGATGATGATGATGATGGTGATGATGATGATGGTGATGGTGATGATAATGATGATAGTAATGGTGGTAGTGGTGATGATGGTGATGATGATGATGATGATATTAGTGGTAGTCGTGGTCATGTTGGTGATGATGATTGTGATGATGATGATGAGCATGTACTGCAATGAGGTTATGACAATGATGGTGATGACTATTATGACAGCAGTAATAACAGTTTTGATGTCAATTACATCTATATATATATATTATATATATATAGATAAAAATAATATATATTATTTAAATTGCTGGCTTTTATGGACCCTAGTTGGTAAATAACTAAAAAATGCAGGGCTAAAATTTTTGGAAGACTTGACCTGGGTGTTCATAAAACTTATGCTTAGAATAACACAAAAAGCTTAGATTCGTGTTCATTTCGTGTTTCTAGCAAATGTCCCCATAAATAGTTTTTTTTGTATTTCTAACTCGGACTGTATGATTTATGGGTCCACGACATGCTGCCACACAGCGGAGTATTCAAAAACAAAAATGCAGCGCCATCTGGCGTTTAGAAAATAAAACACGCAAGCTACAGCGCAGCTGGCGGACATAGATGTATATCATAACACATCCAGTAGTGTTTTACATGTTTGTGGCTGTGTTTTGTCGTCCACAAATAAATTATTTATCAATTGAGGCTCATATTGTGAACATTCTTTAGAGTGATATCAAAGATAGATCCTATTAGACAATGGGTGATCGGGTTTGCCTTGTCGCTGGCCCGCGTGCCTGGAACAGCCTTCCGGCATCCATTCAGGAGTCCAAAAGTGTCAACCTCTTCAAAAAAACAGCTGAAATTCTATTTAATGCATGATTCTTAGTACTTGGGCTGACTTTTGACTTTGTAAAGCACTCTAGAAGTAGCCTGCTACTTACGATGCTATATAAATTGTCATTACAATTACAATTACAATTAGAAAGTTGTTCTCAATTAAAGGCCGTGATTGATCCTTAGAAATTCATGGCACTGTATATATAAAATAAAGTTATATATAAAATAAAGTTTATATATATAAAATAAAGTTTATATACATATAAACTTTATTTTTGCTACACTTGAAATACAGGCAATGGCGACAGTGCCGATAATTATTATGCAGATAAATGAGTTTAGCCTAATCAATTTTTTCTCTCTGAACAGATTCTGACTTCTTTTTACTTTTCCGTTACTTGACAGTCAGCCATCCTTGGTCAGTTTCTGATCATCGGTCCAATGCAGATGGTGGCTGTTGGGGTCATTCTATGGTATAAAATCTACTGGGCAGTTCTGGCAGGGATGGCGAATCTTCTGCTGATGCTGCCCGTCTCAGCAATTCTTGGCAAGCTCTTTGCTCGGTTAAGGTAAGCAAAGTTATGCATTTATGAGAACAAAAGGGTTGCAGTCAGGTGCCAGCTTAAGACTCGTCTGTTTCAACTTTCTTACCCACAGTAGATTTGACTTCCAGTTTTCATGAGCTTTTTGATTTCGACTGGATTTCTTTAATGGATTGCAGTTTTTGGCTACCGTTTCAATTGAAGTGACCTTTGATTGATACCTTGTGTTTATGAAAACGGTGCTACAGAAGTCATTAGATTAGATTAGATTAGATTAGAATAGATTAGAATAGATTAGAATAGATTAGATTAGAATAGAATAGACTAGATTAGACTAGACTAGATTAGATTAGATTAGATTGAATCCTGCTTTAATATTATCAGGGTAAGCCAGAAGAAGAAGAAAAGCAGTTCCGTAAGAGGCTTCTATGGGTATGAAGTGTTAGGGACTATATTTCTCAGGCACAGCATATCAGGATGGGCGGCCAGTCTTCTCCCTGGCTGCCTGATCTTCCTACTGACAGTGTACGGTCAGTGTACTCATTATAGCTGAGTTGGAAAGGGGGCGCAAGTACAGTCGAGCGGAAATCTCCAAAAAAATCACTGACGGGGATTTGAACCTCTGAACTCACGATTGACTCATCATAAAAATAACTCAAATTCAAGATATTCGTCTAGGACAAAATACTCTTGTGTAGCAAGGTAAGGTACTTAATCATTGTTTTATATATGACTAACCTTTACATAATCTAATCTGAAGAAGAAGAATCTAATCTAGTCTAATCTATCTCATTCTATGGCACCGCTGTTCCAATGCACAAGGCATCAGTCGACGGTTGCTTCAGAGGAAACCTCAGTCAAAGATTGTAATGCCGTAATCTTATTCTTAATCATAAGCTCGAGATTTCTACAGCGCTCAACGAAAGCTAAGTCGGGGAACCAGCTTATTCATCGGCGTTCAGTCAAAGTATAATTGATAGGCAAAGTGGTTCGGTTCCAGGTCAATATCCAAGAGTTAGGCAGTCAGACGGCTACGGTGGTTGGTGTTTGGAATTGTTATACGTTACAAGATGGTGGTTGGTTGACAGGTCGGGTGGGCGGATATATCTTATAAAATTGAATTTTTGAAGCTAGGAGTTATCATAACTGATGGAATAACGGAGTATTTTCTAGTTTTTCACCGTCGGTGATGTTTGGTTGGTATATGTCTAACTTTCAATCGTAATAATGTCGAAAAAATCAACGAAAACGGAAGACCTTGTGGACTCGGTCCTGGATGACCGCGTTATTAAGGCGTTGGTTTCCCGCCTATCTTCAAGCCTCTCCCCTATGTTCGAACAATTATTTACCAAGCTTGCAGACAATTTTACACATTCTCTCGAACGTCTTGTCGAAAAAATAGCCACTGATGTAGCGACACGTTTGTGCGACTCCTTGAATGACAGAGTTCGCGCTTTGGAAAATGAAAATAATGCTCTCAAAACTTCGAGTCGACGACATTGAAAACTACTCGAGGATGGACAATCTTATAATTCACGGTTTGCCGGAATCATGTTACGGTGAAGCCTCATCTGGTTCGTCCATTTCCCAACAAACATCTGCCCAGTCTAATCAGGAAACTGTCAAAAGTGTCCTTGATCTATGCCGGGGTCGTTTGGGACTGGAAATTAGCGAACATGACATATCTACTACTCACCGAATCCCACGTGGAAAGAAGGACAAGCATCGACCAATTATTGTTCGATTTACTTCTAGAAGGGCGAGAAATCTGGTTTTTGCTACCAAAACTTCATTACGAGGATCCTCTGCAAGCCCTTTCTCAGCATCGATTTTCATGAACGAACACCTGACAAAGAAGAATGCTCTCATCTTTGCTCGTACCAGATCCATGCTAAGGGAGAAGAAGATCTCGGCGACTTGGACGGCGGGTGGATCTGTTTTCATTCGGTGCACAGGATCACCCGACGACAAACCTAGGCGGATCGCCTCCCTGATCGAGCTGGACCTGATCTGAGTCACGACTGTCGATCTTCATCACCTGATGGGTTAATTGTGATTGTATTTGTGAACCGTTCTGTATTTCTTATGTTCTGTCGATCATTGTTTAATTATTGTTATATCACACTTAAATTCCAAAGCTAGCTATCTTAAAATCTGTCTTTGTGCCTTTTTCATCCACCATCATTCTGTCTTTAGTTCCAGTTGTGGAGCAGAATCAACTCCCTTATTATTTTGTTGTTTGTTCATTATGCACGCGCCATATAAATGGTCGGCATAAATCGGCTACTTTCACTTTATGTGGGAATTCGTTTCACTATACCTGCTGCGCGTATGAGTTTTCATGCAAATCTGCAATTGACTCCTGGTAGTGTACACATTGTATAACTACAGTGTTTCCATTTAACCACATTGTTGATGACATGTGAGTTCGTAAGTGCTACTTCGATGATAGATAGTAGTTCATATTTTTCGTGCACTGTGAGGGATGGGCTTGAATTTGAACTGATCTGTGATGATTACGAAAACCGACCACTACTCAACAATATTGACTTGGACCCTGATGGCAATTAGTTTGCTGATAAATCACGTACTAGTTTGTATGGAGCTCCCGCGTTGTTAACCTCAAAGTTCAATTCATCCCATAAGATGTTTACTGTTATGCATAATAACTGTAGGAGTATTGTATCTAAATTACTCGAAATTCAAATTCTCTTGACCCAGTTGCCTGTTGATGTTCTAGCAGTGACGGAAACTTGGCTTGATTTGGCTAATGCAGAAAATATATTTATTCCTGGTTATCAATTTGTTTATAAATGTAGAGACCATGGCAGGGGCGGAGGCGTTGGTTTTTTCATCAGAGCTGACATTATCTTTCATACTTTTGAGCCTCAATTGAGTACGTCAACTCATGTTTCTTATGAAAGCCTATTTATTAGTATCCCTCAGACGAAGGGAACTGACTGCATTCTAGGTGTTCTTTATAGACCTCCGGGTCAATCCCTCGAAGTTTTTAAAGAAGAAATTGATCAACTTATGTCCAATTTATCTAAAACTAACAAACAAATTTTTTTACTAGGCGATTTCAACATCGATTTATTGAAATCTCAGGAACACTTCTTGACTCATAATTTTTTTAATTGTGTGTCATCGTACCATTTTTCTCCGGCAATTCTTCGACCTACTAGAATTACTGATACCTCTACTACCTTAATTGATAATATTTTTACTAACGCATGGCCTAAACTTGTTGACTCATCGATTGTCATTAGTGATATATCGGATCATTTACCGATTCTGGCTTGGATTGATCTTTTCCCTTCATCTTTTAATGGCAAAACCGATTATACTTCTCGTGTGATAAACGATGACTCGTTGGAACGTTTTAGATCTTTACTCTCGCAGTTAGATTGGTCTCGAGTATCTGATGCATGTATGCATAATGACCCTGATCTTGCTTATACGCTGTTCGTTGACCTATATAAAAGTGCTTATGACAAGGCTTTTCCACTGATTCATAGTAGTAAAAAGGGTCGTCTTGTACCCAAGCAAACATGGATGACACGAGGTTTATTAAAATCATGTAGGAAGAAATCTAAGTTATATTTAAAATATATAAAAGATCCCACCTGGGAGAATAAAATGAAATTTACCGCTTATCGTAATAAATTTAAACAGTTACGAATCAGCGCTGAACAAAATTATTATGCTAGTGAGTTTTCTAAATATAAACATAATCTTAAAAAGACTTGGTCTGTTATTCGATCAGTAGTAAAAGCTGGGGACATAAGTACTGTAATTGATTGTTTGAACATAAACGGTACTAGGGTTTGTGAGGCTGAAACTCTGGCTGATAAATTTAATGATTACTTCACAAGCATTGGTCGGACTCTAGCGGCGAGGATTCCTATTAGTAAAACTTCTTTTCGTGAATATCTTAAACCCTCACCTCCAAACTCTTTTGTAATATGCCCGACCTCCCCTGAGGAAATTGTCAGCCTGAGTCGGTCATTTCACATTACGCATAGCACAGGTCCCGATGATATTGATCCTTGTATAGCTAATCCTGCATTGTTCTCTGTAGCTATTCCCTTATCGGAGATCATTAACTGCTCGTTTTCAACCGGAATTGTACCACCTGCCTTAAAAATTGCTAAAGTTGTGCCTATATTCAAACAAGGAAATAAAGAAGATGTCACTAACTATAGGCCAATTTCTATCTTACCATTTTTTCTAAAGTATTGGAAAAACTGATGTATGAGAGACTGTATAATTATGTTTGTAGTATGAATATTCTGTACCCTCTACTGCATGGGTTTCAATCCGGTCATTCTACATCAATGTCATTACTAAATATGCATGACAAAATTTCGTATGCTATTGATCATAATGAATTTTCTATTGGCATTTTTTTGACTTGGCTAAAGCGTTTGATACTGTTGATCATCAAATTCTGTTGGGAAAACTTTAAAATTATGGCATACGTGATATTACACTTCGCTGGTTTACCAATTATCTCGGTAATAGACAACAACCGGTTATGTGTAATAGTACTTTATCCCAGATAAGATCTATTCGATGTGGTGTTCCTCAGGGTTCCAATTTGGGACCCTTGCCTTTCTTACTTTATATCAATGACCTTCCAAATTCATCATCTTCACTGCACTTTATTTTATTTGCTGACGATACGAATGTTTTTTTATCTCATAAATCTTTGGATTCATTGATAGAGCATGTTAATGCCGAACTTATAGCTGTAGCTGACTGGTTTAAGGCTAATAAATTATCGCTTAATTTGTCGAAAACTAACTATATCCTGTTTCGTTCTCATAAAAAATTAATTCTCAATCAGAATACGGTAGTCTATCGATAACATAACACTTTCGCAAGTTAAAACTTCTAAATTTCTTGGTGTTTATATTGATGAGCACTTGACTTGGAAAGAACATATTAAGAACATATCTACTAAAATTGCTAAAAATATAGGAATATTATCTCGTATCAGTTATTTATTACCTCGTTATACTCTTATTAATCTGTATTATTCATTTATTTACCCATACCTGGCATACTGTAATATTGTTTGGGCATCAACTTACCATTCCCGGCTTAGGAGATTAATTGTACTTTAAAAAAGAGCTATTCGCATCATCACAGGAAACCCGCCATATTCTTCTTCTAATAAACTCTTTTACGACTACAATATTTTACAAATTGAGCAGATTAATAAACTGCAAATTAGTGAATTTATGTATCGTTTTGCTCATAACCTACTTCCCTCTGCTTTCATTGGGTACTTCTCCAGTATATCTGAGCTCCATGCTCATCTTACTAGATCTCGGGATGATTTCCGTGCAAGTTTTGCCCGTACCAATACTCGACTGTTTTCTATCAAATGTGCTGGTCCTTCTGTCTGGAATACTATATCGCACGATATTCGTTCTGAACCTAATTTGATATTGTTTAAGAAAGCAATGCGCGCGTACCTTAATGACCTAAATAAATAAAAAATTTGTTTGTTTTTAGTTTTTCACTAGTTAAGGTTTTTTCTTGTTTGGTTCTTTCTTTTTTGTATTCCAAGATGTTTTGTTCAGAATCTCACTATGCTTTTTTCCAGTTAATGATGCTGTTAATCATTCGTCATCTAGCAATAGCTTTTGGTACAGGGGGACCCTAATAAGCGGCACTTTGGTCCCTTCTTGGTTTTCCTTTTGTATCCTAAAACCTTTCTGTATATTGTGCTTATCGCTGTTATATATTTTTTTGGATCAATAAAAGAATGTTCATGCTCATATTCAAATTCATTAGGTCAGGAAAATTAAGAGACAGGCTGCAATGGTATTGTATACCTTCACAAACAAGACATGGTATGCCTTGGTACTGTACTCTTTAGTGGTTTGATGATTTGACGGAACAGTTAATAGGCACATCTTCCTGAAAGAGCATTTGTTTCAGAAATTTCACCAATTTAGATAATATTACATTGCATAACGTTATCTTCATTGTTTGCAATCTGATTGTCTGTTCTGGTTGCTAATTACTGGACAGGAGCACGATAGCTGTTCATACAGATGAAAGGGTGCGTTTAACGAACGAAATGCTGAACGCAATGCGAATAGTCAAGATGTACTGCTGGGAGAAGCTGTTCAAAGGTTTAATCAACAAAACCAGAGAGTAAGAACAACATGAATATGCAAATAAGCCAGTTTGAAGACAATTTATAGGAGTGTATATTTAATGGGAGCAAAAAGATGTGGGTAAAGCTCGATGTTGCTCACTTGTTTACATGCCTCTACACCCCTTCTTCCTCTTATCTCTCTCTCCTCTCCAACCCCAAACACCACCCCCATAGCTGTCTCTCCGTCTGACTTTTGGATCTTTACCTGGAACCGAACCCTTTTGCCTATCGATTTTGTTTTCACTGAGCGCCTGTGAATAAGCTGGTCCACGCGGCGCGGCTTTCGTTGGGCGCTGTAGAAATCTTGGAATTACGATTACGATTACATAAATTGCTCAGTTTTCACATGAGGTGCAAACATGACTACAGTTGCCCTGTATAGGCCTATATGGCTATCTTCTAGAGCGCTGGGATAAGGGAAACGATAAGGGTAAACTCCAAGGGTAAGCTGTAAGAACACATCGGCTGCTGTAAGAACACATCGGCTGCTGTAAGAACACATCGGCTGCTGTAAGAACACATCGGCTGCTGTAAGAACACATCGGCTGCTGTAAGAACACATCGGCTGCTGTAAGAACACATCGGCTGCTGTAAGAACACATCGGCTGCTGTAAGAACACATCGGCTGCGGTCCTCACTGAGGAATCAACTGCATGTCCCGTGCTCTTCCACGAGATTCGGCGAAATGTTCCTTCTCTGTCGCCGGACCCACTGCGTGGACCAGTCTTCCTGATCATGTGACGAGTGCCTCACCACTGGACACATTCAAGTCACGACTTAAAACATATCTTTTTGAGATATCTTATGACTGTTGTTGATTCTTGAACTCATGTATGTCGCCCTTTTCTTCTGCCTCGACCGAGCTACGGCACTATGTAAATAGTCCTATTATTATTATTATTATTAAGGGTATCTCCAAAAGAATATTCTCCATACATTTAGCTCCTGTCTATAGCTTTTTCCTCCACGCAAGTGCCAACCACATATTGCGCCATATATTTATTCATTCTTGCATTCCCTGAGAGCATTAATATAGCGCCTTCTAAGTTGTCTCTTCAGAGGAACTCCATGCACGGCTCCGGTTAGCGGAGAGCTATTCCAGGTAGATGGAGCAGTCACAGGAAAGGCATCGATAGAGGCAGTAGTCTTTCTACAGTGTAACATTTTATAGATTTTATTCACATTTACATTTTTTATTTTGTATTATGTGTTACATTGTATTTCCCATTGTAATTGTAATTAGTAACTTCTATTGCGCCGGTGTCTAATGAACAAGCATCAACCGATGGCGCATCAAAGCGAAGCCGCAAACAGGTATCCAGAAGGTCAGTCCAGTGAGACAGAGAGGCAGCCTACGGTTGATAAGCAATTTGAAAAAGTAAGTCTTAAGTTGAGAATGAAATGACAGAAGCGACTGACCAGAACGCACAGACAGAAGGAGAGAGTTCCAAAGTTTAGGTCTAACAACCGAAAAAGCATATTTACCAAGAACAGTTCTAGTTCAGTGTATATCCTATTGATTGATTATCGTCAGTTATTGTTCGTACCTTGAATTTGACAGCCTTGAGACGTCATCTGTGATGAAAGCCGGCTACGCCAAAGCAATGGCAATGGCGCCGTTTTTCTATGGGTCGAAACTCATTGCTTACTTCACGTTTCTGACGTACATCCTGACGGGCAACAAACTAACGGCGGAGGTCGTCTTTGTGACTCTGAGTCTCTACAACCCTCTGAGGTTGGCAATCACCTACTACATACCGTTGGGCACCCAGCTGGGCTCTGAGGCATTGGTCACCATTGATCGCATGCAGGTACGTAGATAGTTTCTTGTCTTGTCTTTGGCCGTCTTTGCTCTTATCTCTCTCTCCTCTGCAATCCCAAACACCACCCCATAGCTGCCACGCTGTCTGTCCGTCTGACTTTTGGATCTTGACCTGGAACCCAACCCTTTTACCTATCAATTTTATTTTGACTGAGCGCCTGCGAATAAGCTGGTCCCCGCGACGTGGCTTTCGTTGGGCGCTGTAGAAATTTCGGAATTACGATTACGATTTGCCCTGAAAGCTGGCCACACCAGGAACCAACTTATATCTCAGGACACATATGAAACGCCATCTCAATAACCTTAACGTTGTGTTTGATGCTGTCGATATGTTCTGAGCAAATAAATGATGCGTGACGCCTAGTGTTGTTTGACGTATGTTAAAACTTGTAAACTGAATTTCCACTGAGGTGTGTTTATGTCTCCTCTGTTTATAAAAATCTGTGGTAAAATTGCTGACAAAGACGACTCAAGTTAAATGCGTTTGCCAAATGATCATTCGAGCTGTTGAATAATAAATGTGCTCCATTGGGTCCAATCCAGCCATTGCCTCCCAAACGAAAGTCACTGCGTGGGTGGCTCCCATACTACCGATACTGAACCAGTAAAATGTATACTTATATCAAACCAGTTGCAAAATAAACAGGAAAAAGAGATGTTTCACGCCTCTGAAAACGCGATCAACTTCGCACTTTATCGCCAATCGTAGCCTACACATCATCGAATGAAGATTTCAAAGTTGCTGATAACAAGTATTTGAACATATATAGGGAAAGTTGCTTTCAGACAAATTGTTACGTATTTGTCACACTGAATTTTATGCAAATTTTCAGGCATTTCTTTTGAAAGAAGAGCGCAGTTTTAGGAGTCCCGTCGGTGACACGGATGAAACATCAGAGAAAAAGCTCACAGTCAGCGAAATAACCGCTTCATGGAATCAGGTTAAACGCTCTTACCACAGTCTGTACGAAAATATTAGCCTCAGACGCTTGCAAGGTCCATTTGCACGTATGCGAAGGTGAATGCTGGCGTTACCTGCCGAATAATATAACAGAATGGTTGTTTAGAAAAGCTCGGATGCTAGGATGAAGTTTTCAAAATCGGGAGAATTTTTTGACAATTGCTTTCATGGCCTGAAACTAACATGGAGCTCAGAGGATTTGCCCTAGAAGGGACTTTTGTCATACTAGAGTATAGATCCTTTTAACAGGAGAGCCTAGTTGTTAGGTTTGTGATCATGTTATTGCTATAGTTATATAGGTTAGTTTAATACAATCCAAGTGTGAACATTAAGTAATGTAAATATATTTCTAGTGTACATGATATATATAAAGAAATGAACCAATTTAAAGTTTTAAGTCTTTGCAATTGCAAGCCTGAGTGGTAAAATATTATAAGACAAGAGGTCAAATGTTGAATTTTAACGAAACGATGGTGTTTGTTTTTATTCCAGATTGGGCAAAATTCTGTTCTTCAAAATGTCAGTTTTGAAGTCAAACCTGGGGAGTTGCTAATCGTCATCGGTGCAGTCGGTGCTGGCAAGGTGAGGGTTAATGTTTATTAGAAATTCATCCTATTTAATATCTTATTAGTAGGACTACCTGGAATCTGTTTTTATTTATTTTACTAAGTGTACTTTTATGTAAATACGAATCTGCGGCACAAATCAAGTAACTGAATTTGCTTTGAACTTTTAAAGTGTAAGTAACTAAAAGTGATTAAGCGTTTGTTAACACACCATCGTAATCGTTATCGTAAATTCCATATTTCTAAAGCGCTAGTTAAAAGCTATGCGCAGGGCACCAGCTTATTCACGAGCACTACTTCAAGTCAATGGGGTTGTCCAAAGATGCCATGTCAGGAATCAAGTTCAGTTGCTAGAAGACCAGAGAGAGAAGGGGGAAAGGAGCTGTTAGCGTGGGTTGTTTAAGCTGAAGGAAAGCCAGCCATGTTTGCTGGCTGAAAGAAGGAATCGTAGGAGCAAAATATCGTTTTTTAAAGTGTTATTATAAAATGTCAACTATGTCCCTGATTTTTCTTGTGTCCAGTCGTCGCTGTTGATGGCCATTCTTGGAGAACTTCCTTTGACAAAGGGCAACATTGACATAAATGGGAAACTGGCATACGTATCTCAGCAGGCCTGGGTTTTTGGAGCTTCTGTACGTCAGAATATACTCTTTGGCGAACCGTTCGACGCCGAGAAATACGCGAAAGTCGTTGAGGCAGCTGCTTTGAAGCGGGTGAGACACTTTTCTGGGTGATGATGTAAAGCAGTCAAAGTACTCAACAATTAATTATTAGAAATAATAAAGGAATGAAGCTATGGTGGTGCATGTAATAGTTGAAAATACACCTTCAGGTATTGTCAAAGTCCCAGAAGATGCCGTTAAACACTGGATAGAACTATTACTATGGTAGATGGTAGTGCATGATAGTTTAGTGGTTAGTGTGCTGGCATGTGAAAACAGAAGTTGAAGGTTCAGATCCATGCCAGGATAGAAAAGTATTTGAAGATTTCTGTTTCTTCTAGCAAACTCAGCTATTAATGAATACACTGGCTGTACTCTGTACACCTGCTGGCAAGTGGTGAGACAAAGAAGTCTCTTGTACTCTGAGCCCATGAGGGACTGTTCATTTTCTTTTAACTACAGTGGTATGCATCTTGAAAAGAAAGACTTCTAAAGGTTTTTAAAGTAGACAGTGAAAGAACACCAAAAGTTTCCATATCATTAGCTCATTATCTGTGATGGTGTTTCACAATCTGTTTACAGTTACCCACATTTTTAAGGTGAATTTGTAATTAATTCGACATAACTATCTTAATAATAATAATAATAATAATCTTGATGTCATTAGTAAATAGTGTCATTATTGACTGTGGGCCATACAAATGAAGATGCTAAGAGATTAACAAACCAAGAAAGGCCCATTTAAGTACTCCAACGAGCCTGAAATGTAAAGCCTCACTGGTGTTTAAAAGTACGGTTTTTGGTTCTCAGCTAAACTTTAGCTGTGTCTTGATTTTTCAGGATTTTGAGTTGATGTCCGATGGTGATCAGACGTTGGTCGGTGACCGGGGCGTTAGTCTCAGTGGGGGTCAGAAGGCCCGCATCAGCCTCGCTCGTGCCCTCTATCAGAATACTGATATCTTTTTACTTGATGATCCCCTGAGCGCTGTGGATGCTCATGTCAGCAATCACATTTTCCACAAGTAAATCAGTGCTTTCAGTTCAGTTTTGATATCAAATTTGTCCACTTCTTGAGTGTAAATTAATTCGGTATATATTAATTGGTTGTAAATTAATTGGGGTTTAATTAATTGGGCATGAAATAGTTTGGTATAAATTAATTGGGTGTAAATTATTGGGTATAAATTAATTGGGGATAGAAACTGAGTGCTGTAATTTCAGTTTGACTTGTTTAATCAGTGTATTTACTTCAGCTCAGTTCTGCATTAAATAATTTGCCGTGTTATTGATTCTTTACTTTACCCAAGCAAAAATGAAAATTAAGAGAGCATCAATTTATATTTAGCATCTTATGCTTTTATAACTGTCCCATCCTTCCAATATTTGCAAAACCATAAACATTTGCCACCTTACCATCTGACTGGCTGTACCGGTTGAGTTATCTGGATTTCGACCATGACTCTGAAACTGACCCAGTGACCTGGCTCTTGAGGATTTGTCTTGACTGATTATCAGTGAATGAAGTGGTCTCCCTGAAGCAGCTTTAATGTGGTGCTGAGAAATTCGGCAATTTATGCTACATTTGCATTACAACTGTTACGACTTTACCGGAAAAGGCCTAGAAGGAAGGTTCTTTAGTACTGTATTGATTTGTTGATTTATTGTATCGATTTGTTGATTTATTTCTACTGAATTGTTTATTTACTGAATTGTTTATTTATTGTATTGAATTTTTTATTTAATTCTGAAATTCTGTTTCTGTTAATTCATTTTTTGCACAGCTGCATCAATGGATATTTGAAGAAGAAAGCTCGAATACTGATAACGCATCAGCTTCAATATCTAAAGTCAGCAGATAAAATTCTTATATTGAGTTCTGTAAGTTACCTCCGACTTCATTCAGTTTTAGTCTAGTGCTGTATAATTTTTTTGTACAATTCCAATGTCTTTAACCCAGAGGACGTGTAAAATTATGCATCTAAATTCGTCAAAATGATTATGCTTCGCCTCAGACTCCGCTGGGCGCTTACAACGCTTCCTCAGACTCCCTAATCGTTAGGGACTTCACGCTTTCGGCGCTTGCTGTCTCAGACATTCTCGGTTTTCATTCTGGTAATCCTAATCGTAAGTTCAAGATTTCTACATCGCCCAACAAAGCTAAGTCGTGAGAACCAACCTATTCATAGGCGCTCAGTCAAAACAAAATCGATAGGCGAGAAGGGTTCGGTTCCAGGTACCAAACCCCCTCTAGCTAAAAGTAAAGTATGCCACTGATAGCAGAATGCTTGTGAAAATGTTTTTTTGCAAAATGTCTACGGTTCATTCGTAACTTTTTAGGATAACAACACGCAGTTGGGAACCTTTGATGAACTGTTGGAACATGGAGTCGACTTTGCATCACTTATTAAGCGTGAGTCGGATGAAACCACGAAACCAGCCATTTCCAATGGTCCGTCCAAGACTGGTAACAACGAACTGATGGCCAACGGTCATTTGCTAAATGACGATGACCTTTCACCAAAGAAAACACGTACGAAATTTTGTCTTTGTTCTCCATTGCATGATAAGATTTAGGATAAGACGAAGATAAGATAACTGTAATTTTAAATTCGAAATTTCTAAAGCACTACTTAAAAGCTAAGTGCAGGGCACCAGCTTATTCGTGAGCGGTGCGTGGATTCAATGGGGTTGTCCAAAGATGCCGTGGCAAGAACCAAGTCCAGTTGCCAGAATACTACAGAGAGAGAAAGAGACAGAGACAGAGAGGCTGTTAGGGTGGTTGTGTTTAAGCTGAGAAAAACGGGAAGGCAAAACAGTTGGTTCCTGAACTTCCTTGCTCACTGGCCCAAGCGAGTCTCTGGAATTCTCTGCCTGGTTTGGTCCATTCTGGAGGTTCTCTTTCATGCTACTCTGGGCTAAAACCCTAAGCAATTGGCTACCGTGCCTCACAATATTGCGATAAGGGGATCATAGAAGTTTCCAGAGTTTCACTTATTAGTTTTAACATAAAATAGAGCTGATGCTTAGGATAAAGCAAGGTAAATAAGCTTCTGGTCTAATAGTAAGGTATGGTAAGATAAACAAACATTGATATGATTAAAACACAAGCATTTATTAAGGCTTTACCTTGCTTTATTGTTTTTGGAAGGCAAAGATGCTTCTTCTTACTTTGCATTAACTAACATTGTGATGATCTGTAGGTGGAAAGAAACTGTCAGATATAGGGTATCTGTCAAAATCATATGCTGATGTTCATAATATGTCGCTTGGCGATCCCAGAAGTACAAATCCTCTGCTGTCTCAGTCAATGGATCTTAAAAAGGCTTTTGAAAAATCAGGAACAGTCTCTTCATTTGTCTCTGCACTCTCCTTACCATTTGGAGATCAGTTGGTGAGATCTCTGGCAATTCTTTCGGAATTTTACTCAGTGGCGTAAGATGTAAAATGTAGATGAACACGTTTTTCTATAACGCCATAAGGCCTCGACCCTGCTCATTTGTCAATGAAGTTGCTTGTCGGTCCCACCTGCTGGAACCGTCTCTCTCGAGTTCTGTGACTCGAGCTCCTCTCGCTTCACCTCTCAGGGTTTCCGCAGGCGCCTGAAGACTGTACTGTTTAACAGTGATTTTACTTGTTCGGGTCGGGAGCGCCCCTGTTGAGTTTATTCTCTAAGAGGCGCTTTATAAGTCTTAAATTAGAATTACAATTACATTTGCAAAGTTATCGGGTGAGATCCTTCACCACCGCTGCCCTTGTGGATGGGCACCACACAATTTAAGGCGTATTGTGGCAGCGGGTCTTGCATGTAGTTTGATCACCTTGAGGATAAGACTATCGCTCTTAAGATTCTTGTAGATCTGATGAGGTGTTTTATGTGAAACTCGCTACCCCAGATTTGCTCGATCGATGGGTACGAGTAGCATGCAATAAAGAGTAGCCCAAATGTACTTAATTTCATGCTAAATGCTTAAACGTGCGATGATGACGACGACAACGATGATGATGATGATGGTGACAATGATGATGATATTGTCAATGATGTAATGATCTAATTTAATCTAATCTTTAGATGCATTGTATGTATTTGATAGAAGTATTGAAAACTAATTATATATTTATGTAGGTATGTACATATGTGCATTTGTATGTATTTATGTGTATATGTATGTATGTATGTATGTATGTGCATACGTATGTATGTCTGTATGTATGAAATATTACGACACTTACTATAGCCTCTTTTAAGTACCTCACAAAAACGCCGAGTTAATAAGTGGGCTACCGTGTCAACAAATTTGGTTTAGGCGTAAGAACTGCTATGGTAATTTTCACACTCTGTTCTATTTTATCAGGAGGAGTATGTTCCTCAGGCCCAAGAAGAGGAAGCTAGAGCCTCCGGAAAAATTACGGGAAAGCATTACTGGAAGCTGTTCTACACGGGCGGTGGAGTGTTTGGCGTGATATTCTTTATTCTCTTGAACATCACGGCTCAGATCGCCTTCATTTTGGCTGATTGGTGGCTGGCATACTGGTAATTTTCACCAAGGCCGTTTTAGCTGACAACTGTAAATACACTGATACACATGTGATTCTGAGGTTTTAGAGGTGTTTAAAGGAAAGTTGCTGTTTAATGTACAAAGAAGCCGAATATTTATCTTTTTAGTTGGTTACTTAGGGTATGCTACTGTGTGTAGTCATGTTATTCTGCAAGTTGTAGGGGAAGGGAACTTCCTCACTGTTACAAACTCTCCCAGAAAATATACTTTCTTCGTTGCTCTGAAGGACTCTTCAAAAGCATTGTGTATCAATTCATGCATACAGAATTCATCCATACATCCATACATACGTACATACGTACGTACGTACGTACGTACATACATACATGCATACGTATATACATAGATATATGCATACATACAGGCACCTTGTAAGTTACTTTTAAAAGTATGATATTTGATTTTACCTGAAAATATTTCAATTTTCTCTTGCTTTAGGTGTCACAGCATCGAAACTTTTGAAAGAAATATAAAGCTGCGAGACATGCAGAACGAAACATCCATAAACTTCACTGATTTTACCATGGCAACAGATGAGATGGTCACCGATTTTATGACCACTGGTCAGCCGATTGTCCAGTTTCCTCACATGCTGAATTATCTGCACATTTTCACTGGAATCACTGCAGCTGTCGTGCTTTTCGGAGTGATACGAGCCTTGCACGGGTTTCACATCGTGATTAGGGCATCGAAATATCTCCACATGACGATGCTTGATGCAATTCTACGAAGTCCAATCAGCTTTTTTGATCACAATCCGATTGGTAAGCCAAAAAGGCAGCAAGAGAACTTGCTTTGAAATAAGCAGGTAAATAAGTAAGCAAGTCTTTATTTAACAATGCAGATCTAATGTCCAAACTGACAAAACAGATATTTCTACTTCAAACTATCTAAGCAACTGTGCTTTTGCAGTAAGCCAAAAAAGACAACAATCCTGTATGTTCTTGCCTTGAAGTCAGAACTTTTGTTTTGAAGCTAAGTAGTAGGTAAGTTAGTAAGTAACTAAGTAATCTTTATTGCTGTAGATCTAATCTCCAAACTGATGAAACACATCTTTATATCTTCAAATTGTCGAAGCAACCTTGCTTTTGAAGATTTGATTTCATACAGCACTGATGAATAAAATAATATCCCAGATGCAGTTTTTGTATGGTGCAAACAAATTTTGGCAATTAACGTTTACATTCTAATGCTTATATTTTAAATAATCATACCTAATTTATACAATGAAATTGATTTATATTTAACTACATTGCATACGCCTACATTGAATTACACTAGACTGCGATACAATACAATGCAATACAAATTTAATTTGATAATGTACTCCTAACAAAGTTCAGTTCGTTTTGCATATAATTGTATTTAAGTCAATTTAGTGCTTTGTATAGTCATCCAGGCTTTAAACTGGCATTACCCGACTGAATTAAGTGGTGGAGTTATAAGTGCTTTTGATTTGGAGAATATATTTTAGTAGTGCCATGTGCTGGAGTAGAATATGAAAGCTAGAGTTTTCTCTGTTACAGGTAGAATTCTTAACAGATTCTCAAAGGATCTTGGCCAACTGGACGAAGTCCTTCCTTTTTGCATGTATGATTTTATACAGGTAAGTTCATTGTCATTACTTACGATTGATGCGTCAAGCACGCCAGATAGAAATACTGACTAGTAATTCACATAAAACAGAAACTTGATAGATTCATTTGATATTATATGCTTGGATCACTTTGGTTTTGCTCAGAAGTTTCTATAATTGAGGCCTTTTGTATTGTATTAGTGCTCCTATAGAAGCTTCCCAATTAGATTATTTTTGATTGGAATGGATTAGGTCAGATAAGATTAGATTAGATGTGGAACTCTAATGAAGTTTTAGTTGAAGTGACCATTGATCGATATCTTGTACAATATGATAAAGGTTCTATGGAAGAGTTTGTTAGTTTTGTGTTACAAGTGAGAATTTAAATGAGAATGGTGTAAGTGAAGGTGGAAAAGTATGTTATGTCATAAGTGTTATTTGAGCCCTGTTGTACAGTTTTGTATATCGTAACACTTATGATTTGATTTGCAGTGCCTTCTCCTCATAATCGGCGTTTTCCTCGTCGTTGGAATCACGAATCCGTGGGTCTTCATTGCAATTGTGCCACTTATGATAGTCTTTGGTTTGCTTCGCCGCTACTTTCTGGGCACCATAAGAAACGTCAAGAGACTCGAAGCAACTAGTAAGCACAGAAGTATCTTTTAATCACCAGCACATTAGTTGGGGTTGTTGATATAATAATATATACGTTTATTCACCACTCAGATAGAAAGTACAGTAAAAATACAGAAAGGAATCAATGAAAATTTATTGAGATAGTATGAAAGAAAAAGTATCATGCTCATGTTACTTAGTATATAAATAATATTATTTAGATAATAATATGCTAATTTATGAAAAAATAATATTTTCAATTTAATTTTTACCTGCCTTTTTGCTTTTATTTTCTGTATGCTGAGTTAATTCTGTATTTTATGCAACTCAGTTAAATTTTAAAAAATCATAAGAGATTTTAAGTTTTAATACTCATGACCAATTTTGGGTGTTAAATATTCCTAACTTCCTGATGAAATATTGTTTATCATTATGCATTTACTTGTAAACAGCATGATGTTTAAAAAGCATAATGCGCTATTTTAGCAGCGTGGTTTTGCTGTAATATTAGGCCTACAGTTGAAGTAACATGTTTTTCTGTGTTTTTCACATAGCAAAGAGTCCCGTTTTCTCTCACATAAGTTCAACACTCCTTGGAATTCACACCATTCATGCCTTTCATGCTGAGAAGACATTTATGGAACAGTTTGCAACACACCAAGATATCCATACATCAGCGTTCTTCCTATTCACAGCTCTTGTTCGCTGGTTTGCTCTTCGACTTGAGTTGATCTGTTCAGTTTTCATCACAATTGTTGCGTTTTGCGCAGTATTCGCTGCCCAGAGTAAGTCCAAATTAGAGCGCTTTTATCTCAAATGAACTGTCGGGATTTCTTTAAAGATGTTTAACGCGGATATGTCTCTGCAATTCAAAATGGTCTCTTATAGATTAGATTTTAAGGAATGCTTCACAAGGTGGTCGTATATATTTATCTGTTGCACTTCATGCGAAATGTAGACATCTGTATCTGAGGCATGAGGTAAATGTGCATGTACAACTTATCCAGGGTTGTTACGCTGACGACAGTTATCAGACCCATCATACGAACCCACCAACACTTCACCTCTTGCAATTTCTGTGCAGGTTTTTCACTCAATATTCTTTCCGCTTTCATTTTCTCCTGATTTTTCTTTCCGGTTCAGTTCCAACCACCATCCACCGTAGCCGTCTGACTGTCTGCCTGCCTGACTGATGGATCGTGACCTGGAACTGAACTCTTCCTGCCTATTGATTTTGTTTTGAATAAGCTGGTTTCCGCGCTTTGCTTACTTTGGGCGCTGTGGAAATCTCGAGCTTATGATTACGGTTATCAACTGGAATCAATGTCCTAGGTATGAACGGAAGCCTGGTTGGATTGAGTCTGAACTATGCTATGATGTTGATGATGCTGTTCCAATGGGGAGTCCGGCAGAGTTCAGAGGTTGAAAGCCTGGTAGGTGGTCGAAATTTTTTCTTCCATTTAGCATACTTTTCTTGGTGGCTCAGTCTGGTATTGTGGGCTATGGCTATAGATTCCGTATCGTTTTGTAATTTTGGTCTTTTTAATTGCCTCTTCTTTATGCACTTATTTAAAAATAGACTGGATACTGAGTTTAAATTGACTGCCGTGGGTATTAAAGTTTAATAGCAACTACAACAGCCACTACTAATACTACTTCTACTACTACTACCAATACTACCACCACCACTACTACTACAATGCCTATTATTATTACTACTACTACTATTACGGACTTACATTACTATACTTCTGCTACTGTTACTAAAAGTAATAATGTATTTTCTCAGATGACATCAGTGGAGCGAATTGTGGAATACACTGAGCTTCCTCCAGAGGCTCCGCTGGAGTCAAAAGCAGAACATAAGCCACCGTCAAATTGGCCGCAAGATGGCAGCATCAGAGCTGAGAACGTCTGCCTGAAGTATAAAGAAGATGGTGCCAACGTTTTGGATAATCTCAATTTCACAATCGTTTCATCGGAAAAGGTTAGGCTGAGACAATCCTCTTGATGTGAATGTTAATCAAATCTGATTGAAAACCTTTGCTGCACTGTACTCATGTTAAGAGAGCCACTTCTGCTTCAGTATTATATTGCAGTGTTCATGTGACACGTCAGGATAAATTCAACGAGGCCACTGACTTAATGCAGGCTATATTGTATAAGCAAGTTCCAATGGGTTTTTAGAGAAGCAGAAATCTTAATTTTGATTTTATCATAATTAAATTACAATTGCTCTTACTGGGCGTGAATAGTATGCGACGAAGGTGAAAGGTGACTAGAAGTTAGTGAAACTTATTTAAAAGTTATTAATATTTACTAAAACCGAATAGAAATGATAACAGAAAGTGCTGAAATCAATGGTAAGCCTTGGAAGTGAATAAACGTTTATGAAGCTGAATAACAATTTACAAAAAGTGAGTACCAAATTACTAGAAGTGTAAAGTAATAACATAAGTGTTGCAGAAAGTTGATCTGTGGTGCTTTAACTTTTTTTTTAGGTTGGCATAGTTGGCAGAACAGGAGCTGGTAAAAGTTCCCTGCTCAGCTTACTGTTTCGACTCGTGGAACCAAATGGAAAGTTGTGTATAGACAATTTAGAGATAACTGAGCTTGGACTACATGATCTTCGTGAGAAAATCTCCATAATTCCACAGGTAAGTCTAAGCCCATATTTTATGCATATGTATGTACAAATATATATATTAATATCTCATTCCACAAACATTTTAGCACAACTTTAGATATAGTAAATCATGTTTCAATACCCTTGACTTGAAGGGTTCTTAAAGATTGCTGAACACGTCCAGAAATGTATAAGCATACAACTGGAACAATTAAATAAATTGTTTGAAGAATTAAGAAAATCAGTTAAACAGTTTCATGGATTGCTTCTTGGGTCTGGCTTTTTCTAACAGGATCCTGTCCTTCTCACTGGATCGGTTCGAAAGAATCTTGACCCTCTTGAGGAGCATTCTGATATCGAAATCTGGCAAGCACTCAAGCAGGTTGGGCTTGTTGTATTTACTGTAGCGGCTGTGTATTTTCCTCGGCTGTGTACACGAAGCAACAAGTGTCTGATTGTATAATTTTGTTCTTGCATAAAGCTCTTGCCTTTCCTGTGTATTTCCTCTTCTTGTTTGTTGGCTAATCTAATTTCCTCTCATAGTTTCTATTTTTCTTTCTTTGGCATATCTTTTTTCATCTTTATTTTCTTTCTCTTTTTCGTCATCAAAAACATCTTCCGCCTTCATCAAATTATTCTCGTAAAATTGTGTGTTCTTAAGCGTCAATCATAAATAGATGTAAACCTCTATTGTTTCACATATATTTGCCTATCGATTGTGGCTATATTTCAGAGTTTTAAATCTCAATCTACCACGGTCCGCATATGGGACTTTAAGTGGCGAGGCGCCCTTTCAAACAGGCAGCGGTGGTGAAGGATCTCACCCAATTAATTCTTTGGAAAATGAGCAGAGTCGAGGCCATACGGTCGCTATAGAAAACTGTGTACATTTACATGTATATTTACATTTACATTTAAACCTTAATACTGTAAATTTCTTAACACTTTTCTGTTTTTATTTTCTGTTGGTATACAGAAGAAGACTGAGTTATACCAAGAACTTAAATTTCTATGCATATCAAACAACATATCTAAAAACGCCAACCTGACGGCATCATGTTGTAACAATAATAGTAATAATGATTATTAGAAAGCTAGAAGTAATAATAAATAATAATAATAATTTAAAGGTTCAGCTACATGAGGTGGTTGAGGGAATGCCATCTGACCTTGAGTCACCGATTCAAGAAGGCGGATGCAATTTGAGTATGGGCCAACGCCAGCTGTTCTGTCTTGCTCGAGCAATACTCAAGTGCAATAAAATCCTTGTAATTGATGAAGCAACTGCCAACGTCGACCCGAGGTATATCACTCTGTTCTCTAGCTCTTTGTTTTACCATGAAGACTCCACGACAGTGAAATTGCATAGATATGCTAGATTTGCCCCAAAACTGAAACAAGTGGTTTGCACAGCGTTTAGTATTTCTGTAGTTATTTTTGGAAAAGATATATATATATATATATATTATGCAGTTTCACTGTTAATGACTAAGAAGAAGAGGTAATCTAAAGACTTCTAATCTAAAGACTTCTATAGCGCCGTTATCATAATGCACAAGTCATCAGTCGATGGTCGCTTCAAGTCAAAATCGCAATCTAAACTCATAATCCGTTTGAGAAGGCATGTTGAAATCCTGCAGGTCACAGAAAAAAAGAAGTGAAGTTACAGCGGATAAGCAAGTTGAAACAGATGAGTCTTAAGTTTAGACCTGAATGATATTAAAGCAACAACAGAATGTACAGAACTGGGCAGTGAATTCCCAAGCTTTGCACCAGTTTAAGAGAGTCTGGGAGCCCAAAACATTTTTCGTTCAAGGTCCAACAAGAGTTAAAACGTCCATTGATACATTACAAATTTACAATATAAAATGTTTTGATGCATCTTGGTTTGTGAATGACACTTTTAGTGTTGACATTTTAGGACTGATGCTTTGATTCAGAACACGATCAGAACACAGTTCGCTCACTGCACTGTGCTCACGATTGCTCACCGACTCAACACCGTTATAGACTCTGATAGAATAATGGTTAGTGTATCTTTTCAAACATGCGCGTTGAGTTTTAGAACATCTTAATAACGCTTTTACATGTTAATAATGCTTCAAAGTGTTAATAATGCTTTAACTTGTTAATAATTGTATACATTTTCTTTAATTTGCTAATCATTTTAACTTGTTAATAATGCCTTAACTTGCTAATAACGCTTTAACTTGTTAAAAAGGTTTAGCATGCTAATAGCGCTTTTATTAGAACGTATAACTGTATGTATGCATTAAATCAGTTATATGAAACGTTCTAATAACCTCTCAAAAGTTCTGCATGCTTGGCGCTCTAAGTGATCTAAGCAGATACCACTTAAGATGTAATGAAAATGTATACACATTCAGTTATGTTACCTTTTGCGCGTACATAGATCTAGAGTATCTAATTTTCTTTCAAATAGCTTTCTGAATATTATTTTTACAGAACCCATCCCTGTAACAATTTAACTAAAGGGTCGTCGGATAAAGATGGCCGCATAAAAGGGAGGGAGGGATCAACCAAGTGCAGACAAATGCTGACAAGGAAGAAGAAGGGGTTTTGCCCAGTGCGGACGTCCTCATAAGAATTTGGTGTAAACAGTTATTTTTGTGTATTTTTTGCCTTAAACATCAGCTTCAGTCAGACAAGTCACAGTCTGTTTTGCGTTGGATCTAATTGGCTGGACGCAGCAGCATCAGAGTACCCTATCCCGTAGTACAGTTAGCCCTACAAGATCAACAGGATAGCTTAACCTGGTCATTAGTACTCCGTTGGAATGCCTCTATCCGCAAAAAGGGGATGAGGAAGGTAATGTCAAATTCGTAGGGAGGGGTCGAAAGTAGGTAATTTTGTTGGGGTATATTGACACTAACATTGCAGCTATGGTTCTGATAATAAACTCGTCTTTCTGACGTTTTTAGGTTTTGGATGCCGGTCGCATCATTGAATTCGACCAGCCGCATACTTTGCTTCAAAACGCGAATGGATTTTTCTACAAAATGGCAGAACAGACTGGTCCAGCTGAATTCAACAATCTCAAGCAAGCGGCTCAGGTCGCGTTTGAAACTGCAACAAATAAACAACGTTCGTCAAACAGTGATAAACCTGGCAATGATGTTAGTCTTTGAATGATAGATGATTTGCTAACATCAGAACACTTCTATTTTGATACAGGAGAAATCGGTGTAGCCATACTTTTTAAAATCTAAACGATCAATGAAGTAAAAGCCACAAGAAAGTTAACTTGACATATCCTGAGTGTTCCGTCCATAGAAAGATTTCAGAAACATTTACCATAGACAGTAGGACTGCTATGTAAACCAGTAATGATATATACCATAACAACGTAACAGACTGCAGACTGCAAAGGAGTATTTTGGAGAACCAAATCGTAGTAATCTAGTTCCGTCTTGCATCATATGTATGTATGTATGTGTGTATGTAGGGTATGTATGTAAGTATGTATGTATGTGTCTGTATGCATGTATGTATGTGTGTATGGTATGTATATGTGTATGTATGTAGGGTATGTATGTAAGTATGTACGTATGTGTATGCATGCATGTACGTATGTGTGTATGGTATGTATATGTGTATGTATGTGTGTATGTATGAATGTATGTATGTATTTATATAGTGCTTCTAAGGAATCCTGCAAAGGCCTCACACAACAGCCCTTAAGCCACAGAGTCTTTCAGCATGTTGTTACACCAGAAGCACTCTCTCAGTGCTGTTAGGAATCTCTCTCCTGTTGCCATTTCTCCTCAAGCATTTTATTCCAAACAAAAGGGTTAATGAGAGTTTAAACTGTCTCAACCTCATCTTTCACTATCTCTCTTGGCTTGACCTCTGCTGGTTTTGACCTTTTAAACTAACCCAACGATCTGGCTGTTACAGACTTTATTGGATATGCTGCAGTGAATATTTGTAATTAATTGTGACAGAACATTTGTTTTACACTGATTAAGAATCTCAGACCTGCAGCTCTTGATTGGCTATCAATCACCTGGGAAAACAGGCACCTTAATAAGTAAGTAGCCTATATTTCCACTTGACAAGTGTGCATGCAATGCATGATGAAGAGTAAGCTTTTCTATAGTTCCTAAATTAGTGCAAGATTTCCAGTTATCTTCATGTGGCTTGAACGTTTATTATCTAAGAAATAATTATCTAATTTAATTTTATTTAATAATTAAATAATTATTTATTAACATCTAATTAATACGCAGTTTTGACACAAACACATTGTTTATGATTTTTGTTTTTGTTTTTATTTCGTCTCTTTCTGTTTCGTAGTTTATGCACTAAAAATGATTTGTTGTGCAATATAATTAAGTTTAGTGCTAATTGTTCACCACTTTGGGTGTTTTTATTGTAAAATTTTTTTTCATGTAACACTGCACTTACATGGTTAAAAAACTGATGAAACGTGTAACATGTTAAATGTGCTGTCTTGAAATTTGTCTATGAAATTAGGGGACCCTGTTAGAGGGACTTATTGTCCTTTTGGTCTCACCTTTAGGTGCCTATTTTTTCTGTCGTTGAGTGACTGTAATATCAATTGTTTCTCTTTTGTGGTGTTCAATAAACAGTTAAAAAATCTAATATGAGCATCAAGTATTGAGTTCCTTTGGTTCTTGTAAAAGATAATATCAGTGCCTATGCCCTTTGATATGTGTGCTTTGTGAAGGATCTCGCCCAATCATTTCCTTGAGAAATGAGCAGGGTCGAGGCCAAAGGCGTATTTCAAGGCGCCTCTGTGTGTGAGGATGCCAGTTCGCGTTGAGGTCTCGCATATTTAAGAGATTTTAACCTCAGGCTAGCATGATCCCTGAACGCGAACCTTAAGTGGTTTGGCACCAGTTAAAAGGGGGAGCAGTGGTGAAGGATCTCACCCGATCAGCTCATTGCAAATTTAGTAGGGTCGAGGCCATACAGTCGCTATATAAAACCATGTACAAAAAAGCAATCTTGCAAAATATTTTCATATTTCATGCACCCATTCCTTAACGTCACCTGCCCATGCCTGCTATTCTAGATAAGCATTGGGGCACCAATAGAGGACTGTGTGAGCAGTTCCATACAGTTTCGCTAGGAGGCACCAGTATGCGAAGTGGTCTGAACAGCTCTGTTGTTGCAGTGATGTGGATAAAGTAAAGAAAGCAGTAAATTGTTCAACAAGTGTATAAAAGTATGAAACTTGGCACTTATACTGAAAACAACATTAGAACTCTAGCCGCTAGGCCATTCGGAATCTCGAAGAAAGTGTCTACCCTAGATGGCGCCACCATGTAGTACACGTCTGAAATGAAATATTCTTCGATGGTAATAATATATGTCTTCAGCTTTTTGCTTGCGTGCGAAAATGTAGTAACTGTTGACAGTTCCTAAAGGGAGCCGAATAAGACGGCGATAGTTAGTAGCAGCACCCAGTGCATAACGACCATTTATAGCTGCCAAGGCCTTTATCGTCAGCCTTGCCACACGGCCAAAAAAATTGATTTTTGCATTATTCAGTGTTCAACGATATCCCATAGCTGTCGCATGGACGTCAACCTTAGGCCTGCTTTACATTGAGTAAACTATCCGAATGGCGATTGGTTCCCACAGTTTAACGACACCAAAGGCCGTTGACGTCGGTAGGAAAATTGTAACAGTTCTCAGTGTTAGGCATACTAAACCTTTCTGTTGCGTCTATTTAACTTTTTAAAATTGTTTATTATCATCATATAATTACAAAGATCGTTGACGACATTTCAGAGAATGTATTTAATATTTACAGTAAGTACTTGTTAAGGAATGCCTGTATTATTTTAGAAAATATCTTATCATGTCTTTACACAAACAATTAGAAATAAATAAAATTATACTATTAAATATTGATGTAAACAGAATTACAAACTTCTTAATTATCAATACAAATATATATTATAACATTTTGGGAGATTATTGAATCTTTCATCTGTTTAGATGATAGTTCATTGATAGATCAATAATCTTCATTTATAATACATTCAACTATTGTCTTCTGGTTATTTATAGGCGTAGGGCTAGACAATCACTCATCTTTATTATAATAGGGCATAATACGCGAGAACCTTTTCAAAGATAATGTATTTCAAACAAAACATTTATAATACCAGCAACAGTAAAATATTTAAGGCTCTTATCTATGGCTAAACCAAGATTATCCTGTTATTACTATTAAACAATTTGCAAGTGTATACCATCTGTATAGATGCACAACGCTCAAACAACGAATATCCAACATACAATCAAACAAATGAGATTCTTATCCAATACTTAACATAAATGTGAAAATTTAGTAGTTCCAATGTTTAACGACATCTTATGCATCAAAGGCCATTGACGTCGCCCTCCTCCCCTATCCAGGCTTGGGACTGGCACCACCTGGATACGGCAGCGGCGGAGTTACCAAAGTTCGGTTGCCAGAAGCATATGAATATGCTCCAGTTTACTAGTCTTGTACCCTGGGGTTTTTCACGATCCCTAGAGCACAACGGTTTAGGTTGAGTCATAGCTATGGTAGGCCTATAATTTAACTCACGATTTCTCAAAAGTGACCGCGAGGACACCTCCATGTTTAAAAATTGTAACTTTTTTACTATTTGTGATAGAAGCATGCGATTTTCACCTAATAATTTATTCAGCAATGCAGGTCAGTGTAAAGCTCATTTTTGATTTTTGCCAACTTTGATAGGCCTACTCTTTTCTCATACATGGTCACATTTAATACTATTCAATTTATTTTATATTCTCACTGTCATAATTATTTTTATTGCGCTGACAAAACTTCAGCTCGGAGGCTAACGTAACAGATTTTAAACCGTCAAATTTCCAATGTATTCATGACAGAAGAAAATTCAGCTTCTTCTAAAAGTTAGGTGGGCTAGGCTACTATATAAAACCCAAAAGCAATGGCAAATGAAGGTTAACTTCTTTATTTGCTCACTACACCCAATGTCAATTTCTGGAACTGCCACTGAGTCAACAAACACTGGCCTTCAGTTAAATGTCTGCATTAGTCTACAGCAGATAACCTCTAGCAGACTGTGTTGAGTTGCTCTCAGATAAATTCAACAACTGCGGTTTGATAGCAATCTTTAAGAAGTAGCGGTCTTTGGTCAAATGACATGCTGGTCGTTTCGTCACAAATCAATTGAGTTTGAGACAGATTCTTTCTTCGGAAAACATCTTACCGAAAAGTGAGCATTACGCATGCGTTGAATTTTAAACTTTCAAACTAATATATATTCTGATAATGTGTATTTGTAATTGTAATTGTAATTGTAATTTGAGATTTATAAAGCGCCTCTTAGAGGATAAACTCAACAGAGGTGCTTCCGACCCGAAGGAGTAAAATCACTGTTGAACAGTACAGTCTTAATGCGCCTATGGAACACTGAGAGGGGGAGAGAAAGGAGCTCAAGTCGCAATTCTCGAGGGAGACGATTCCAGCAAGTGGGACCAACGTAAGCGAAGCTTCTGGACTGGGCAGTAGCGGTGCGCATTCGAGGGACAAACAGGAGATCCTGAGTGGCCGAGCGAAGGGCGCTACGGCCCGGCAACGAGGCGACCAAAGTGCAGAAGTCAATGAGGTAAAGGGGAGCAGAGCCAAAAACACAATTGCACAATTTATATATGATAATAATTTATTCTGATATTAATAAATTAAGATTCCACAGTTGGAACGATCCCAAAAACACTTAAATAACGTCATTCTCTACGTCATTCTGATATATAGCAGGTTGTCGACAAGCCAATGCGTGTCTATTCCAGGTGAGAACTGAAACGTTGCCATGACATCGGCCAAGATTCATTCCTAGACATCCTTTTGCTGACTTTGGAATCTTAATTACCAAGGTACCTCAGTGCATCCACTACAAAATTGTAGGCATATCCCTTACATACCCTTCAAACTTCTCAACTATCTTACATTCGCAGCAATTCACTCTTCAACCTTCCAGAACTGCAGTAAACTCGTTCTTCCTCTTAGCTTTCTCTACTTTGGCCTCCACTCTCCCTCTCGAACTCAGCAATCGCTCCTTAATCTACGCAACACCGCGTATTGCGTTTTGGAACAGACTCCCCAAAGGATTCCGCCAATTCGCCCATGTGTGTCTGTGTGTCTGTCTGTGTGTCTGTGTCTGTCTGTGTCCAAGTGTATGTCTTTCTGCATGTACATTTTCATGCATGCATGCATGCATGTATGTATCTATGTATTTATGTACGTATGTATGTATTTAGGTATGCATGTATGTATGTATATACGCATTTATGTATGCATGCATTATGTATGTATCTATATAGGTATGTATGTATGTATGTATGTATGTATGTATGTATGTATGTATCCCTTTCTCTCGAGTCAGTCTGTCACTTCTCCGCTTGCCCTATCTCGTGCAGCAGATCACTCGAGATAGAAAGCCGAATTTTTCAAGCTATTCTATCCAGCTTCAGCTCCTGCACCATTCGGCCATCCTGTACAAAGACCACCATCATCAACGATTTTCATCATCCTGTCTGCCCATCTTGTCATCTGTCCCAAATTCTGACCTGGCACCGAAACTGACCAAACACCCTGGCTCTTTCGGAGTTGATTTGATATAGCGCCGGTGAATAAACTGGTCTCGCTGAGGCGGCTTTTATGCGGCAGTGAGGACTTTCGAAGATTTACAATATATTACATTACATTACAATCACGACAGTTACTTCTATGGCCAATTTTAAAACTTCTACACGCATAAATCTCTAAATTGCTACCGTCAGCAATAATCAGTCATTTACAACTCAATTACTGAATCGAATCTGGCATTTCACCGTACAATCACACGTCATAGATGACGTCATTCTAATTAGAATAAAATAAGATTCCGAATTTGGTCTGTTGCCCAACGTACGTTTCAAACACCACTTCGATGACGTCACAGACGACGTCATTCTGAGTAGAATAAATTAAGATTCCAAAGATAGGTGGCGTTGATGGAGCGTTCCGAGACTACTTGGATGACGTCATTCATGCAGCGTCCAGGGTTTTCTGGGGGATTAGTTAGCGGAAAGATCCAGGTTGGTCTATGTTTAGAACTCTAAGCCGTAATCGTTTAGGGGACGGTTAGGTGCGTCTGAACAAACGCAGATGAAAGCAATCATTCTCAAATACATAAACACGCCCATCTATATTTAGACCCCGGCGCGGTGCGAAACCGATGAAGCCACAGGCATTCGTCTATCTCTCTGTATATCTGGCTCTAGGTCCCTATCTCTCGCTGTGTAGCAATATCATGCAAAATGCATACATATATACATATGCATACATATATAAATACACACATATGTATATACATGCAGGTATATGCGTGCAAACATACAAGCAGAAGACATACAAAGGGACACAGACAGACAGACAGACAGACAGTCATACATATATACATACATACATACATACATACATGCATGCATGCATGCATGAGGGCAAATATACATGCAGAAAGACATACACATGGACCCAGAGAGAGAGATAGACACACAGACAGTCAGACAGACACGCAGCCACACATTAAAAACATACATATAAATATACACGCAGAAAGGCATACACATGGACACAGAGAGACAGACAGACATGCAGACAGACAGACAGAAATGCAGACAGACAGACAGACAGAAAAAAGCATATATCAAATACATAATTATATCTACTTATGCACATGTGCGCCTGTGTATGCCCACATACCTTTGCTGATTATGAGTCGGAACATGTGCATAATCATAAAAATATAGATCCATAACATATTACTGACGTGTGTATATATATATATATGGGAGTGAAGTTCATTCTCATTATATATATACTTATATATATATCCAAAACATATAACCAACACACATATATATATATATATATATAATTCATTCGTATGAATATCTATATCTGCTATATCTCAAATGCAAGCTCATTCCTCGTGTGTATGATTATGAATATTTAAACAAGCATATATATATATATGCACGTATGCATGAATATAATTATATAGGTTCATATGTGGTCCTACTTATGAATATATAATTACGATGTGCAGTTGATGTGCTGGTGAAGTTGTATCTAGACTCGTCTGAGGTTCTGTGGTCGGCTGTGTGGATACGATACAATGCCAGTGCAAGTCAAGAAGATTATGACACCGATTACTCGATTAATAATCGATTTTAAATGGATTTAGTGATATTTACTTTCTGGTAAGTGTAGGTCTTACCGATGTGAGTCTGCTAGACCTTGCTGTTACGTTTAGCGAGTAGGAAATTTCTCTCAGCTTAAACACAACTCACCTTAACAGCTCCTTTCCCCTTCTCTCTCTCTCTCTCTCTCTCTCTCTCTTTCTCTCAGTTTCACACAGACACACACACTCACTCTAACTCTCACTCTCACTCTCCTTCTCTTTCTCTCTCTCTCACACACACAATCTCTCTCTCTCTCTCTCTCTCTCTCATGCTCTCTCTCTCTTTCTCTCTCTCTCACACACACACTCTCACTCTCACTCTTACTCTTTCTCACTCTCTCCCTCCCTCTCACTCTCTCTCACATACACTCTCTCACTCTCACTCTACTCTCTCTCTCTTTCTCTCTCTCACACACACTCTCACTCTCACTCTCACTCTTACTCTATCTCACTCTCTCTCTCTCTCTCTCTCTCTCTCTCTCTAACATACACACTCTCTTTCTCTCTCTCTCTCACACACACCCTCACTCTCAATCTCTCTCACTCTTTCTCTCTCACTCTCTCTCACCCTCTCACTCTCTCTCACACACACACACTCTCTCACTCTCACTCTCTCTCGCTTTCTCTCTCTCTCTTCCTCACACACACACGCACTCTGTCTCTTTCTCTCTCACACACACTCTCACTCTCACTCTCTCTCTCTCTTTCTCTCACATACACAGTCTTTCTCTGTCTCTCACACACACACTCTCTCTCACACACACACTCTCTCACTCTCACTCTCTTTCTCTCTCTCTCTCTCTCTCTCTGGTCTTCTGGCAACTAGACCTGGTTCTTGACATGACACCTTTTGACAACCCCACTGACATTACGCAGCTGTCCTTAAATAAGCTGGTGCTCTGCGCTTAGCTTTTAAATAGAGCTTTAGAAATTTAGAGTTTACGATTACGATTGAAACGTATTTACATTCATTTATAAGACAGTTACAATATGTAATAGCCAGCCTGGCCTAACCGTAAATATGTAAACGGCCGCTGGTACGTATTTACAGGTAATTGTCTGGCTGCTATACATGTGCAAGCCAACTATGTACATAAATGAGAATTTATATAGCACTTTTAAGAGCTTTTCGAAGACATCTATAGCTGTTATTTAAATGTAAATAGCAACGTCATTCATTCATTAATTCGTTTGTTCATTCACTGATTCATTCGTTCATTCACTGTTCATTCTTTTGTTAATTCATTTACTTTTTCATTCATTCATTCGTTTGTTCATTCACTGTTCATTCTTTTGTTCAATCATTTGTTATTTCGTTCATTCATCGTCGATCGTAATCTCGAGATTTGTACTGCGCCCAACGAAAGCTAAGTCGCAGGAACCAACTTATTCACAGGAGTTCAGTCAAGATAAAATGAAAGGCAAGAAGGGTTGGGTTCCAAGTCAAGATCCAAGGGTCAGGCAGGCAGTCAGTCAGAGGGATACGGTGGATGGTGTTTGGAGTTGGATCTGCGGGGTAGATAAGTGGAAGAAGAGGAATCAGGAGAGGATTCATTCATTAGTGCATTCGTTCATAAATTCGTACATTCAATCAGAGCAGCTATGTAGCGTCTCTTGAAGATATATGTTCAGTTGACGTTGAGTTGCACGCGATTGAAATTGTCTATGAAAGTCTAATCGATCACAAGCATCGATCGAGGCGCGTTTGACCTAAAACAGCCTTAACATCGGTTTAAAACAGATACTATTTGAATAGGCAGCTCATAAATAAAGTGCATTTGAGAATAATGCACTGCCAGTTGTGATTATGCTCCTAATAAATCACACCAAAATCGATCAACTGATCTATCTTTACCACTTTAGGCATCTAGGGCTTCACATTAGTGAGCTAAGTAAGTGTTTGCGACGACTTGTTTTAAACACTTGGACTCTTAGTTGTCCTGATATAGCTACATTGGTTAACGCCTACGTCAAGGCGTCTCCTCGCGTGAGGATGCCGGTCGTGGCTTATTTCAGGCATTTGAATATCGGGTTAGCACGGTTCTTACACGGAGACCTTAACAGCCGTGGAGCCCCATTCGAACGGGCAGCGTGGTGAAGGATCACACCCTAACCATTCATTGTAAAATGAGCAGGGTCGAGGCCATACGGTTGCTATAGAAATACTTCTTCATTTGTCTGTGAGGAAGGCAACGGGAAACCACCTCACTCATCTCATCACCGGGTGGCATAAAGCCAATGGACCTGACTTCGGGCAGAAAACTCATCATCATCATCATTACATTTAGCACTTTAAAACTTAACAGTGTATTCCAGCTCCTCGTCGATTACTGGTGGTAAGTTGCATCAACGTCATAATTAGTAGATATGGTAGACAGGGAACAATAGGGCATGGCAAGATGCTACAAGGTACGAACCAGGAAAGGTAAATGACGGTGAAGTATGACAGACAAGAGGTTGTCCATTAAGGACGTCCCCAAAGAGGAAGGAGGGTCAGTTGATACAGGTGCAGACAAATGCAGACACTTGAAAGGGGGTTACGCCTAAAAGTGGACGTCCGTATCTAAATTTGGTACATAACCTAGCAGTTATTTCAATTCAACCTCTGCCTTAAACACCAACTTCAGTCAAACAGATAGTCTGTATTGTAAGGGTCTAATAAGTGTCCCTTTGCTGGACGCGGCAGTGTCACAATACTCCGCCTCTAGCACCTTTAACAGGGCAAGATCGACAGAAAAGCCTAGTCTAGGCATTAGTGTTCCATTTGAGTGCGGACGTCTGCAAAGATTGTTTTTTTCTGCATTTATTAAGCGCCACTATCGAATGACTAAGCATCAATAGATGGCGTTGAGCAGTAGTGAGTTGAGGACTTACTCGAGGTCCCTACGCAGTTACCGTCTCAGAGGAGGAGGAGGCTCGAACCCGTAATCTCCGCATTACCAGCCGCGCGCTCTAACCGATCAGCTACCGTGGCCCATATGGATGGATGGAGGGCATTGCCAAATGCGCACAGAAGAAGGGAGCTTCTAATAGGTCATTTAATAGGTCATTTAATAGGTCATTTAATAGGTCATTTATCCGGTCATCCTTTATTGACGATCCCAAGGAATCCAAGGGATTGGATTTCTTTTACATGAATTATCAGGAAGAATGAAACCCGAGGGGAACAGATAAGAAAACGAGATAGATTAAAGTAGCGCGGGAAAGCAAGCGAGTAAGTAGCCTTCGCCTTCTTTCTACTGTTTAACAAAGTCTGCAGCTCACTAATTGAAGTTGACTTACTCAGCGCCATAGCTGAATGATATGTCATTAGATAGTGGCGCATAATAAAAATATAGAAAAAACCTTTGTATGCTACCTTTACCGTTTTCACCGTTAAGTGCATCCCTCATAGGTGACAAGATGGAGTCTAAAAGAGGATTAAGTGCGCAATTCCTGGTGCTCTGTTGCATTCTGTCGACGAGTAAATGCACCTACCCGTCGACCAGCGAAGACATTGATGGGCCAGTGGTCACGACAAGCAAGGGCAAGGTCAGGGGCCTTCGCTACGAGCTGCCACACCTTGGCGCAGCCGGCGAGGCGTACTTGGGCATTCCGTTTGCCATGCCGCCCGTCGGAGCTCGGAGGTTCAGGTACCCAGAACCGATCGAGCCCTGGGGGCACAGTAACCGCGTGCTGAACGCGACGACCCTTCCCAACTCCTGCTACCAGGCGCCTGACCTCTTCTTTGGCGACAGCTTCTGGGGGTCGAACATGTGGAACCCCAACACCCCGGTGAGCGAGGACTGCCTCTACCTCAACGTCTGGGTACCGACCACGCCAGGTGGCGCTGTCGACGCGACGAGGCGACGCCCCCTAGCGGTCATGGTGTGGATCTTCGGCGGCGGCTTCTACAGCGGCACGACGACGCTGTCTCTCTATGACGGACGAATACTCGCCTCGCTCAATGACGTCATCGTCGTTTCTATTGGATACCGCGTGGGGGCGCTAGGGTTTCTGTGTTTCGACGATCCCTCGGCTCCCTGCAACATGGGGCTCTTCGACCAGCTTATGGGGCTCGACTGGGTTCAGAAGAACATTGACCGCTTCGGTGGGGACCCGAACAACGTCACCCTGTTTGGGGAGAGCGCAGGGGCGGCCAGCGTCTCGCTCCATCTGTTGTCTCCGCTCAGCCGGGACAAGTTCCAACGGGCCATACTCCAGAGCGGGACGGCCAACATGCCGTGGGCGACGACTACCCTGGCCGAGGGCATCCAGCGATCCAAAGAACTGGCGACCGGATACGTTGGGTGCGAGGACACGGACGACATCCGGGAACTGGTCAGGTGCTTGCGGGATCTGGAAATGGACCACCTGTTGGAGCAGCAGTGGGTCTCGCGCGGGATTCTCCAGTTCCCCTTTCTCCCGGTCGTCGACAAGCTCTTCCTCGTCGAATCCCCGGAGACCTCGCTCCGCTACCGACGCTTCAAGCGCTGCCCCATCCTAATCGGCAGCAACCTCAACGAAGGCTCCTGGTTCCTCATCTACGAACTTCCGGAGCAGCTGACCCTCGAGAAAACCCATATGCCGCGGGACGTCTTTAAATCTAGCCTGCGCCAGCTCTTCTTCCACTACCCCCAGTACCCTCAACAGCTCAACTCTTCGCAGGTCCTCGACGCAATCGCGTTCCTCTACTCCGACTGGCTCATCCCGAACGACACCCTGGCCAACCTCGCGGGGCTTGACCACGCTATCGGGGACAGCTACTTCGTCTGTCCGCTGAACCGGTTCGCCCTGAGCTACGCCGAGGCTGGATTAGATGTCTACATGTACTATTTGACGCAGAGGTACAGCAACCATCCTTGGCCCGAATGGATGGGGGTCTTGCATGGAGATGACATCCTGTTCGTCTTTGGTCATGTGCTCAGAGAGGTTCTGAACTTCGCCGAAGAGGATAAGCAGCTTAGCAGACGGATCATGCGATACTGGACAACTTTTGCAAAGACTGGGTATGTTTGTATGCATGTATGTATGTATCTATCAATTTGTCAATCTGTGTAATTGTAATTAGTAACTTGTATCCGTACTTTTATAGAGCGCATTTTAGCAACTCCTCTATTGCGCCGGTATCTAATGCACAAGCATCAAAGCCAAACCGTATCCATATAGGCCTATGTATGTAACAATCTGTGTATCTATGTATGTGTCTATATATCCATGTGTGTATCAAAACATTTACACAGCGCCTTCAAAAACCTCACAAAAGCTCTGCTAGTACAGATGTCTAACTGACCTGAACAAGATTTGCGTATATATGTCCCATCTGCTGGAACCGTCTCTCTCGATATCTGTGACTCGAGCTTCTCTTTCTTCCCCTCTCAGGGTTTCTCAGGCGCCTGAAGACTGTACTGTTTAACAGTGATTTTACTTGTTACGGTCGGGAGCGCCCACTCTAAGAGGCGCTTTATAATCCCAAATTACAACTACAAATTACAATTACAATATAATAATAATAGAATAATAAACTAATAACAGACTAATAGAATAATAGACGAAGACTAGACATCTCAGAACACAATTATTTCGGATAATTTTTTTACTTCCTTAGGGATCATAAGTACCTTGGGGCTAATAATAATAATAATAATAATAATAATAATAATAATAATAATAATAATAATAATAACAACAACAATAATAATAATAGTAGTATAGTAGTAGTAATAATGATCATAATACTAATAACTAATGATTTTAATTATAATAATAATAATAAGTGACGATTAAGCATTGGCGAAGCGAAGTGTTCATGAGTATAGGATTCTTCTCGACTTTGCGCAGAACTCCAAACGAGATGGACTTTGGCACGCCAGGAGCTGAACAGGCGGACTCATCCGCAGCAACATCATCATCATCATCATCGTCCTCACCTTCATTAGCTGCAGCAGCAGCCGTGGAATGGCCTAAATACACAGCATCCAGGCAGGAGTGCCTGGAGTTGAATGAGAAACGGCTAATAGCTTCTTCCGTCGATCCACCCTTCCCCTCCTCCTTCTCCTCTCCCTCCTCCTCCTCCTCTTCCTCGTGTTCCTCCTGTTCCAGTCACCCTGCGATCGGTCGAGGTCCGCGAGTGACGCAGTGCGCCTTCTGGACGGAATATATTCCGAAACTACTAACGACCACAGGTACACAGATTTTTCTCTACAGACAGCAGACTGTCTGTCTGTCTGCGTATCTTCATGTCCGCCGGTGCTTGTAATGTATGTATGTATGTATGTATGTATGTATGCGTTGTTATATGTATTTATGTATGAATGTATGTTTGAATGACACTATGTATGTATGTTAGCCAAAGACTCCGAAGCTCACAGGTTTTGGCTCTATGACGCCGAGGCATGAGCATGTTCACACAACTTTTTTGAGCAACGAAGAAAGATATTTACCAATGTCACTGAACAGGCATTAATACTATAAATATAATACAGTGATATAGGCCTATATACTCTGATATTACGTCACAAATCTTGCAAGTGATAAAATATTTCTTAAATACGCGGAAAGCGAAGGCTAAGTTTCCTATTCGACCTTAGGTCTGTACTTGGCTGAGGTGCGCTCAGACAACTTTTAAACACTTTCCGGGCCACTGAGTATGTATTTATGTAGTGTGTATGTAGAATGCATGTATGTATCTCTTGTTTGTCCATAGCATGCGAACTGCTACTGCCCAGTCCAGAAGCTTTGCGTATATAGGTCCCACCTAAGGAACCGTCTCTCTCGAGATCTGCGACTCGAGCTCCTCTCTCTTCACCTCTCAGGGTTTCGCATGCGCCTGAAGACTGTACTGTTTAACAATGATTTTTACTTGTTCGGGTCGGGAGCGCCCCTGTTGAGTTTATTCTCTAAGAGGCGCTTTATCAATCTTAAATTGCAATTACAATGCATGTAGTATGTATGGTTGTATGTAGTATATATGTATGTATGTAGTATGTATTTAGTATGTCTGTGTATATAGTATGTATGTATATATGTATGTATGCATGTATGTATGTAGGTCCTATGTATGAAGGCCCTATATATGTATGTATGCATGATGTCACTCTAGTTAGAACATCTTGTAAACACTCACCGCCAACGTGTAACCCATGTCTCCGTTACATTAAGCCCCATTTATGCTCTATGGAGTAACAAGTTTGTGTTGATGCGTGTACCTTGCAGCAAATACTGAAGAAAAGACGAAAGAATGGAAGAAGCAATTTGCTGAGTGGAGTACGGTGCATGTTCCACAATGGAAGGAAGAATATGATATTTACCACAGTCAAAAGCAATGTCACGTTTGACGGCTCAGCCAAGCGCAATGTAACGCTCAATGAATCAGCAAAAAGCAGAGTAACACTCGACGACTCAGCGAAAAGAATTGTAAAGCTCGATTAACCAGCAAATCAAATCATATAATCAGCAACACTTGAGAAATCATTAACAGTCTTTGATTCGTTTCAACTACATGTATGAAACGCTTGCTTCTCACAACTTAATTAAGCAAGTGTCAAAGCCACGTTTTTAGATTCTCCAGATTTTATGTCGCTGTCCACAAGCAGGTAGGCCTTGGTCAAAAACCTTGAACCAATTTTGCAAAAGGCACATTTCGATTTTCAACATTGTTGTAACCGCCAAAGAAAGAGACAGGGGATTTTTTATGTAAACGTTTATGAACTAAAGAGAAACTTAAGAACAACCTCACAAATAGAAAGGCATAAACTTTGGTGTTTATAATAATAATAGGCCTAAACGTTTTGATTACATAATTTTAGATTAATGATGAAATTTAAAGGTTTAAAAGGAATAATTTTTTAATCGATCAATCAGTCAACTCCTGTTGATCCCAAATGCAACATGTCACATTTTACAGACAGTGTACAGTTTAGCGGGATTCAAAAGATAGACCCAGAACGGACCAAAGTCCCATTTAGTTAGTGTCGCCTATTAACACAGTTTTAAGGTAGACGACAATCGAAGAGTAAAATTTAGAACTATTCTATATACAATGACAACACAATCGGACTAAAACAACCCAGCCAGCATACCAGCATTGGGCCAACGTATAATCGATTTCACAAAAGCCACGAACGTTGGCCCATGCTCGCCCCACATCGAATGCTATATCGGCGTGTCGCAGGGTGTACGACGCATATTCCATGTATATTTTTGCATAGTAATGGCACATGTATATTAACTTAATTCCGTCTTTGCACAAGTAAGCGCACCCAAGGCACGGAACTGAACATATGGTGAAAATTAGGCCTATATAATTATTCATTACTTTCGGCATGGATCTATTTCTAACACAGTACGTTCTAGCATTCGATTGTTCTCGCTGTTATAACGCAAAAAACTTTTGTGAACGATAATATACAAGCTAATATATTTCCCCATTTCATAACGGGAGCTTTGATGCAATGGTATCTCGCAGGCACGATTGTACGGACGTAAGCCACTAATGCGATAACAGGCTATCTGATAATACTCGTATATGTAAAGCCCCTTCTGTTGGGAAAAATCACACAATTTTATGCCATCGGCAGCAACTCGTTTGCCAAAGAAGCTGCCATGCATTTAATTTAATCAATGAAAGCAACATCTGGCCAAATATTTCGCCCTTTGTACAATTCTTTCACTGCACAGGACAACCGCATGCGATTCCATGTTCCCAAAATCTGCAAGCGTATACTAAAAACAACTAACTCATTCTGTATGCGAAATTTTTACGCGTTTGTTGATAAGACGCGGTAGCTGATATGAACCTCAAGTTCCCTGTTATGACATGTTTTGTCCTTGCTATGCAAGGCTTTGTGGCTTTAATCAGCGTGACCTTAATGTGCATGGCCTTTCTATGCCTTATCATAATGTGGGCTTATTAATAATTTATTTAGCGTCATGAGCCCCTATGACAACTTAATATGCTGTCCTTACTATACGTTTTTTGTGCATGTTACATTGTTTTTGCTTGACAACTTAAGCCACCATACTGCTATAAATAATATATTTCCTTATCGAGACGCAAGGTACTTGATGAAATTTGACTCATACCTTCAAATATACCTTATCTTATTTTACCTTACCTTGCCTTATGATATAACATGTGTTTTAAGTGATTCAGAATACCTATTTATTTCTGTCTGTGCTAGAACCACTGCTGACCTTCCTTTAGTTTACCTTACCTTACATTACCTGGTAGCACCATCAAAATATGGAGAGACGTGCTTCTGAAGCGCTGGTCATTCCACTTTCTCATAACGTGCAGACAAATGCTGGGTGAATGATGTGTTGCTGGTTTCCATGTCAACGACTTGTTCAAGAAACTTTCCATCTTTCCTCAATCGTCGTTTCAGCTAGACATTAATAAAATACAATACAATACAATGCAATACAATACAGTTCAGTATAAAGTAATAACACAATACATAATATGGTACAATCCAGAACAAAGAACTTGTCATTTTTGTGATCACCTTTTCATCTGGGTATTAGCACAATTGCAATTTCTACATTGACCTTTCACTCAAAACTGAAAACATTCCTCTTCACAGATCATATACTTACACCCCTTCTTCCTCTTATCCCTCTTTCCGCTCCAATCCGTATCACCACCCATCGTAGCTGCCATGCTGTCTCTCTGTCTAACTTGGATCTTGACCTGGAACCAGACCCTTTTTGCCTATCGATTTTGTTTTGACTGAGCGCCTGTGAATAAGCTGGTCCTTCTGGCGTGGCTTTCGTTGGGCGCTGTAGAAATCTCGGAATTACGACACGATTACCAAGCAATACAATACGACAAACATTAAAAAAATGGCCATCTTATTACACCACTAAGGATTACTTTTGCCTGAGGTATCAAATAAATGAGCAATGGCCTCGTGTAACCTTACCTTACTTTACCTGACCAGAAAATGACTAGTACATTAATTACAATGGGTAATGCAATTTGACGAATACTATGTTGGACTGGAAGAATTAATGAAAACACAATATCATCATTATCTTCGTCACATAAATTTGTACTATGCACTACGTCATAGCAATTTGAATATGAAGCGGAAATACGTATTTTAAGAGGCTCTAAACAAATGTTCTACTTTCGTAACATCTACCGTTACTTACAAAGCTTGATGATAGGAATTATGGACGGAAATGGGAGACGAGGAAGACCTAACAGGGAGTGGACAGATGATATATATGGGATTGGTGTAAGCAAGACTTGCACGCCTTGATAAGAACAGCACAAGATCGGGAACTGTGGAGACAAGTGACAATGCATGCAGTGGACACCTACGGGCTCTCGGCCCATGGATCATGATGATGACCGTTACTTATATATTACGTCTAAAGCTGAGCAGTTTACAAAGGTCACCTTTTGAACAGCTGGAGGGCTACCGAACGTCATCCGGCCCAGACTTGTCGTTTCCAAAGTCAGTTCTTCACCATGTATTTCACCTTCTTCCAAATCAGCCAAACCTGTCATGTCAAATCAAAATGTCGGGAGATTGTATGACTCAACATATGCAACACAGTCTACTCTGTGGCCCTGTAATGTAGTCAGTAGCATGCTGGGTCTGTAACCCAACGATCGTGGTTTCGAGGGTGCTGAATTGACTCCGTGTAACGACCCTTGGCAAGCCCTTAGCGGACATTCACCTTGCACCTCAGATTTCATATTTACTGACCTTCTGTGCATAATAAGTGCAAAAAAATAAATGAATAAGATACCAAGTCTACCTCCAAGGACCTTTTTGTCACTAGTTGTATATAAGTAAAGAGCAACTGTTCTACTGTATCATAATAAATAAGTAAATAAATTATAACATTATTAATTTCACAGTTTTACTCTATGTGCCGTATTCAAAGGGTGTGATTTGTGGTTGGAACCAATTGGGAAAAAGACCTACAGGTAAGAGAAAAACGAACAATAGAAATGCAATCAATTGGGAAGGTCCGAGTTAGCAAAGAGGAATTCCTCTTTCCTCTACAGATCCGTATTTGAGCAAGTATCTGCATCAGATCTATATCTAAAGGCACCTTAAAAGTACCACAAAAAAGTTGTTTGACAATAAAATAAATGTAAATGTACATGGTTTTATATAGCGACCATATGGTCTCGACCCTGCTCATTTCGCAACGAATTGATCAGGTGAGATCCTTCACCGGCGCTGCCTGTTTGAATGGGCGCCACACCATTTAAGGTCTCCGTGTGCAGACCATGCTAAATGAGATTAACAATAACGAGAAAGTTACTTAAATCTAACGGCAGGTACCTGTATTGTGAGAGGACATGAAAGCTACTGTATTTGTGCCCGGTTTGATCCTCATGAAGCCTACTTCTCTGTGCATGGGAGCCAGTGTAGTCAGATGGAACGAGTAGAACCTGTAAAAAAATCAGAATCATTAGTTCATTAATTAATTGCTGGGTGGAACAAGCAGTACCTGTTATTTATTACTTAACCTTGCAAGCTGCGTATATATGAAATTATAGGCCTACATATATTATGCACATGTATATGAAAAGAATATTTATTTATAAAAATATATAGAATTACAAGATGTTAAACACTTACGAGAACTGAATGTTTGGTTGTCCACTGTGAAAGAATTCGACTTCTTCTGTGTAATGAAACATTTTCATCGTTGGATAAATGGCAGAGGCCTGAACTGTCTTCCACTTTCCCAAGAGCCAGGCCAGTGGCTTAACTGCGTCGTGTAAGGGTGGCATGGCAGTCAGGTATTTCCAGTTGGTATGGAACTAACCATAAAAGCAGTGTAATGTAATACAAAAGTAAAGCATTGCAATGGAACATACTTTCTATGTTTAGCTTATGTTGCAAAAGTTTATATCAGCAACATAGCCATGCATTCAACACCTAGTGTGGTGTTATGTTGCTACGTTATAAGAATACCCGGTAAACTTATAGTATTGGGGATCGCTGTGTTTTGGCTGTTGCTTCTCGGCGTCACGCGCCGCAGTGACGTTAATTATATGTAGGCGTGGCTTCTGTAAATGCCCCGTCATAGATTGAGCAAATAAACACGGATTCTAATGCCTGTTGTTAAATAAGGGTTAAGGTTAAAGTTAGGGGTAGAGTTAGTTCGGCTTTGTAAATAGCAAAAATAACACTTAATTGATCTTTGCAAAAGTGTTTAGCTCGAAGAGATTCATCTATAACGAATCACAGTAGGCAGAAGCCAGGCCGAAAGCCAGGCTCAAAATAGAGAGGTCCCTGATATGTCGCCCTTATAGGTCGAACACTCCGCAAGGCTTTAGAGGTATCAAGGTCAGTCATAAGTATACCTAGGTATAAAAAGGCTTGCATTTCGAGGTCAAGCACCGTCGTGAAACAAATCAAATCGAGGTCTGGGCCCAAGACAAGCTATGCCTCAATAATCGGGTATGCATAAGTAGGTTAGGCATTGCGTGGCTAAGCATAATAAGATGCGGACAGTCAGCAACCATAATAAGTTGTCACAGGCGCTCATTACACTAAATAAATTAAATGGCGTGGCGCCCATTCAAACGGGCAGCGGTGATCTCGCCCAATTAATTCATCGAAAAATGAGCAGGGTCCAGGCTATGCGGTCGCTATAGAAAAACGTGTACAATCACATTTATATTTATTTTACATTTTATAATAAGGCATAGAATGGTCATGCACACTGACGTCACGCAGATCAAGGCACAAAGCCCTGCACATCAAGGCCAAAATAGCCGACTTTCACTTATACCTGATATTTTGAAGAAAAAATCGCTCCGCTGTATTTTCACCATTAACCACAGCTACTAACATGAAACGTAAACGTATATTCTAAACGGTTTCAGTCCGTACCCATTGCCTATTCACCTTCAATCGTAAACAAAGCTATTACCCGCGCCGACCTTCTTCTGTGCGATTGGCTGCTATAAATAGAAGCAGCCACCTGCCAAGGTCGATAAGCTAGGCCTCCATCAAAGATGCAAAGAAGAAGAAGATAGCGAACTCTCGAAAATTTTATTGGCATGCGCGGTATGAAACTAGGTCGAATTCAAATATAAGGATATTGATTGGATAAAATTAGGCCAAGTAAACTTCGGGGCGTGAAAACTGACGGAGAAAATGCTTTGCTTGTGTTGGAGCGATGAAGAATTTTATATTTTATTACATTGTCGTATAGGAGCAATTTTATTCGTCGCCTGTGATTAAAATATTAATATCTATAGTCATACTGGAAGTTAGTTATAGTGCAGTCATTAATTGGTGGCTTTTTAGTTAAGAATCAGGCTTATCGTTGTTCAGGATTTAACGATCTCTATGTAAACAATTCGCTGTCAATCGCGTGGACTTAGAAGTGCTTGCAGCTATATCTGAATGCATTACGCACCCTCATTGCTCAGTTTCCGAAACTTTGGAAGAGGGGCCAATCTTATTCGTCTTGAATTCTTTGACCTAAAAAATTAAATTTAGAGGATTTAAATAGGGACCGTATGGCCTCGATTCTGCTCGTTTTCAACGGATTTATCGAGTGAGATCCTTTACCACCGCTTCCTCTTTGAATGGGCGCGACGCTATTTAAGGTCCCCGTATACGTGCTAGCTTGAGATTAAAATCTCCGAAATATGTAGCCACTATCGGCGCGCGAGCCGGCATCCTCGCGCAGAGGCCCCTTGACGAACGCTTCAGCCAATGTTGCTAACTAGGCCTAAGCCTTAGACGGAGAAACCTTCGACTTCACGACTTAATTTTAGGCTGAGGTGTTAAAAAATTATACAGCCAAGAAGTGCACAGTTGCAAGGTGGTCGCAGGACAGAAGCAGGACATGGTGCATTAATTTCACATATTCGTCCAATTTGAAGTGCAATATATGAGTTTCAACTATAGGTTGTACAGTATCATAAAAAGGTCAGGGTTACCATAACACCATCACCATTGTGTCTGAATGAACAAATTTGTTGTTCTGCTACGCATCAATTAGTTAAGTGTTATATAAATATACACGGTTTTCTGGCCTATGGTGCACTTGCTTAGATCAGTTGGATAACCATGTGCGCAGCGCCATTTAGAGGTACTTTGAGAAGTACTTGAAAGCTACTCGAGAGGTAGACCAACTTGAAAGATTAGGCATAAATGTACTCATAAATGTAAATATAAATACACGGTTTTTCTATAGCGACCGTATGGCCTCGACCCTGCTGATTGTCAATGAATCTATTGGGTGAGATCCTTCAACACCGCTGACCGTTTGAATGGGCGCCACGCCATTTAAGGTCCCCATGTACTGACCGTGCTAGCCCGAGATTAAAGTCCCTGAAATAAGCCACGATCGGTATATAAGGCCTGCATTAGCAGCAAAGTATCGCTACACACTCTCCCACCACGAACCAAAAGTCCCCTTTTTGGGTAATAAAGTCTAAGCAACAACGCCAGTGCCAAATTAATAACTTTAAAACTATTTACAACATAATAGTCAATTTAAGACAATAGTTTAAACAATAACATCAGCTGATCTAACACAATGACCAACCCAACAATAGTTTGCCTGGCACAATAATTAATCTAACACAACTACAGAGTCATTCTCAGCGGGTTAATTACACTTATAAATTACAACTGCATACAAACATGCATGCATACATGCATGCATACATGCATGCATACATACATATATGCATGTATACATACATACATACATGCATAAACATGCATATATACACATACATAAGTAAAATATTTAGATTATTGAATACTAATAACACATTTATTGTGATTTAGGGTCGTTGGAGAGAAATAGTTAAATATTTGTTCCAGTAATGCAAAAACCGGAAGCTTTCACTATCTCCTCTCATCTGCTTACTGAGAGTATTTTTTGATTTGATGCAGGATTAATTCGTCGATTCGTTTGTTTAATGCACAATGTGTAACTAAACCAGCTGATTAAGTCGATTTTTCTACCAGATAATGTCTAGCGCAGAATGATATCATCATCTACAGCATGTACAGCGCCCTTTTCTTCGGCCTCGGCTGTGCTACGGCGCTATATAAATTGTCTTATTATTCTTCTTATTATTATTATTATCTGTGGAGTGCTCCTCTCTGTAGCGTTGCCGTTTCCACTAAGCGCAACCAACGGTCTCTATGCTGGGCTTGTTTCCAGGTCGTAAGTAACCCGAAGTTCAGGGGGCGTAGGTCAGCTTCCACTGTTCTTGTCCATGTACGGCGAGGGCGTCTGACAGATTGATCTGGCTGTCAGTTTCTCTACCATGTCTGTGTAAAAGTAACTGTATATGGCCTGCATTTTTCTATAGCGGTCATATGGTCTTGGCCCTGTTTAGCTTTCAACGAACTTATCGGGTGAGATCCTTCATCCTTGAATGGACGCCACGTCATTTAAGGCACCCGTGTACGGACCCTGCTTGTCCGAGGTTCAGATCTCTGAACTATACCCAATATCGGTATGCGAACCGCCAACACATGCACAGAGTCGCCTTATAGCCAATATCTGTTAATCTTATTCCAGTTCAGATATCAGATTCAGACACACATTTAAAAGCAATGTCTCAAGGCAGCGGACACTTGTTGAGTCATAAGCATGATTGTCTGGTATGTATGTATGTATATATGTATGTATGTATGTATGTATATATGTATGTATGTATGTATGTATGTATATATGTATGTATGTATGTATGTATGTATGAATGTATGTATGTATGTATATATTAAGAAACTTGATATAGCGCCTTTTCAGTACCTCACAAAGGCGCTTCCTGCGCCAGCTCAAATGGTGTTAAGTGTCATTAAGAACAAAAATTCCGTCATTTAACAAGCAGTGTTCAGATAATTAAAAATGTTAACAGTCGCAGTGACCTATACCATGACGTTGCTGTGACCTTTCACATCTATTAGTTTTAATTGTCTGACAATAAGCTTCGACACCAGGCAGTCTATTTCTTTGACCTTTGACTTACCAGACTTTACTTTTAATCGTGGCTTCTGCTGGCCATAATGGACTTAGCCGAAGAGTCAATCACATCACCACCTGGGTGTCAGTGGGTATACAGCCCAAAAGGATCTCTACTGTTCCTCTGACTGGATTGTCCAGTTGGACTATTGTACCGTTGGAAGTCTGGATTGAACTGGAATTACTGTAATACATTGGTCAAAATGTCTATTGTTTCCCAGAAAGACAATGACTAACTTTCCATTGTTTCTCAGGAAGACAATAGGATGTTTCTCGGGAAGACAATAGCTAATTTTCCATTATTTCTCATGAAGACAATAGCTACCTTTTCACTGTTTCTCAGGAATCCGGTCTCTGGAGCCTCATGGATCTCGCCTGGATCTGTTCAAAGGATTGTGATGCCCTGTCCATTGCGATAACGGCGCTATATAAGTTTCGGATGATACGAGATCAGATGAGATTAGATCATGAAAACAGATAAGATCAGATCAGATTAGATTTGATGCAGGCAATTCCCAGATGTCACTGCCCTCTCTTACTTCCTTTTCTAAGCCAATTAAGACAGCTGCTCTTGAAATGTCTGCCTTGGCCCCACCTATAATTACCAATACGCTGACGCCCGTTGCTGAAATTCCGCTGCTGAAAAGCTGGAAAAATCACGAACGCAAATCGACCAACTATCGTCATACGATCAAAATTTAAAAAAACAATACAGTGAATCATCCAACAGTAGCGCAATAAGTCAACACTATTGATACAGTGTGAAGAAAGGTAAAGTATGGTAAAGTTATAGCTGTAATGTAATGCAAGACGAGCTAAGCTAAGTAAGATAAGATGATATTGGGTAAGGTAAGGTTTTAGCCTTTAGCCGTAAGGGAAAGCAAAGCAAGTTGAGGTAAGGTAAAGTAAGGTAAGGTATGGGAAGATAAAATAAAGTATTGACTATGAGGTAAGGCATGGCAAGGTAAGGTAAGGTAAGATAGGAGAAAGGAAGGCAAGGTAAGGTAAGGTAACGTGAAAATGCAAGAAATTAGCAGTCAGGCAATTTAAGGTCAGATGTAGTGTGTGTTAACATGTGCAATGTATTATCGAATTTCTCTATTTTCAAAATCAAATTGCTCGTTATGACATCACATTCCAGTACGTCATGAATATATAGCTTAATTTAACTCGGAACCAAACCAATTTCGATGTCAAACTGCACCCTGGGTGAGACTCCGTTGGTTCGGTTCTACGCGAGTGCGGGAGCCCTCTGTGGAGACTTTTTCAACTCTTTATTAGGATTTCCTTAAAGATGGATTTGCTGTTCTTAATTAAATCTAACATTATCTGGACTAATGAGTTAGATGATTTATCTTAAAGGCGCTTCAAAAATGTTCAATTACATTACCCTGTTTTAAATGCAGATTTAAGCTTCAGTTGTGGCTTATGTTAGAATGCATATGCATTTAAGTTTTTACAATTACACAATGAGCATGAATCATCCAGGATCCTTTAAATAACTAACCACCATAAATTATGACATTATATATATATATATATATATGCATATACAGATAATAGATGTATGGATATTATATGTACATGTATGTGTATACGATGGATGTATATTATATATACATAGATTAGGGCGGTTGACGTGGTGAATATAGTGTAGTTACGGGTCTATATAAACTTATGAATTTATATGTTTATAATTGGTGACAGAGACTCAGTTGATCAGTATGCATCCTTTACCAACACTAGGCCTGTTGGCCCACATGATTCAGGCCCTGCATTTCATTCGTGGCCCATAGACAAGTAATTACGCGAACAGAACAATAATCAGCCAGCCAACCGGACTTGTGGGCCTCAGTGAGCTAGCCACAAGTGAGCGACGATTACTAACTATCAATATCCGGGTCCACGATGGCTTTTGCGAACTGAATTGGAGTAGACTGAACAGAGAAGAAACTTACTCCGTAATACGTAATATCAAAAGACAGTTTAGCTAAGTATCTGTAAACAGTTTGTAGGGATGCTTACTACTACTACTACTTTGGTGGCCTGAGTACAGGACATTTAGCTACATCTGAGAACTAATTGAGGGCTTTATACTAGAGTGAATAAAACTCTATTATAAAGGAGGATATACAGACTAAAGAAGAGGATTTATGTACTCAAGTGGAGGATCACGGAGTAGTAATTTGGAGGAAGTTTCGTCCATTTTCCAGTAATAATGTCGACTGATTACAGTGGTGAGTTTACTTACTGCCTGACATGGGAAGTTATGCTATATGTCAGATGCAGGCTTGCTCTGGCATCATATATCCAATCTGATAATATACAGTGCACTACATCATTTAAATACACTTCCTTGCGTTACTTTGTCGTATTTTGCCTTACCTCATTTTATCTTACCTTGCCTTGACTTACCTTACTTTACGTTACTTTAATTTACCTTACCTTGCGTGACCTTGCTTTCATGTTAGGTTGCCTTACGCTGGCTTACTTTATCTTGCCTTACCGTAGCTTACCTTGCCTTATTTTCCCTAACTTCATTTAACCCTATCTTACCTTACCTTCTTTTACCTTTACCTTGCTTAACCTTGTTTAGAATCTTTGATGAACCTCGGCGCTGCGTCGGTCGCCTTTGCTTCGGCGGCGTTAGGAAGCGCGGACATGTAGCCTAATAAGCCTGCAGCCTAAAAGGTGTAGTGCACTTTCTACAGCAAAGCATTTTTGAACGGCACAATACGCAGTTCAATGTGATCAGTTTGCCTTTGAGTCTTTGAAATCGTACAGTTTTCGTGTGGAGCTCTCAAAGTTAGGATTAGGGTTAGGACTTCACGTTTACTTCCTAGCTGACGCTGGTACGAAACTATACTGCTTAGTGACTGTGATAACTTGCCCAGGATTGTTACACGTAATTCCCTCATCGGGTTCGAATCCACAACATTCAGATCACAGACCCAACGCGTTATGTTAATAGACCTCCGCGTCTTATCATTAACTTTATTGTTTAAGTTAAGATAAAACTAAATGATATCAACACCCAATTTATTGCTAACGCAAAACAAAACGAATTCAGGAACATGGACGGATGAAGACAAGAATACCAGGAATATATATGCAACACCGAAAAAGGCAAACAACAGAAATTTTAGCAAATACAAATCTTTAGCAGATACAAATACATTGTGAGTTATTCGAAGTCGGTCTAAGCGATTTTAGAGACATCAGAACCGGAAGATACTCCCTCTTTTTCATATACATTTAACTTGTAGGATATTTAGCTCACAATTAGTAGTAGTAGTAGTAGTAGTAATGGTGGTAGTAGTAGTAGTGGTAGTAGTAGTAGTGGTAGTAGTAGTAGTAGTAATGGTGGTAGTAGTAGTAGTAGTAGTAGTAGTAGTAGTAGTAGTAGTGGTAGTGGTAGTGGTAGTGGTAGTGGTAGTAGTAGTAGTAGTAGTAGTAGTAGTAGTAGTAGTAGTAGTAGTAGTAGTATATATGCTGGCATTTTCCCTATCTAAAACAATGCGCTCCTTAGCATCACGCTGATAGCTTACTCCCTCTAGATTCTGATTTGACAATAAAACTGATCAGCATAGCGCACCTGTTTAGATCAGTTAAACAATCATGTGAGCAGCAGGGCTTTTAATTTGTATCTTCTTTGTCTCCGTTGACACCCAACGCACGTAGTGATGTAATGAGATTTACACCATGAACATTGTTGATCACGAACAAAAGCCGATTGTCATTCCACGCAACTAACAATAAAATTGTTGCATCAAGCTCGTAGTTAGTTAGACATTCGTGGCTGCTAGGATAGTACCTTGCTCACTGCTACTGGATAATTATCCATCCTGTTCAGCATAACATAACATAAATGAAGACTTATAAACCGCAACTTCAAGAAAAAACTCATCAGTAGCACCCCAACCAAACAGAAAAGATCCGCGGTCAAACAGAACAGATTTCAAGCGCAGAAGGTGACAGGGTGCTTAGCTCATTTCTAGTCTTGTAAGAAAGGTTGTTCCAGGATGCAGGCCCAACGAAAGCAAAGCTTCTATGCTGGGTAGAAGAGGACTGAGGCCGAGGGACAACAAGAGCACCATGAGCAGCCGAATGATGGGAGCTACGACCAGAAATAGACGAGGGAAAGGTAAAAAAGACCTGAGATAGGATGGGGCAAGTTAAACCCTAACCCTAAACCCTAGCCCTATAACCCTAAAACTATACCTGTGCAACCACTGCCATGAGAGCGCTAAGAATCAACAAACACTTCGAAAATGTCCACACTGTCAAAATAACTGTTTTCCTCAAATTATTTCCACGTAAAAAAAATCTGCGTAATTTCCTAATAATGTCATTAGACTGTCGATTATAAAGCTTATGTCTAGTTAGTCTATAAGTTTTACTTATGTTTCTGGAAGTCACAGTTATGACTTATTTTCAGTTTCATAGAGATCATGATGGTGATCCACTTTCTTAGTTTCTTTTAGTTAAGTTTTAGTTTTCTTTTTAGTTAAGTTTTAGTTAAGACTTTCTTTTTAGTTCAGTTGTACCTAAATTTTGTCGCCACATGCATCGTTTTTGTAATAGGCGGCCCTAATTTAGCGGGACTAAGGTACCTTTTGGGTCTACCATTTGTATCCCAATAAACTATACACTGGTCAATGTATTTGTTCTTTTGTTCTTTTGGAATCAATAAAGTTTCATTGATTCATTTTTGTATGAGGAAAATAACCAAATATTTTGCATGCGAATACATTAGTAAAATCTAGCTAAATTAGCTATTCACTGCCAAGTGAGAAGTTCATATATGACGTGTGATATCCTCGATCTTTGCAGCCACTTGTGTCCACGTGTTCCATCATTAATGAACACATACTATAATTGCAAAATATCCACACAAAAGTAAATGGTACAAACCGGATACCATTAACGTGGAATATGATTGATATTTGATTACCAATAACAGCAGGAACTAGAAAGATCTTCATTCAGCTAAGTTTAAAATTAAGGTAATTTTTCGTCACCATCTGTCGAAATTTCTATTACTCAGAAACTGCTCACATAAATCATCTATGACAACTATTAATTAATCAAAATTATTCATTCATTGGACAGATATATCTCACGGCTCAGAGCAGAAGTTTTGCGGTAGTCGGCCCTACTTCCTGGAATGATTTGCCTGGTGACCTGCGACATGAGCCACTCTGCTTTCATTACCCCCTCTTCCGCAAACGCTTGAAGACCATTTTGTTCCCCAGTGGTTCTTGGTTGTCCGGCCGAGAGCGCCTATGATGAGTTTATCCTGAAGTGGCGCTTTATAAATTTTTGATTATGCTTACGATTACGCTCAGAAGAACTGTTCACAGTGTAATATGCTAATTTACATTCACTACATGGCATTTCAAGGGTGTTCCAAAAGTGGAAAATATAAAAGAACGGGTTGAGCTCGGGGCCTAGATACACGATGTAACACAAACACATACTCACATATACATATAAATAGACGACTCTTTTCATTATTCCCGAGAAAAATGAACTAATCTAATTTGATCAAGCCTAGTAGTCTAGTCTACTATAATCTAGCCTTGTCTCATCTCATCTCTTCCAGCCCAGTCCACTGTAATCTAAAGCCCTCATTTTTGAAAACAGAGTCAGACGAATCTACTACTGTTGTTGAATTTGTAGTTAGCAGCGACCAAACCTCGATGGAAACTACAAACACAACAACGTATGTGGCGTTCGATGCAGACGTAAATAACTCGACAATTTTGAAGAGCACAACTGCTTCTTCGTCGCTTTCGCCATCAACGATCACAGGTGAGATGCGACTTTCATTCCCTTCATTTTATAAACTCGAGTCAATATCATTCGAGTTCCATTATAATCTGATGCGATCTGATCCAACCCAGTCCAGTCCAATTCAGTCAACCCAACTCAATTCAGTTACTTTTAAAGCAAATAAATTCAATTTAATTCTACTCTATTCTAATTTTAGTTCTTCTTCCAGCGTATGCGGATGGTGCCCTGACAGTTGAAAGCGTCATCACCAGCGAGATGAAGGATCAAATCGCCCGCCATTGAAACGTGTTTGCGGACAAACAGCGACAATATGTTCCATAAGACCGCACTACGACACAGTTGCATGAAGGATCAGTGACTTGTCCCAATTTTATGGGGATGTATGCACAGCAACCCTGAACAATTTTTAGTTTGTGGAGATCTCCCGTAGAAGTGAGTTACAGTAGTCAAGTCTGCTCCAAACCAATGCATTAGCTAGCTGAACATGCAGAGAGTTCACTGTCCTCGACAAGCCCAATTTACTGAGGACCGTCTGGGTACCGTCTGGGGACATGACTGCTATTTCGGTATGGAGGGTCGTATGGCTAGCAGCGAATGTGACTAGTCACTCCCTCATCGCTGAGCCGTCGTCTGTTAACGAGGCTTCAACTTGCGTCGTCCGAAATCGGTGTAGTACAGCACAGAGTCATCGAGGCAAGTTGAAGCCTGGTTAACAGACAGACGGCTCAGCGATAAGCGAGTGATTAGGCACATTTGCTGCTAGCCATGCATGCATGTATATATATGCATGTATGTATGTATGCAGTATGTATGTATAAGGGACTTAAACAGATACGCCTTAGCATAAGAAGAGAAAGTAACTTGAGCAAGTTAGAAAGCAGTGCCCTACCAACTCAGTAGAAGCTTAGTTAGTAGGTTCCATATACAGCATAATACAGCAGTAACCTAAATATGTTGCAGTTGGAGGAGACATAGGTGGCCATTTCCATGTGGCTTAGCCATTGGGGCAAATTTAGCCAAACTGATCCGCATTAGAAGCAAACAAGTATGCATTCGACTAGATAAAATGTAATATTATGATATGTTGCCATGTGAATTACTCTATTCAATTTATGTTTCTAATTCTTCTGCGTTACAAGAATCGTCGACGGCAACCTACACGAGCCAGTCAACAGATTCCGAGAGTAGCAGTTCGAGTATCCTCGCTACCACCAGCATCAACAGCAGCGGCTATTACACTCCAACGTCCGGTTCAGCAGGACAGGACTTCTCATCGGATATATTTAGTTCCACTTACTCATCGCGCTCGACGTCTATCTATACTTCATCGAACAATTCCGAAAACAATACGGAAGGAGGTGGTCCGGGGACCACCGTAACTGTCGTTCTTCTCTTGCTCCTTCTGCTCGTGGCGGCTGTGGCGATCTTTCTTTATGTCCGATATAGGTAATGATTCCTTTCTTCTCGTTTCCATTCGCTGTGCTTCTGATATTTCTAGTGACTTCTTTAGAGCCATTATAATAATGTACAAGGCACCAGTTGATAGTCGATTCACTCCCAGCATGCTCATGAACATTTAACGGGACCTTATACCAAATTTAATCTAATTTAATCTAAAGACTTCTATAGCGCCGTTATCATCGTGCCCAATGTATCAGACAATGGTTGCTTCATTGAAAATCGCAATCCAAAATCATAACCCTTTGGAGAAGCCGGTCGAATTTCGATAGGTCAGAGAAAACCAGAAGACAGGCTGTGGTGGGTAAACAAGTTGAAAGGGATGCGTCTTTGGTTAGCAAATGAATGACACCAACGAATTGACAGAACGGACTGAACTGGGCAGTGAATTCCAAAGCTTTGGATCAGCTACCGAGAAGGTCCCGGAGCCCAACACTGTTCAGATATATAGGCCCTATGTGGGACCTTGTAGGCATTCTGTAGGTTTCTTGGTAAGGTCGTAGTCAGGATTCATAATCCGTTGAAGAAGCTAGGCTGAAATCTGATAAGTCAGGGAAAGGTCGATTGATTGAACTACTTGACTGATTGCGATTTTGTTGTTCGATTATCTTCAGGAGGATTCGATGGCGTAAGTCAAACGAACACAAGGAAATGTCTACGCCAGGTAACACAAGTTGCTAAGCAACCATTTCTTCTGACTGACTCGTTATTTTCTAATCTAATCAAATCTGTTTAATCTATTCTAAAGACTTCTACAGCGTCGTCATCATAAGGAACAAGGCATCAGTCGATGATCTTTTCAGGTGAAAATCGCAGTCAGAAGCATAAAAACGTTGGAGAACCCCGGTCGAAATCCGATATGCCAGAGAAACAAGAAGTAAGGTTACAGTCGGTATAGAAGTTGAAACAGGCGAGTCTGGAGTTCAGACCTAAATGAACCGACAGACGAGGATCACAAGAACTTCAAACGTGTTCACCCCTTGCAATCTCAGCACAGGTCTTCCACTCAAAACTGAAAACACTTCTCACTCACAAACCCTATCCTGGTTCCTCTTCTTCCTCTTATCTATCTTGCAGATCCAGTTCCTAACACCATCCACCAACCACGACCTGTTCCTTCTGTAATCATCTTCCTGGTGTGATTTCTCTGACGCTGTGTTACTTATAGCCTACCACCTGGTTCTCATTCAGTTTCAGAATTTAAGACAACAGTGTTTTTTCTGGCAAGTGAAGCTTGGACAGGTTGTAAGGGCCATAGTTTTGCCCTGTCTAAACATTTCTATGAGCGACCACGGGATGCTAAGGTAAGGTAAGGCAAGATAAACTACAGGTAAGGTAACAACTAAAAAGGGAAGGTACGGTAAGATTAGTCAAGGTAAGGAATGGGAAAAGTAAGATACTGTAACGTAGTTCAAGATAGTCTAAGGTAAATTTAATGGAATACTGCAGGCTAGTTAAGGCAGCAGAAGACCTCAAAGACGGCCTTATCCAGAATTTAATAACCAATAAAATGCAGTAAAATGCAACATTTTGTATTACAAGATCATACAAAACAATACTACATGAAAAAGAACAACTGGTTTTTCTCCCAGATAATGGATTTATCACCAGTCACCATATGACAAATGAAGTGGAGTTAAAGGCAGAAGAAAGGGCGTCTCCTTTGTGTCTATCAACTCAAGCTCCGCCCACTTCCGCTGACTCAAAAGAAAATCCGAATTCCGATCATCCTAACGAAGCCCTGCCCACTGTCCATCAACCGACAGAAGACCCGCCTTCTTACAATGAAACAACAAAAGCCCCGCCAATTTATGAAAGAACAACCGAAACCCCGCCTTCTTTTCGTCAAAAGAGAAAAACCAAGCCAAGCTCATGTCACTCAGTTTATGTCCCGCCCCCTGTCAACGAAGACTTTATGGACTGTATCAAACGTCATCAAGAAAATCTCGTCTTGTATCAGAAAGAATTTGACGTAAGAGTTTAATGCAACCCTCATTAGTATAGCAGCTACAACACAACCTAACCTAACCTTAACCTTGCCTAATCTAACCTAACCTAACCTCACAAAACATACAGTAACATAATTCAACATAACATAGCATAACCTAACATACCATACATAACAAAGATAAGCAAAGCTAACAATGCAGAAACTCCATAGAGTGTCTAAGCAGTTAAGATTGTAGCTAAAAAGTTTATAACTCTGTAGCTAGTCATAACTGATACCTCAAAAGACGGTTACATAAACTTTGTGCTTAAATTATTGCATTGGCTTCCTATTCAGTAAGGAAGTATATCAAACTTGAGCTTATAGTTTATGAAACACTGAATTATAGCCAACCACAGTACCTAAAATCAATCCTTATCCACCAGACTGATCACTATTCATCTAGGTCGTCTAAGAGCCGTTCTGTGGTTCGGCAAAGAACTAGAACTGTTCTTGGTAAAAGAGCATTTTTGGTTGTGGACCGAGACTTTGAAATTCGCTACCCGCACTTGTTCGTCCTGCGCAGTCTCTGTCTGTTTCAGCTGGTTTATCCATCCATAGACTGCCTCTCTGTCTCAGTGGACCGACTTTCTGGGTATTGATCTGGCTACAGCTTGGGTTTGGTGCACCATAAATTGATGGCTTAATATAATCTAATCTTATCTAAAGATTTCAATAGCGCCATTATCATACTGCCCAATGCATCAGTCTGAACATAATCAAAAACAGACGCAAGCACTTGGAGAACAGGATTAGACTTGAGACAATCAAATGAAAGGAAGAGTTGGGTATTATCAGCACTATCAGCATACAAATGGTAGTCGCGAGAGCTACCATTAGTAGTGAACCGAGTCGAGCGGTACATAATGTAATCAGAAGCGGGCCCAGTACAGAACCTTATGGAATACCGCAATTCAAAACAGAGAAATAAGTTGATAAATACCAATTGATTAAGAACGAGGAAGTAGATAAAATGCAAATCAACTGAGAGCAGAATCAGATAGACTGAACCAGCGTTCTAAACGGTGAGGTTTATGTCATGATCAGCAATATCAAACGCAGCAGTTAGGTCAAAGGGAATCAGAGCAATTACTTTTCATTCATCAATGGGCTGATCATGTGAATGTGAGTGGTAAGTAGTGTAGTTTCAAAGAAATGATATTTCCGATAGGCAGATTGAAAAGGAAGACACTGGTTGAAGCACGAGATGTGTAACGTCTCTGGCCAACGTACTGGGCCTGCTCCTGTTTATATTATATACCACTCCACTCGGTTGACTACTGATGGAAGCTCTCTTGGTTACCATATGTTTGCGCACATGTGCCTCTGTCACCAAACAGTATAAGTTGGTACTTGCATAAGCTGGGAGGTAAACGGCAAGTCTTGCAATGCGATGGTTCCGTGTTCAGGACCTTAGGTTCATCCATTGCCGGTTCAAGGGCCGAAGAGTGGGAAATGAGCGCCTCCCCTATGTTTCTCATGGAACATGGGAGCTTTACTTATTTTATTTAATCCCTCCTAGTTCATTCTTTTAGAATTTCGCTGTTCACTGACCTAATTTGGGCTCTGGGGTGTTCCTTAGTTCTTCCGTACTGAGCAATTAACTGGAATACTCACAGGATTATTGAACATTTCAGCAGGTGTTCATCTTCCGCAATAACTTCTTAAGAGTTTAATGCTTAGGAACACAATATTCTTCCTAAATTCTAGCAACATGAAGGCTTAGCGAGCATCAGAAGACTCTGAATTAAGCAGTTGACGGGCTTTTCTAAGCCTTTTGCTGACTGATTTTAGCCAGCATAACTCGTTACTCCTTCTTTGTATATATATACACATGCATAATTATGCATTTATAAATACACGTAAGAGGCGCACAAGAAATGCTATATTGTATTTATTGCATTGTTTTGTTGATTAGAGTCTCCCAGATGGTTCAATAAGAAGCTCTAGTGTGGCTCGAGCACAAGAGAATATTGTCAAGAACAGATACGTAAACGTTTTACCATGTAAGTTCGCTTGCACCTATAGCTCAGCTTTCGTGTCCTTTTAGCTGTCCATTGAGCAATTTCCCATACACAGCCATGCATGTGTTTGTCTGAGCATTTATATAACGCCTTTTAAGGAACAGAAATACACTGTATTTGATGCTCTTTCCAAAGTTCAGAAATGCGCACACGAGCATACGATATCGATGGCGCTGAATCACTGACGTGAAGGAATTGCTCAAGGTTCCAACGCAGTAACCGCCTCGGAAGCTCGAAACCACACTCTCCATTGGCGTCGACGTTTCCTTATCTTCTTAAGGTTCATGCTGTATTTCTAAACTGTTGCTTAGTATCAAGTATTCAACGACATCTTATGGCTGGTAAGGCCGTTGACGTCGACCTTACCTCACCTCCCAGAAACATGTTAGTCTCAATCTAATATATTTAAGTTGTATATTGGCTTTGCGCTCATACAATAAACGTATCCTTTTTACAAGAGGTCTCAAACTGTCAGAAAATTAATTGTCCTAAAGCACAGCATCACGTGTTTATCGACATCTTACGGCTGTCAGGGCCATTAACTTCGACTTTACTTCAACATATTTTCCGCTACATTCAATCTGCGATTGTGTTGATGCTATTGCACAAAGGCATATTTATTTCACATCTACTATAACCGAGTACATTTGCTTTAATATTTATTCGACATCTAATATTCGCGAGGTAGCCTTAGTATTTCGTGTGTATTTACATAATACAGTACCTTGTCATTCGGATTACTGTGTTGCTTCTAGACGATGAAAACCGTGTTGCTTTACCGAAAAAGTCAGAACTAGACTCGGATTACATAAACGCCAGCTTCATTGACGTAAGCGGTACTTTGATAGAAAGTTGATGCTGTTAGTTACAGGATGGATACCTTTTGAATCACGATAATACAATATGACTGAAATCTGACAATATTATTTTCAAAAAGAAGAGGGAGAGGAGAATTAAGAAAAGGGGAAGAGGAAGAGGAGGAGGAGGAAGAGGAGGAAGAGAATAAGATGAGAAGGAAGAGAAGGAGCAAGAGCAGGAGCAAGAAGAAGAAGAAGAAGGAAAAGAAGAAGAAGAAGAAGAAAAGAAAAAGAATAAGAAGAAAGAAAAACATGAAAGAAGAAAGAAGAAAAGAAGAAGTAGAAAAAAGAAGAAAAGTAAGAAGTAGACATAAAAGAAGACATAGAAGAAGACATAGAAGAAGACATAGAAGAAGACATAGAAGAAGACATAGAAGAAGACATAGAAGAAGACATAGAAGAAGACAAAAGAAGGTGCTCCTGTGGAATGGACCTGTTTTAAATCCTAAGTGTGTAGGTTGTTTACAGGTAGGTAAAATTAGAGCTGAGTTTGAAGCCGGCCTAATTTATCGATATAGCCAGAAATGAAGCATTAGAACTAGGTCTTTAGGCCTAATACCAATAGAGCTATTCGTGGGATGTGCCACGGTAGGCATGTCATGTGACTTAGGCCAATTACTTGTTAAGAGGCTGGCCCTAATAATAATAATAATAATAATAATAATAATAATTAATAACGAAGCCGTACGTATAGCCGTAGGTCTCCGTCTCGGAGCTATCCTATGTCAACCACATAATTGCACATGTGGAGCTCTGGTGACTGCTGAGGGGTCGCATGGTCTCTCTTGCCGTTTGGGACCCGGCAGAATGGCACGTCACACTTGTCTCAATGACCTTATTCACAGAAGTCTGACTCGAGCGGGCTTCCCATCAATGAAAGAACCTACGGGTCTCTCTAGAACAGACGGCAAGAGACCGGATGGCCTTACCCTGATTCCTTGGCGTTCGGGGCGCAGCCTCCTATGGGATGTCACCGTGATTGACACGCTTGCACATTCTTACTTACAGGCAACCTCTGTTACAGCAAGAGGCGCAGCTGAATTGGCGGCCGATAGAAAAACTGTGAAATATGATCATCTCACTAATGCATACCACTTTGTCCCTCTGGATTTTGAGACTTTAGGCCCTATCAATGGTTTGGGTATGACCTTTCTCACAGACTTGGGACGTATATTGTCCCTCATATCCGGAGATGGTAGAGAAACAGGTTACCTTTTTCAACGTTTGTCTATAACATTACAGCGTTTCAATGCAGTCGCCTTCCACGGTACAATTGTGGTGCCGAATCCAGACGAGGATTAGCCGTTCCAGAATCCCTTTCTCTTTCTCTGGAAATTTTTGAACAACCAAGGGATTATACTTACCTTGGTACAAAAATAATAATAAGAACAACGACAAAAACAACAACAATAGGCTGTTTTTGTGTTTTCTCGGATTTCCCTCTTCACTGTTTGACCCGAGTTACCTTGAAATCTGATGTGCATCTCGACTTAGTTTGGCAGAGAAAAATGCCTTGAGCAATATTAGAGTGGCGCCATAGAAGTTCTTGGAATTATTAATACTATTTATGATGGTAGTTATTTAGCGCAAGTTCAAGAAATTACTCAAATACTAATTCTTCGCTGTTGAAATTATGCGACAGGGAGCGGTAAAGAAGCGAGCCTATATCTGTACTCAAGGTCAGTCGAAAATCGTAATCGTAATAGTAATTCCGAGATTTCTACAGCGCCCAACGAAAGTCGCGCCGCGGGGACCAGCTTATTCACAGGCGCTCAGTCAAAACAAAATCGATAGGCAAAGGGGTCCGGTTCCAGGTAAAGATCCAAAAGTCAGACGGAGAGACAGCGTAGCAGCTATGAGGATGGTGTTTGGGGTTGGAGAGTAGAGAGAGATAAGAGGAAGAAAGGGTGTCGGGATAGGATCTGTGAAAGAGGAATGTTTTCAGTTTTGAGTGAGAGGCCGAAGCAGAAATTGCAAGCGGTGGAGCACATGACCGTAATACTTAATGTAAATATATATTAAGCTCGTTTTTGGCTAAATGTCTGTAGGCATAACATGCGAGAAACCATAGAAAATATTAGTGCACTATGATCCTGTAGTTAGACTTATAACTTTTCAGCAGCATGAATAATTAATTTTCTTATAATTGATTGATAATGAATGTATTTATGTAGGCCTATGTATGATTACATGAAATTATGTATGTATCCTTGCATGTATGTATGTTTACATACATATGTGTGCATGTATGCATGCATGCATGTATGTGCATATGTATGTCTGTAGTAAGTATGTGTGTATGTATTTATGTATGTATGTATGTATGTATTCATGAATGAATGTATGTATGTATGGTTATATGTATCTAGGTAGGTATGTATGTCGATGGGTAAATGGGAAGGTATAGTTATATGTAAACAGAATAACTAAAGCACAATCCATCAATCCACACATTTGCTGATAAAAATTGGCTGACACAAGCGAACAAGGAAAGCGCTTCTGATTTGCTTGTCACTTGCTGTCTTCCAAGGGATTTCCTCTTTTCATGTCACATTGATTTTCGCATGCATAGGGCCGTTCTTCTGCAATATTTTACCACAGAAATCTAAACCGTTCTTACAGAAATTGCTAAAGAAAACTTTTAAGCTTCTTTAGAGACCTGCCTTTTAAGATTTGTGGAATAGCCATGTTTGAGAACTTTTCAGCGGTCCTCAGAAAGCGCTATATTAATGTTTGGATTTATGCGGGACGTTTGTGTTGTCAACTGCCTGGGAATCTAATGTTATTTGACTAGTAGCAAGCTAAACATGAAGATTGTGAGCTAATTTATAATTGTAAAATTAGGGCTAAAGAAGAACTGTTAAGGTCGGAAAAAATCCCACATCCTTGTTACTTTCACATCCGCCTGTGATATTAAGGTCCACGCATCCGCATAATAAAGTAACTGCTAGGTCCATGTGCTTGGATTGACAGATATATGAATAGATGAATGGATTAATGTATTTATCTATATATGTATGTGTATCGATCGATCGATAGATGATGGATTGATGATTGAATGAATGTATATATGTATGTGTATGAATAGATTGATGAATTGGATGGATGGTTGTATGAGTGTATGTATGTACGTGGATGGATGGATGGATGGATGGATGTAGGTGGATGGGTGGAATATGAGTGAATGCGTGGACGTATGTATGTAAGTATGTATGTATGGATGGATGGATGGATGAAGGATGGATGGATGGATGGATGGACGGATGGACTGATTGATGGATGGATGTATGAGTGTATGTATGAACGTGGATGGATGGATGGATGTAGGTGGATGGGTGGAATATGAGTGAATGCGTGGACGTATGTATGTACATATGTATGTATGTATGTATGTATGTATATAAGTATGTATGTATGTATGTATGGATGGATGGATGGATGGATGGATGGATGGAAGGATGGATGGATGGATGGATGGATGGATGGATGGAAGGGTGGATGGATGGATGGATGGATGGATGGATGGATGGATGGATAGTGAATGGATGGATAGATGGACGGACGGATGGATTGATGGATGGACGGATGGACGAACCAAAGACATGATAATAAATTAGTTACAATTCTGACCATTTGGTTAGAGATTCCTTTGAAATCCGGGCTAATTACTTTACTTTACGGTTCAATAGGTCCTCTGACCTCAACTTTGCCAGACTTTTGGTCGATGATCTGGGATAACAACAGCAATCGGATAGTGATGTTGACGAACCTTGAGGAATCCATTCGCGTAAGCATTCGTCCGCCTTTGACAGTCATTAGTGCTAATTGTAATTGTAATTGTAATTGCTAATTTCTAATGCCCCGGCGTCTAATGCACACGACATACGCACACCAAAGCCAAGCCTAATACTGATTAAAGCGAGTTTCCATCCTGCTAAGATATTCTTCGTGATAACTTTTATCCTGGTCAGTATTCTTCCGGTAGGAGCAGTAGATTCGATCACGTAGAAGCCGCTCATTAATGTAAGTTTTATTCTTGGTTAAAATTTCTTATGTCAAGAATTTATCCGGATAAAAATTCCTCATGGCAATAATTCATTCACAAGATATAAATGTGCAGAATACTTGATCGTTTACAGTGGCGTACTTGGCCGAGGGGTCCTGAGGTCCGGACCCCTTAGGCTATCACCATCAACCTTGAGACTAATGCGGATCCGGCCGATTTCGGTCATTTCAATCATGGCGTTTTCAATTCGGCAACATGCGTGTGTTTCTGGGGCTCCGCCCAAGACCCCGGTAGAGGAGCTTACAATGCTCCCTCAGACCCTACAGTCGTTACCTTCTCTACCCTATCCTTCACTTCCCTATGTTATCCTTCCCTACCCTACGCAACCCTGCCCTTAGCTTTTCCTATTTTATTTCAGCTTACCTTAGCATATGTATGCTTACCTTACCTTACATTACCTTACCTTACCTTTTCCCTATGTACCTTTCCTTAGGTTTCCTTATGTTACCTTGCCGTGTAACAAAGTCAGAGTTCTGGTTCCTCTGTAGGGTATGAACACCGTCAAGACGAGCAAGTGCACCCAGTACTGGCCATCGACGGTTGGTGACCAGAAGTCGTATGGCGACATAGAAGTTAGTTTCCTGAACGAATCAGTGGAACGCGACTGGACAGTTAGAACACTCGCGGCCAAGAAGAAGGTCTGTGTTTTTCAAGATGAATCCAAATTCCAATCAAATCATAGTCATGCATGCGTCCCAATGCTCTAATCAAAGTTCATTGCAATCATTCATCCGTCAGGTATTTAAGGCAAAGAGATAAACTGGATCGAACTGAATACTACAGCATGAGCTGGAGTTGTATTAGATGAAAATTAGTATTTTTCAACATTTCAAGATATGTGTGCCAACAATACTTACAGGTAATAGCAAGATATATATGCCAACAGATAATAGCAAGGTATTACCTGTAAGTAACAATATTTACGGGTAATAGCAAGATATATGTGTCAACAACACTTACAGGTAATAACGAGATATATGTGCCGACATGACTTAATAGCAAGATATATGTGCCAACAATACTTCATAGCACGAAATGAAATAAGCGTGTTGATAAGTATTAACTGACATTGTTATTTCAAAGCTTTATAGCAGTCTAAGTTCTTGACATTAACGCAGGAAGGTGATACCGTTCGAACAGTCCAGCAGTACCACTACACGACGTGGCCGGACCAAGACGTACCGCATACAAGTACCGCAGTATTGAAATTCCACCGTCTGGCACTCCAATCAGCTGATAACGAGAACTCACCTGGACCTGTCGTGATCCACTGCAGGTGGGTTAAATATGATGCAATAGTTTAGCGCCTCATAATTATAGCCGACTGATTAGAGTGCCCGAATTGTCACGTGGACAGCACGGGTTCGAGCCGCCCCCCTTGAGCCGGTTACTGTGTAGGGACCACGAGTAAGTCCTTTACTCACATTTGCTCAGCGCCATCGATTGATGCTTAGTCATTAGATAGTGGCGCTTAATAAATGCAAAATAATAATGATAATTTGGCTATATACAAACAAATAACCAATAAAGCAAATTTCTCAAGCTTTTAAAAATAGCTGTTGGCGTGTATGGGCTTCAACAGAACATCTGTAACACCAGAGGACTAGCGTTAATTGATGTAACAGATATCTCAGTGGTACAAGAAATTGACAAACTGCTTGTCATAAGACAACATAGTTCGTCGAGGTGTGTGTGTGTGTGTGTGTGTGTGTGTGTGTGTGAATGTGATACGATGCATGAGCGTATCGTTGTTACTAGTGATCTTGCGTTGCATTAGGACCGGTGATTATGCAGTTTTGTCACCCTACCTAGACAGCCTCAGTCTTTCTTTTCCGTCCTTCTTTCCTTGCATCCTTACTTTCTCCCTTTCTTTCTTCCTTGGTTCCTTGGTTCCTTGGTTCCTTCCTTCCTTCCTTCCATCCGTCCTGCCTTCCTTCCTTCCTTACTTCTTTCCTTTCTTTCTTCCTTTTTTCCTTTCTTCCTTCCTTTCTTCCTACCTACATTCCTTCCTTCCTTTCTTCTCACCTACCTTCTTTGCTGTTTTTTCTTAACCTGTGTACCTACTTTCCATGAAGGCTGTAAAGGTTCTCGCTGTTGCCCTAATAAAGCACATAATCCGTGGCAGTTGGGACGTTATATGTATCTTCTTTAATCAAAAGAGTTACCTGGACTGGATTTGTGTCGTAGCGCTGGCGTTGGTCGGACAGGTACGCTGATAGCCATCGATATTCTGGCGGAGAAGTGGAAAGATACTCAACCTCGATGCGACGTCTTCAAGTGCGTCCAGAGTCTACGCCAACAGCGCATGTCGATGGTCCAGTCGGTGGTAGGTGCACCACTGACACAATCTCGTGTTTGGGGTCATTTAGCAATACGGTAATGTAGTGTAATATAACTATAATTTAATTTAATGTAGCGTTACGTTACTCTACATGTATGTTAAGTTATGTGATGTTACTTTATATAACGTTACGTTATGCAATGTTGCGTTGTTTATTACCTTATATAACGTTACGTTATGCAATGTTGCGTTGTTTATTACGATATATAACGTTGCGTTATGCAATGTTACGTCTGCCAAGTTCGGTAAGATCTGATGAGGCAGCAATTGCATTGTCTGCCCACAAATGCCAGCATGGACTGGCTCCATCCTATCTATCCAGGTTCTGCATTCCGGTTGCGACCACTGTTCCTGGTCGATCCTGTTTACGTTCTGCGACCAACCGAAATCTCCTAGTTCCAAAGATTTACACTGCATTTGGCTCTCGTGAATGGTGTTACTATTGCCCCACATTGTGGAGTACCTTACCGACTAGCATCAAATATAACACTCTTCCATTAACAAGTTTTAAAGAGAAACTTAAAACTTACACGTTGAATAGGTCTGCCTAGATTTCTGTGCATTCCTATCGATTTATAAACCATGATATTACTCGGTATTATCCGGTAGGACTTTTTAGGGTCGTTGCACCTTTGAGGCTGTTGCTAATTGCGCGAGTTATAAATGTATGTTTAATAATAATAATAATAATAATAATAATAATAATAATAATAATAATAATAATAATAATAATAATAATAATATGTACGAAATAGTACACCGCATAGCTAAATCTATTTCGGTTGTTCTACCAATACAGAGGCAGTACATGTTCATCCATCACAGTCTTATTCAAGAGTTTCGGATCGGAGTTAGTGTGGAACAAACACCACAAGAAATGCTGGAACATCGTCACACCGCAGATGAACTACAAGAACAGTTCAAAGTAAATAGTTCTTCGTTTCAGACGAATTAAATACTTAAAATACTTATTAAACACTTGTAATTATGTGCTAAAGAAGTGCAAGTAATGTATCTTATGGAAGAGAATGGTACCTCTGAGGTACAATGAACAGAGAAGAATTAATATAACATAACATAATATAACGTAACATAATATAACATAACATAATATAACATAATATAATATGGCATAACATAATCTAACATGACATAACATAATATAACATAATACAACATAACATAACATAACATAATATAATATATGGCATAGCATAATTCATTAATTTATCTGAATACCGTCAGCGGACATCGTCTGACTGAATAAGTGACGTTTTGCTTAATTGAATAATTATATCATATTCTACACATCATTCTCCTATCCTTTATACATTCAAACATTTCCTATCCTATCCTATTCAAACTTTTCCTGTCCTACCCCATTCTCTCCTGTCCTGTCTCACCCTATTCTGTCCTAGTTGGAGGCCTAATAGGTGCATGTGACAGTTTGAGGTGACAAACTTTAAGTTCTTGTTTTATATGGTCTATTCTTAGATACTCGAAGTAACTTCCAACATATCGATTCTACACTGCTCTGTATCAAAGTCTAAGCCGAAAAAGAATCGATCAACTACCATCTTGCCATGTACTAATCTTATTTGATAAAATCGGATTTGAATTTATCTTATCTCGTTCAATTTGATATTGTATGGTATATAATATAGTCAAGTCAAGTATTTATGTATGATGTATGAATGTAAGTATATGTATGTATGTGTGTATATATGTATGTGTTTGTATGTTTGTATGTGTTTATTTGTATGTATGCATGCATGTTTGTATGTATGTATAAATGTGTATATATGTGTATATGTCTGCAGGTTTGAATGTTTGTATGTTTGAATGTTTGTATATCTGTTTATATGGATGTATCTGCACATTTTGCAATCTTTTAAAAACCTGGTCTTATGCAGTCTACCCCAGCCTAGTCAGGTCAGGCTGGTTTATATACTAACTGATCAGTATAACTTATTCTAGTCCTTTCCAATCTCGTCTGTTTGTTTACGGTCCAAACCACGGAAGTTTACTTTTTATAATCGTTCTATTACAGTTGCAATCACAGTTACAATTGTGTTACGTTACACTTTGTAAGAATTACATGTTTTCTGTTGATAGCCAACAGTCTGATTCGCTTCCTGAAGCCAGTCAGAGAAGACGACAATGTCTACATCAACGCTGTTCCCGTAAACGTATGCATTAGTATTTGCCTAAACCCGAAGGAATATATATCCGCAGCCAAGATGGCCGTTCATGTTGCCTGTCATGTCATTTCGATCGATTGGTTCGTCATATGCGGACTTATGAACATTGTTTGCAATGATTAACACCAGTTAGGCTTGCATAGGCAGCGCCGTTGTGAGCAGCCCAAAAGGCGCTATTTTGAGAGTCTAGCTAACTGTCAAGAATGTCATATTGATAATATATGTTAGAGAGAGATTTTTGATGTGGAATATTTAGTATTCACTGAGACTAGGGTTTAGGATAGTGCGGTGAAAGGTAACTGCATTGAAGCTATGGATGGTCTTAGAAAGGTTTTGGAACAACTCTCCCTTCTGCCCCCGTCTTGTCCTTTCAAGATGGCATCCGGAACAGATGGTAAAGAGACAGTAACAAAATCTATGTTATCTTAATTTTCATTGTTATTGTGATTGTTATTATAATTACTAGCCTATTCCATGCAAAACACCTGCCCGCTAGTTGGGCAAAATGTCCCTTTTGGAGAAAATCCAAAGTTGTTATTGTTGTTGTTATTAATATTATTATTAATATCAATATATCAATATTATTATTATTATTATTATTATTATTATTATTATTATTATTATTATTATTATTATTATTATTATTATTATTATCATCATCATCATCATCCTATATGTTCATAGTAGAGTTCCGGAGAAGCAGATGGCGTTCCCACGCTGGACAGCTACTGAGAGTCTTTGAAGCAGGTAGCTGGTCTCCAGTGGATCGTGGGTTGCCATTGTCATCCTTCGTCCTAACTCCCACACAAAATCCAATCCTTCCGTACTCCATGCGCCGCTGGTCTCCAGTGCGACCGCCACAAAAGAGTGGGTTTGGGCTATAGTGGCGTATTTTAGCCTTTTGGCTGGGTCTGCCCGGTTTGCAGCTTCACTTGGTCCGGTTGAAGTAAAACCTAGATGTGACGCTGCAAATGTGTCAGAAACTGTCACATCCCATGTAAGACACCTTCCGCGAGACCTCGGGATAAGAGTCACGCCATCCGGTCGTTTGCCATCTTCCCTGGTGAGTCCCAACGGTTCTTTCTGAGCAGGGATGTTCGCTCTGGTGAGCGCTCTCCATATAATGTCGTTGAGCATGTTATGGCGTTGTTGTCTGCCAGCACTCTTTCTGCAGACCAGACCGTGAAGTCCTCTGGCGTCGACTCTTTCGCCACAGTGACACAGATGTGGCTCGCACAGTGTGGTTCCCAGTCGCATTCCAACCGCGGTCCGTATCACCTCATCCGAAAGATGGAGTCCCAATGCGGTTACTGGAGGAGCCAGCATCCAATCTCCAGAGTGTGGTGCTTGAGAGGCCAAGAGACGAGCGCGGTCTAGTGGGTTGTTCGCAGACTCATGTAAGCTCGCCGACGCTTTGCTTGTCCAGCGACTGTCCCATTCCCTTTGTCGATGAGCTGCTGATCCAGTTGGTGGTTCTGCACCCGTGAAGACCATCCATTCATTCAGTGCGGTATTCACTAGCTCGTCTGAGGTATCGGCTGATTCTGGTGGCAGCATGTGTGTTTGGAGTTCGCTTGTGCTTGCAGCAGAGGCCAAGAAGGCAGAAAGTGCCAGCGTAGAAGCACAGCGAATCCCAAGACCGCAATCCCTAACCGGAAGGGACGCCTGGAGCCATTTCTCATCCGACAGCTCAACATTTAAGATAGTCGATAGTCCATCTCTTAAAAGAGAGTCAAATCTGGTTAGACTGGGGCATTCGGTGCAAACGGCTGTGCGCATTGTGTAGAGCAGCTTCGGAACGCTCAAACCGTTTCGCAACAGCACTAGGGCGTCATGTGCGTGAAGCATTGAGAGCCTCCCAACTGCTCGTTCCAGATCATTTGCCTTCTCATTCACCACCTTTTCAACGGCTGGCCCTGGCATCAGTGGTGTGCCCAATAGTGTTGCCTCTCTTAATGGTGTATGGTTGAAGCCGGAGAACGCGAGATTGTCGACTTGATTTTCGTCATTCTGGAAAACAATCTCGCATTTGGCGCGGTTAAGTCGAAGTCCGAGCTTAGCGGATTCCTGGGCGATCAGCTGAACATCCCGGGCCACCACATCCACACTGCCTCCCAGTGTTAAGTCATCGAGGAACGCTATTTTCAACTCGGACTTCAGCTGTTGCAGGATTGGCTGTATTGTGATGCAGAATTCCATGGGGCCCATCGGGTCACCTTGCTGGGTACCCTCTTCTGATCGAAGAATATTTGATCCATGTTTTAAGAGCGGGCTGCAAGAATATGCGGCGTGAGCGAAGCGGTAAAGCTCAGGAATATCTCTTTCAACCGCTTCTAATAGAGAGCCTCTGCGAAGGGTGTTGAAGGCATTGGCGAAATCCAGTTTGACTAGAACGGCATCAGTCGGTATCGAAGTGGCCCAGCGGCGGGTTGCATGTACTGCTGCTTCGGCGCCTCCTGGTACGCCAACGCCCAGCTGGATCGGGGCGAGCAGTGGAGATAATTTGGTCACAGCGTGTGCGTTCGCACATTTGGCTGCTAGGCGTCGCCACGTGTATCCGACCGCAATTGTTCTGATTCCTCCGTCTTTTTTCTTCAAAGCCATCAGATTCGCCCCATGTACGTGTATAACTTCGTTGACCTCGGCCGGTAGGCTCCCTTCTAACATCAGATTTACCAGGTCATTGAGGTGGTGGATGAAGTTTAAATCGACACCCGCCGAAGTTAAGTCTTTGAGGTGTTGTGGGGTTATACCGCCTGGACCAGCTGCCGAACCTGCAGGAAACGAAGAAATAGCTTCGACAATGGCTCGTTCAGATGTATTCAGTGCAGCAAAGCGATCAGAGTGCTTTGGATCACAGAACGGTCTCCTGTCTGACGAGGCTGGTAGGTGCTTCAACCTTAGTCCAGCTAATGTCTCTGGGGTATCTGGTGCTGGTGCTGGTATTATTATTATTATTATTGTTATTATTATTATTATTATTATTGGTCTCCCGGAAACCGGTTCTTGTACTTCTATGTTATTTCCGAACGACCATTCTAACTTGACGCAGCGCTGGTGAATAGTCTGGCGTCCTGCGTGTAGTTTTCAGGTAGCGATATAGTAATTCTGAATAAGTCACGATTACGATTACGAGCTACTGATCTGTGTAGGGCTTTCTGGAGTCTAATGCCTTCGTCGTGACGCAGATGCCTCTAAATCACACGATCAATGACTTCTGGAGGCTTGTCAATGACAACAATTGTCATGCCATCGTCATGCTTAACAGTACCTTCATGGACGACGAGGTACGGACTGAAATCCCTTACTGCTGGTATTTTATAAGTAATGTAAACCTAAATACACATTTATATAGCGTCGTTTTAAGATAACGACTTGCTCTCGCAGGATCTTTATATGTGAGATTATGATGTATTAAAATAAACTGTGGCGAGATAATTTGACATTCCTTGATATGTTATCGTCAGTCGAGGCTATTAAAGTTTAGTATCAAACTTTATTATTAAAACATGTAAAATTCTGACGGATTGTTTATCCCCACCGAAACATCTATGGCTCCTCTGAGATTTAGACGCCTAATCCGCTGGGGAGCCTAATAACTAGGTAAAATATCTACCATCCCAGTTCATGAGGTCTACCATCCCAGTTCATGCGGTCTACCATCCCAGTTCATGCGGTCTACCATCCCAGTTCATGCGGTCTACCATCCCAGTTCATCGCGGTCTACCATCCCAGTTCATCGCGGTCTACCATCCCAGTTCATGCGGTCTACCATCCCAGTTCATGCGGTCTACCATACCAGTTCATGCGGTCTACCATCCCAGTTCATGCGGTCTACCACCCCAGTTCATGCGGTCTACCATCCCAGTTCATCGCGGTCTACCATCCCAGTTCATGCGGTCTACCATCCCAGTTCACGCGGTCTACCATCCCAGTTCATGCGGTCTACCATACCAGTTCATGCGGTCTACCATCCCAGTTCATGCGGTCTACCATCCCAGTTCATCGCGGTCTACCATCCCAGTTCATGCGGTCTACCATCCCAGTTCATCGCGGTCTACCATACCAGTTCATGCGGTCTACCATCCCAGTTCATCGCGGTCTACCATCCCAGTTCATGCGGTCTACCATCCCAGTTCATGCTGTCTACCATCCCAGTTTTCATCGAAAATTTTATGCTGCGTTTAACTTTCCTGGCAACTTTCAGTCGCTGACGCACAAATTGCTCTTTAAACGCTAAATTTACCATAGAAATTTTAAAAATTAATGCTCAAAAATCGCTGGCAATCGGGACTCTAAAGAAAACCCCTGCGTGCGTGAGATAAGCTTCGGCTCTTTGTGGTCCTTAAACCCACGGATTCCTAAATTTCAATCCCCGGGGAAATTTACAAGGCAATCTCTGCTGTGTTGTACAAACAAATGATCGATAGATCAATAAATAAATAAAGCCTGCAAAAAATAAGATCGGCACGGTGGTATACCGGTAATGCGTTTGGTCAATGATCATGCGGTTGTGGGTTCAACTCCGTGTAACGAACTGTCAAGTTGTTTGTGGACACCGTGCCTCTGTCACCAAGTAGTGTGATTTGGTACCGGCGTAAGCTGGGAAGTAAAAGATAAGTTCTGCGATGCACTAGCCCCGGGTCCAGGACAGTGAGACTCGTCCATTGCTGGCTCAGGGGCCAAGAAAAGGAGAAGAGCGCCTCCCCTACGTCTCACTTGTGGGATATAGGAAACTGTACTTTAAAGAAATAACTAACGATATAGGCCTAAATAGTAGAACACATTCTTTCCATCTTACTGTTAATACAGTTTTCCTACGTAGCCTGACATTTACACAGCGCTGGGGGTAAGGAACCACTTTCAGTGAAAGAAGTTGTGATGATTGTTCTTGATTCTGACCTGGCACCGAAACTGACACAACAAATGACCTGACCTTGATTAGCCTGGTCTACCTGACGAAGCTTATGGGTGGTTCTGATAACTTTCAGACATTTACAGTTATCTTTACATTACAATTACAGCGCTACTGGCCACTTAATGACGAAGTCATGGAAACGAAATCGTTCAACATCAAGAAAACCGGAAGCGGAAGTGGCATGTCACGTGACGGCCTCCTGGCGACTGATCTCGAAATTCAGTATAAAGGAAGTTTTAAGGTAAATCCCCAAGAAGGAGCTATACATAAATGTTCGTTTTATTACAGGGTAATACAGTACAATTACCATAGACATCACACATACTTTTCAGCATCATTATGATTCACTAATTAAGTTTTAATTAAATTTAGTCCGTGACAAATGAGAAAATACTGTTGAGTCAGAATGTGATGTGAGAAGAGAGGATAATCCCACGTATCCTCTTACCTTCAGCTTCTGCTCATCCTCATTATCAGCGTCATTCCCACAACCACTAGCATCAACATAACCACCTTCTTTCTCGTCATAACTTTCGGATATAGATCTTGAGGACACTAAAGCCATTTCCAGTGGGGCAATGTTGGGCAGTTTCTAACCGTCCCTATGCGGTACCGTGGTCTATCGGTAACGCCCTTGGTCAGTGATTTTGCGGTTGCGGGTTCAACTCCTGGGCAAGTTGTTTGCGCACATCGTGCCTCTGTCATCAAGCAGTATAATTTGGTACCAGCGTAAGCTGGAAGTAAACGGTAAGTCCTGCGATGCACTGGCCGCGTGTCCAGGACCTTGGGATTCGTCCATTGCCGGCTCAAGAGTCTAAAGAAAAGGAAATGAGAGCCTCCCGTACATCTCACTTGTGTGATATTGGATATATTTCTTTACTTACTAACCCTCCCATCTTAATCTCTGAACGTGTGACGTTTCTTTATGAACTCACAGAAGAACGAAGACAGTTCGTCCGACGATGAGTCCAGCTGCGATGACTCAATTGGCCGAAGGAGTGGCAACCACGACCTCAAAGGTTTCGACCCTGCAGATGCGAACCAGTCTTCGGCGGGTGATCTAGTCCATGGGCGTCCAGTGCTCCACCTTCGAGTAACGGACTGGCCAGAGACGCAGAAGTTCCCATCCGATCCTCTTATCCTTCTGGATCTCTACGATCAAGTGCTTCAGCTCAGAGCTCGACGTCCAAAGCGACCGATCCTCATCCAGTGCTTGTGAGTAGGCCGAGTTCCTCTTACATTACGGTTCAGAGATTTCATATAGGCGCTATATAAACGTGAATACTATGTTTGTATATGTGTGTTGTATGTTATATAATTATATACCCTATAATAAATGATAATAAATCCCAATAATAAATGTTTCCATTCATACTCCCCAAAGTATATTATATAAAATTTCTATGCTGATATAAATATAAATAAAATATTTAAATATACTGAATAGATATATATATATATGTATATATATGTATATTTTGGACTATGTATATTTGTGATATATGTAGTGTTTATAATATTATATGGATTTATACATGCGTTCGCTTGATATCTGTGCTGTAGATTGAAGTTTTGTACTGTTTTTCATTTTAATTATATTTGTATTGCATTGAATTTGTCTAGCATTAAAATTGTTGCATAGAATTCTCTTATATTGCATTGTATTGTATGGTAATATAGAAGACCATATACAGGAATATGCTGTTTTGGTAAACAATAGGTATATAAGAATCATAGAAGAGTAAGAATAGGCCGAGAATGGGGAGGAAGAAGAGGAGACTGAAGAGGCAAAAGAAGAGTACTAGAAAGAAGTAGGAGAGGAGATGGAAAAGGATGATGGGAACTGCCAGATGGATGAGAAATAAGATGAGATCGAAGTGACAGATTTGAAATTTTGGCTCGTTTCAAATCCCATGAACGACGTTTTCCCCGCGGGCTATGGACCTGGTTACCACTGACACAGACGGCAAGAGGAAACAACCTCGCGCGGGGTTGTCACCTGTGACTTTTCTAGTTCTTCTATCAATTGACTGCTAAATTATGAACTTTATGATCTTAATGACATTTCTAACATCATGCGGTTTGCCCAGAGAGCGCCACTGAGAGTTTATCTTGAAGTGCCGCTATACAAATTTTAAATTACAATTAACCTATCAGTGGTACGATCGCAGAATTGATCGATAAGATTAAGTAACTAATTGGTTATGCGACGCAATGCAATGGGGCGACACAATTAGAGGCAGCTGACGAAAACAGGCGGCTGGATCGTCGTAGAACAGAAGGAACAAACGAATAGAGGATCCCAATTCCGCCAAGATTAATTGGCCTCCTGTCCCCTTCTTCTTCTGAGTTTCTAGTTAAAGGAATATTAGGTAAAAGCGCTCTGAATGCATGGTTGCGTTACAAGTAGCATAATATATTACAGGCGTAAACATAATTTATTATGCATGAATACATATGCTCACTTAAGCTTCTCTTTTACGTGGTATATATACTCTTAGATTTCTGCACACTGTCGCATTTCCGTAAGCGCTTGAAAACTGTTCTGTTCGATCATGTTTATGTGTCTTCAGGTCTGAAGCGCCTCTGGTGAGTTAGTAATAGTTCCAATGTTTAATGACATCTTATGGCATCAGAGGTCCTTGACGTCGCCCTCCTCCTTTATCCAGGCTTTATCCCGATTAAAGGCAGTGGCGGAGTTCATCCGAAGTGGTGCTTTATAAATTTGCGATTACAATGCGTTGCAGGTATGGTGCCGATCGGTCCGGTCTGTTCTGCGCCCTCGTCAATGTCTTAGATCGATTGGCGGAGCAGGGAATCGTCGGGATCTTTGACGCCGTCAAACTCATCAAAGAAAGAAGACAACAATTCGTACCCGACTTCGTCAGTACATTGTTACATTACACGAATCGCATTAAAATATATTGTTACATTAAACGAATCGCAGTACAATACATTATATCAGTACAGCAGGAATTTAAGCCTTGTTTAGTGGGTTTCTTTTCAAAGCTGCCAATGGCTACGATGACGATGACGACGATGAATGATCACTTCGATGATGATGATGATGATGATGATGATGATGATGATGGTGATTACGACGTCGATGATGTCTGTAGCAATGATGGTCATGACAATCAGATTGATGATATTGTTGATGACGATGTTGTTATTCTGGTTGATGATGATGCCGAGGAGTATTCAATCGATGCTTTAAAAAAGGAGGACGATGTCGATGACGACGACGACAACGATGATGATGATGAATGGTTATAATACTACTACTGATAATGGTAACGATGACGATAATGATATGAAATGAATACCATAGTGAATATTACTGTCGTCATGAAATAATAATGACTAAAATGGGTAAATGTTTCTTCAGGAGCACTACGACTACCTACACAAGCTTATTAACATTTATCTGAACAAGAGCAAAGGGAATAAGACCGGCGAAGACATCTCTCGAGACGGACAGGCAGCAAGACACGAGATGGAACCAAGAGAACGCGAACTGACGCACAGCGAGAAAAGATCATCAGCTGCCGAAGGAGTGACACTCAGCCGGAATGGATCCGGAAAACAAGGATTGACGAAGGAGGGAGAGGTACAGAAAGAAAAGGGAATGACATTGGACGAATTTGGATCGGTAGGAATGACCCAAAATGAGAACACAACACAGAATCAAGAAAATATCGCTCAAAAAGCTGAAGAAAAAGGAATCACTCAAGATGCTAAGGATCCACAAGAAAAAGGAATGACCCAAGATACTAAGGATCCACAAGAAAAAGGAATGACCCAAGATACTAAGGATCCAAAAAACCCAGAAATCATCAAAGAATCCAAAGAACCAGAAGTAAACAGAATAACTGATGCTGCTGAGGAACAGAAAGAAAAAGGAAACACTTCTAATGTTGAAGAATCACAAAAAAAGAACACAATTTAGATGCTAAGTAACCATAAGGAATCACTCGGGAAACCACAAGAAAAAGGAAATTCACAAGACGAGAAGTTGTCACAAGGGCAAAAAGTGACGCAAACTGTTGAAAACCCACAGATATTGACAATATTGAACAACTAGAAGGCCCAATCTTTTAAACTCTTAATACCACTACACAGATCTATGTATGTCCTTCAGTTTCTAGATTTGGCATAGGTCGCGATGCTAGGCCAGTTCTTCTTAATTTAAGTTGGGCTATTAGTATTTTGCTGTTTATCATATCGCAACCCGTTCGCTTAGAAACCAATGAAAAACTCAAGACTTTTCAGACAAAATGTTGCCCCTTTTCTTCTGTCGATTATTCTTATTTAACTGTTTAATCGCATATTACTCCAATAAACAACGTCTTCTGTAGCGCCCTGATTTCATATCGACAAGACCAACAAGAGAAATGATTTGATTGAGTGAGTCGGCTGTTTCACTCATTTTTTAGCTCAGTTGGGTAGCTAATTGAGTAGTCCTTAAATTAATTTATATCTATATAAATATATAAATATACTACAAAAGCTTACATATACTACGTACATATACTACATACACATACTTATCTATATCTACATATATATGTCTATATGCATATATACAAATATATATTTACTTATAAATATATAAGTAAATGTATATTTGTATATATGTTAAATAATGTATATAATATATGCGTATATGTACTTACACTGATATCCACGTACACTGCGGTTCAGTTATTTGGATTAGCAGCTCTACATTATATATCGCACGAATTGTTGCGATTTTGCCTAAGGGATCGAATAAAATAGCACCTGGTACGATAAGTATCGGTGGCACCTGTGGCCAGAGCCTGCCTGTGGCGCATTCCTAAAGTCTGTCACTTGGAATGCTCTGTCCACAACATACGAGCCGAATTCCTGTGCCCTAGGCAGCATCATTTGCTTACAGAAGCGCAAAGTCATACACGTACTAATATATCGTGCAGCTGTAAGCGCAGCTGGGTTTGAGTCAAAGCTGTAGTGCCTATGCGGTGCAGTTATCCAATGTTCGTTAATGTTACTACATGCAGTGCAGTTTTCCAATTGCTGTGGCCACAGCAGAAGTCCATCGACATTATACGGGGGTGCATATACGTACGCACGTACGTTCATATCGTAATCTGAAGATTACTACAGCGCCCAACAAAAGCCAAGTCGCGGGAACCAACTTATTCACAGGCGCTCAGTCAAAACAAAATCGATAGGCAAAAGGTTTCGGTTCCAGTCAAGATCCAGAAGTCAGGAAGTCAGGCAGTCCGACGGCTACGGTGGATGGTGTTTGAAATTGAAGCGAAAAAAGATAACGGGAAGAGGAAGAATCAGGATAAGATTTTGGAACGAAATGCATGTGAAAAAGAAATGCATATGCATGTATGAATGTGCGTATGTACGTACGTAGGGGTAAGTGGTGAAAAAGTGGCAGGGTTGGGTAAGAGTGGCATCCCCATTTTCGAAGTATTTACTTACTTTGTGAAACCCTTACCTAGTGCGAACATTGACTATCATTTAGCGATACGTTTCTATGGGCGGGAAGTTTCCGAAAGTTCAACTGTAGAAATTCTATAGAAATTTTTCGATTTTTCGCGTTATTTCCTGTTTTCGTGAGTATCTGATATAAATTGTTTACATTCAGTATTAGGATCGAACTTGTTAACTTTTTATTTTGTAATATGCAGGGAAATGTGTTCTTTTTAATGATAAATGTTTGATGGGCCTAGTCAGTGCGGTAATGCTGACTGCTGCTCTTAATTATGAGCACCCAAAGCGGGGCAAAAGCGGTGTTGTAGAGCCGCTTTTGCCCCGTGTTTACATGGCACTGTTGCCCCATGACTGTCATTTTTGCCCCAGCGGTACGTCAGTCTTGCCCCTGGTGGGTGCCACTTTTACCCAGGTGACGTGCTACTTTTGCCCCAGTACCAAAGCATAATCTTAGCCATCCATAACTCACCCAGTATTTAATATTCTCAGCCACATTTGTGATATATTGAAATAAGCTTTGGATTGAGAATGCCAATTGTATGTGCTCGATATTCATTTTTTTAAAATTTGGCTAAAGGCACTGGGTTGCCACTTTTGCCCACCTACATGCCAGTCTTGCCCACAGTTTGCATTTGACATTGCAGCATCATGGTTTGAAGTTATAAGCGCAAGACTCAGCGACGGAGTTACACTGACGAGACATTGTGTCATGCAATGAAAATGGTGGCTAGTGGTGATTTGTCGAAAGTGCCGCCCCAGCATTTGCATTTGGGAGTTGTTCATGCCAGTTTTAAATCAGGGCATAAGTGGCTTTGTTTGGCTGCCCATGGAGATCTTCTGGTCCCTCTCTTCTGTACATCAGCACAAGTAAACCACACACTGTCACATGTTGGTCCATCTCTTTGGAACAGTCTTCCTGTGAACATATGTACTGTTCCATCTAACTCAGCACAAGTTGTATTTTCTTCTTATGTCAAGATGAACCTGTTTAGATCCCTTGGACAGACACATTCGCATCGCTTTTGAGAGGTTATTAAAGGGCGCTATGCAAAAGCCCATGTACATCCTGACATTACAATACTTCATGCTGACAAATCATTGCAGTGTAATATAATATCTCCTGATGTGTTGATTTTTCCGTTCTTTCCAGAGAGCATGAGCTTTCATTTGAGAAAGGAGCTATCAATGGAGGCAACAAAAAGGCTTTCTGCATGAAGAAGAACGTGAACATCAAATTCCTTGTTCTGCTGACATCCTACAAACTGACAACAGTCGATCAGGCGATGCTCGAATCCGTTGACTGGAAAGTGCTCATTGTCGACGAAGCTCATTGCCTCAAGAACAACCAGTCTAAGGTAGATGCAATCTCAACAGAGTTCCACAATGCAGCGTAACCAGTCATATAACCAGATTTTGATGTGGGTCTGTTGTGGAATGTGCCTGCAGGAGCTTTGTTGCACTGCTTCAGGTTTAGTTGGCTGCAGAAGTCTTTGCTGAATGTCCCGGGGTGAACCTGTCTTTCCTTTTGTATTCACCTCGATGGTGTAATGTCGTGCCTTTTCGGTGATTGGGCCATCTTCATGTAATAGCCTTTGTCTGAATCTTTCTGGCCAGGGTTTTGGATAAACAGCAACACTTGAAAATTGTTCTCTTTCACAAAAGGGGGCTGGGCTAGGAGTGCCACTGAGTAGACATCTTGAAAAGTGCTATATGAATGCTCTGATTGAATGAATGACTGATTAATGCAATGCAATGTAATATAAGAGAACGCAAGGAGGATCCAAACATGTACTTGAATTGAGAAGGTGCAACAGTCACAGCATACTGTGGGTGAAAGTGTAGGTGGAAGTTTTTAATGTGTTAGGTAGCCGTGTTTCAGTGCCTGTGAAAGGCTCTTAAAATGAACAAACTAATGGAACAGAGGCATAAACGAACAAGTGGGCCTCTTTAAACATTCTCTACGCTTTTACAGTACGTTGCATTACATGGGGAATCACATTTTGCTGTGTCAGTTTTTCCGTATCCTGAGCCAGTATAAGATCGCATGTAAGCTTTTGCTGACTGGAATGCCTCTTCAGAACAATCTGGAGGAGCTTTTCCATCTGCTGAACTTCCTGTCACCTGATCAGTTCAGTTATGAAAAACCTTCTGGATTTTGTTTATTAGTAAAATGATTGCCTTCATTCTAAAAAGTTATCCCTGATTTCTAGAGCATGTCTTAGCTGTATTGTGGTTCTGCTAAACGAACTACTTGACCCAAGGGTTTGATTAGGTCATAGTTGTGAACCTTGTGGCCTACGGATTATTTCTGATCTTGACTTAATGAGTTTTGGCAGAAACACCCAAAATTTTAAAGACCTGATAATGTTCGAATGTTAAAAGATGATTTTTCTGTAAATGGCATATTGTACGCATATTGTGTTAGACCCATTTGCCATAGTTATAGTAATAATAATAATATTAATAGAACAAAAGTAATAAGAGATTAATGTACCAGATGTTGAACTTGAATCTGAATGTACAATTAGCTAATTAGTTTTCTGGACATTATACTGTATAGTGCCTTCTTAGAACTTCTGTAAAGCGTTATTTGATTTACAATGTCATGTTGTGGTTGCAGTTTTGGTAGATTTAAGGACAGTCCCTTGGGTCAATGGAGATGAAGAGTTTTTGGCATTCTTCTAAATGCTTCTCTGTTTGGATGTTCGTTTCTGTAATTTGCAAGGCTTCCTGGAAACAAAAGAGGAATGGATAGAGAGATTGCGTGATCTGGTTGGTCCTCACCTGCTGCGTCGTCTTAAGGCTGACATTCTCAAGAATATTGCATTGAAGAGCTAATTTGTCGTCCGTGTTGAACTCATAAGTTAGTGAAAGCTTCTGACTCGACTCTTTCCTGATGCACTTCTTTTTCGTAGATAACTTTAGCACAGAATGTTTAGTCTAGTTGTTAGCTTGCCAGACTGTCAACCCACACGTCAGGGGTTCAAATCTCGGCCAGTTTCTTTGCAGTCATGCTATACGAATTCATTTATTTATTTTATGTGTTGTTCCAAATAAAATGTAATGAAATGCAGATATGAAATATGTTTCTAGATACAAAGGGCAGAACCAACAGGGTCATCTATCTAACATTGAATCAGTATAAAACGACAATCCATCACGAGGTTATCAGCCCAGCTAAACTTTAAAACACACAGAACCAGTTTGAACAGAACCACTTGTGTTAACTAATACGTTTTACTACTGTATATTTCAAGATTAATTCATAACCTTAATTAAACTAAAAGATTAATTCATAACTCAAACCGGTCAGCTGCAGTGTGATGCAGTGGCCACAGTTACTGTTTTGGGACCTTGAACAAGTCCTTAACTCTAAGCATCTGAGCATCTTTGAATCATTTGAGCATCTTTGATCTCTGAGCATCTTTGAATCATTTGAGCATCTTTGATCTCTGAGCATCTTTGAATCATTTAAGCATTATTTATCTCTGAGCATCTCTGAATCATTTGAGCATCTTTGATCTCTGAGCATCTTTGAATCATTTGAGCATCTTTGATCTCTGAGCATCTGTGAATCATTTGAGCATTATTGATCTCTGCGCATCTTTGAATGATTTGAGCATCTTTGATCTCTGAGCATCTTTGAATGATTTGAGCATCTTTGATCTCTGAGCATCTTTGAATCATTTGAGCATTATTGATCTCTGAGCATCTTTGAATGATTTGAGCATCTTTGATCTCTGAGCATCTTTGAATCATTTGAGCATTATTGATCTCTGAGCATCTGTGAATCATTTGAGCATTGATCTGAGCATCTCTGAATCATTTGAGCAACTTTGATCTCTGAGCATCTTTGAATCATTTGAGCATTATTTATCTCTGAGCATCTCTAAATCATTTGAGCATTATTAATCTCTGAGCATCTTTGAATCATTTGAGCATTATTGATCTCTGAGCATCTGTGAATCATTTGAGCATTATTGATCTGAGCATCTCTGAATCATTTGAGCATTATTGATCTATGAGCATCTGTGAATCATTTGAGCATTATTGATCTGAGCATCTCTGAATCATTTGAGCATCTTTGATCTCTGAGCATCTCTGAATCATTTGAGCATCTTTGATCTCTGAGCATCTTTGAATCATTTGAGCATTATTTATCTCTGAGCATCTCTAAATCATTTGAGCATCTTTGATCTCTGAGCATCTTTGAATCATTTGAGCGTTATTGATCTCTGAGCATCTCTGAATCATTTGAGCGTTTTTGATCATATGAGTGTTTTCTTGTATGATGGAAATAGTGCATATAGTGCCTGTTCAAGAAATTCATTATCCTTTGATGAGTTTCTCTTAATGTGGTGCTGTATAAATTTGCAATTACAATTTGTAACTGTGTGCATTTATTTAACCTTTCGACCACTTTTTAGTCATGTGATCGTTGTTGAATCATTTGAGCATTTTCTGAATTGTTTATGAATTTACTGAATTGTAATTGGTTTTCTGATTACTTGGTTTAGGTGCTTAGGTCTGAGGTTGTGCCTTTTAGGTCTGTTAGGTCTTAGAGATGCTTGCTGTGCTTTTCAGAGGTCCTTAAAACACACTGTGTATGCAAACATTCATATATTGTATATATATATATATATATATATATATATATATATATATATATATATATATATATCAGGGTGATGCCAAAAATTTGTTTGAAAGGTATTATGCATATATCTTTATTTTGTTCCTCGTGTATACTGATTAAATTCTGTATTAGCAGACAAGCTCCAAGTTTCTGGATCATTGGACATGAAGAAGTCTGTATCAGTGCCAAGACAATGCATGGCACAGACTGAAGATGGGTTAATAAGCTCATTCGCCTCTTTGATGCACAGATCCCTGGATCTATTTTAATACCTCCAACTCTCCAGTCTTCACCATGTTGACGCCTGCCAGCAGTAATGCTGCATTTCAAGTCCAATGACACTTTATCAGAAAACAAAGCCAAAGGAATCAGTTCAGGCCCTATATACCACAAATGATTGTCGATTTTTTCTTGGCAGCCTCTGACACAACTTTGTTAATTGATTTATACTGCCGGATCTGCTTATACAGCTGCAAGTCGTTAATTGGTGCATCAGATGCCACCGGACAAGCTATCCGTGCTCTCACATGTATATGACTTGCAAATAAACAGAATTGAGTGACTTCTTTTCTCAGAGGCTGTCTGTTGAAATTGATCTCTGAAAGGAAAAATCTTGAATCAGTCGATAACCATTGCCATCCGTCTGGTCATATGATATGCACCTGGCTGTCTGATTTGATACATCTCATCACCTAGAATCGCCATTAATTGCTCGTAATCGTCTCTTGTACCCAGTCTTGCTGAAAAGTAAACTCTTAAAGAAACTCATAGTTTATATTCTCAGTTGCTGGAGCTGTGATTCGCCAGCCATGGATAAGACAAGGACATGTAGCACTGCTGATCGTTCCTTGGCCAAAACTGTTGAAAATGCTCAAAAAGTACAATATTTGGAGAACTAGTTGGACCAAAAAGAGCTGTAAAAACACTAGCAGCGAGCAGTTCTGCAAGGAAGGTATATAAGATTTCTGCCAAGAACAGACTTCAAAAGAGTACACACACCATGTGCAACTCCAGTGTTTGTCGCTGTGGCGTCATACCAACTACTTCATCTGCGATGCTCCAAAGCTGAAGTAACTGGAATGTTGCTTTAGCCTGTGCTTCTCCAGTCCCTGATGTGATTTTGGCAATTCCAAGTATCTTCTCAACTTCATTTCCAGTAACACCAAATGCCAGGCGGTCAACAAGTGATTTTGGATCTTGCTTTTTTGTGCAATCCATCATGAGCTTAAGATCCCAGTGAACTATTAATGGCTGCTTTTCAATCATGCAGAATTCATTAATTGCGTGTGTATGTGTGTGTATGTGTGTATATATATATATAACTATGTAATTCTTATTTACAAGATTGTAGCCCAATTTAATTGCGGTTGTTGCATTCCCGTGGCTCATCAATGGCAGGTGCATTGCATTCCCCATATACCTCAGATTTCAGGGCATTGAGCAACCCAAAGCTCGACCGTACGTTAGGGCAGAAGATAGCGTACGGGTACGGTACGTAATTTACTAAAAATAATAGCTTACGCCGTACGGTACGTTCGTATTCCGTACGTATGAGCAGCCTTTAATATTAGTTGCTTCTCGTGACGTCACATTTTTTTTCTCGTCATTTTCTCGTCGTTTTTTTTTCTAGTCTTTATTACGTCACTTTAGAGTTTATTTGTAGTTCCGTTTCAGCGAAGAGGTAAATTATTATTTTGGTTTTATTTTGTATAATTTGATTACTTTATCAACAGAAATAAAACAGGCTGACGGATTCATAGTTTTTTTGCATGGGTTAGTATGGCCGCGTGGCAATAACGCACATGGCGAGTTATTTTTTTTATTATTCTTTGTTAATTCTATAATAAAAAAAATATTTCGGCTAACACGTAATGCAGAAAAATTAGCGTATGATATTTAGTAATTTAGCCAAAAAATAGCATACGCGTACGGTACGCATTTCAGCAGAAAAAATAGCGTACGTTCCGTACGTACGGTCGAACTCTGGAGCAACCAGTAAACATTCATAGATTACAACGAAATTTTGCTGCATTGTTCAGTACTGCCTCTCGCTGCTGTTCAGCAGGGTACCGGAGCAGCCCCAGCAGAGACCAAAACCGCAATGAAACGGCCTTCCTCCTTACACCAATTGCTCAGCAAGCTGCGACAACCTCAGTCTTTGTGCGCCATCTAACATCCTCATCGGTGGCGGTGCATTAGTGGGTCGACAAATCAAGGCTTCGTCCGACAACCCCGTGTACAGATCCGCCTGTCCCAACAACCGATTATATTCAGAGAGCATCGAGCCGTCCGACAGCGCTTGACCAGAAGCACTCGAAGCCCGAAATCCACCCAATCGTTCAGGGCGGACAGAAGGGCTACAGCGCGCACTACCGGCTCCTTCCGGACAAACAGAAAACCTCATCGTTGGATGCCATCGACAAAATGGCCGACGACCAACACAACATGCTAACCACTAGACTGTTGTGCACATATGTACATAAAGAACCTGGAATTCCGGAAGCAGCGCGAGCCTTTCTCAACCCCTACCAGGATCCGCCTCCACGAACGACAGAATGTCCGTAAGCAATCTACAAATATCAGAATCAAACCGCAGCGATGGCAAACAGGACTATGCAATGGAGCTCCAAGCCAATTGATATTACCACCGAGGGGCAGGAATAGACCAGTCGGACGGCCCATGCACACGAGCTCAGACGGTGGAAGCTGATCTTCGCCAGCTGAACTTTGGTCTACACACAGCCTACCAGGGCGGATAGCAGAAAGGCGTGGAAACGGTAACGCTCCAGAAAGGGGCTTGCCATTGGTGAGGATGATGACGATGATGCAAAAGCAAGCACCAAAACCACATAGAATGGTGTGAGAACTTGGAAAGAAAGAAGGCAGAGCGATTCTAGGAAGCCAAGAGGGCCAAATAATCTCGGAAGAAATGGGTTCCCCGTGTAGCTTGTCATGCTCTGTGGCACATTGCACACTCGTGGGCTTTCTGTTCTCATGTTGCTGTTATAAGCTATCAGATTTAAAAACTTAGAAGCAAATGTGACATCTTTCCACTTTCACAGCTGAAAAATTGTATGTTTGATGAAATCTTTCATTTGTTTGTGTTAGGTGTGTTTTGCTTTCACATCTGTTGGTGAAATGTGTTAAGCACATCCACGCTGCAATCTCCGAATATAAATGCTTTATCAGAGCACAAAATTTAGATATATAGACAAAACGGACAGGGCCTTGGATCCGAAATTTAATTCAGCTGTAGAAAATGACCTCATTAACAGTGTTACCTCGTTGTTATACAACTTAATACTGTGATTTGCAAAAGGAGCAGTGTAAAGGAGCGGTTGAGCACTTTGAGAGGTACCTTGCAGGTGAAATATGCCTTGATACTTACATACACATACATACATACCAGAATATGCATACTTACACACATACATAAAGATACATAGGGCCTACATACATTATGTACATACATGCATGCATACATGCATACACAAATACATTAAATACTTATATACTAAGAGACCAATGCATACATACATAAATATACATACTTTATGTACATACCTGCATACAGACACATACATAAAAATGCATACATATACATACATATATTAAATACATACATACAAAGAAACCAATACATTCATACCCAATACACGCATACGCAAGGAGATTTCAACATAATATTTGTGTACTTAACGTTGCATTTTTCAACTTCACAGATGTTTCAGATTGTGACCAATATGATTTTCATTTATTATGACTGTTTCAATCATGAGTGAGCAACTGAAATTAACTCCTTCCACTGAGGCAGTTTTAGTTGGTTTATACATTGACAGGAGCACTAAAATTGTAGCCATGTACTGAGGTGGTCTCATAGTTTTTGTAAAAATAATAATTCTTAATTAATGACCGTAAGACAGTTTCCGTAGTCCTATAAACGTTTTTATAGATGCTTCTCCAGTTTTGGAAGAAGAAGAGCTTGAAGTTTGTTGGAAGTTGTCTGTTGTTTCAAATGGAACTGATAAATACTGACTGCAGCGTAACGTGTTAACGAATGTTAAATGGGCATGTGTGGTTTTGGTAAAACCATTACAAACTGTTCAATTGACTTGTAGTCGTAGGCTGTTAACGAATGCTGTATCAATGCATTTGTCATGGGAAGCTGTTAACAAAAGTAGAACTGACACATTTGTCAGTGTTAAGGTGTTATTTTAAGGTATTAAATGACATACATGTCATTGGGTTAAGGTGCTATTTTAAGGTATTAAATGACATGCATGTCAATGGGTTAAGGTGTTATTTTAAGGTGTTAAATGACATACATGTCATTGTATTAAGGTCTTATTTTAAGGTGTTAAATGACATACATGTACATGTCATTGGGTTAAGGTGTTAAAGGTGTAAAGTGTTAAAGATTGTTAAATCAACAGATGTGTCATTATGGTACAATGTTAATGAATGTTAAATTGATGAATATCACTGAGGTGTGAAAGATGTAATGATAACGTTTCAACAATTGCTAATGTCTGTGTGATTATCGACTTGATGTCGTCTGCCCAGATGCCATAGTCATAGAGGTCAAAGCTCATGGTTTCATTTTGCGAACTGCCATGGTTCAAACTTGTGTAGAACTTTTCTCTTTTTACGAATTTTATTGTTGGTCATCTATGTAGAAATGTGTTTTTGTCATCGAAGGTGAAACCGTCTGGGAAAAAAGTTGGGGTGGAACTTGGACATTTTTGTTTGCTTGCCTTGGGATGAGTGGGCCACATAATGATCATAAAACCTACTGCTGGTATAAGAATAAGTGTGATAACAATAAAAGCTGTCTGCCCATGTGGAGAAGGCTTTGAAAAGAACCGCCTGGTGCCTGGCTATAGACTCTGTTGGGTTCATCATGTGGGCCACAAACAACCTTTGTGGAAAGTGTGCTAATCTCATTTTATGGGATCATAATGGTGCTAATAATAAATGTTTGTGACTCATTCTACTATTAAAAGTCTTGAACTGGTCCTTTAGGATGAATCAGAATCTCGTAGAACATCAGCATGTGTTGGCTGTAGCTCCATTCTCAGACTGTAAGAACAAATATCAGTCTATTTGTTCAATCATAAAGCCAATTTTTCTATGTCCAGTTAAACAAACTGAAAATCTGTGGCGTCTATATATATATTTATATATTTAGTAGGGCTACATTTCAAAAAGGTGACTTTAATGCTGGCACCACCTTGCAAAAAAATATGAAAACAAAATGATTTCCTTGTATGTGGCCATGCACAGGGACCAGACATACAAACACATTTCTGTAGGTTACCTGCATGCTATCTATGGAATAATATGACAGCAAGACTTGCAACATAGGTATTCCCAAAAGAAAGGTTAACTAATCCAACCCCATGTAATTCAGGCGTTAAACAGCCCTTCCCTCTCCTCCCCTTCTTTTCCCTTCCCTTCCTCACTCATTTAGTCTCCTTTCCCTTCTCATAGTGTAGTCTAATGGTGAACACGAACATACCGAGTTCCAACTTCTTCCTGAAGGGTTCCTTTTCATCCTTGCTGCTTTCGCAGAACACAATGACCTTTGCTGCAGAAATGAAAAATTTTGTGACATGTACATATGTATATCCATATACTGTATTTCTATTTTATATTCACATGTTTTATTTATTTTTATATTATCTATGTTTTAATGTATTAAGATTTAATTAAAAATAAGTAAGTTTTATTAGCATGATAATGCATATAAGTAAGTTTTATTAGCATGATAATGCATTATAAGTAAGTTTTATTAGCATGATAATGCATACAAAACAATAAAAAACCACAATGTCAGCATGAAATGATCCAAATTATAAAAAGTCAACTCTGTGTCCGTTTTCCATAAACTGAAGCAAGCAGTTTTCATAACTAATTAAGACAAGTGAAGTGATGAGGTGACTGGATGGTTTTTCTTTTTAAATTTTCAAACCTTTGTATCCATGATAAAAAGTCAGCTTTTGATTTGGATGTATTTTCAGGCCGATTTTCAACCTTCGCTTTTCTAAAGTCATCAGTCCAAGCATTGCTGTGCCATCTTTCCCATCCATCCATAAATCTGTGTATTTGCCTGTGTTGCTTCTTTTGGCTGGTGATGCTGAAATAATAAATCCTGGACCAGTTAGATTTCAGAGTTTGGATATCGGTCAATTAAATATTTGTTCCCTTCGTAAGAAAGCTGCTGACCTACATGATACAGCGGTCGTTAAACGCTGTTGTTCGTGTTTATATAGTTATGAAAGTAGTTAACTATATAACTGGTAGTGAAAGAAGTAGCTGTAACTATTTCTCCACTGAAGTAGTTAAAAACTAGTTACAACTATTTTCTTGGCCAATAATTATGAAAGTAGTTTAACTACCGCTGAAGTAGTTAGTGCCCATCTCTGTACATATATATATATATATATATATAATATAGTCGAGTCTAGTATTTATGTATGATGTATTAATCTAAGTATGTATTTATGAATGTATGTGTGTATGTATGAATGTTTGTATATTTTATGTATGTATCTAAACATTTATATAGCACCTTTTAACATTTTCAAAAACCCTGGTCTTATGCAGTCTACCTCAACCTGGTCAAGTCAGGCTAGCCTATAGGATCAATCCATGTGAAATCACCAAGGGCCTGTAAGTGACCTATCTCAGATCTGGCTGCAGTTTTGCTATTTATAGTATATGTCTGTACGTAAAATACTGAAATTTTCAGAAGCCTATCACCATGTATCTGCTTTGTTTGGCTTACGGATATGTAGTGTGGTATGAAGCATTTGTGACATGTTTGAACTTAATGAGATGTTCAGAGGCCAGTATCTCAGGAACGCGTGCACATAGGCTTGTAATATTCTGTGATTTTGTACAATTTTTTGTGTACTTTCTGATTCTGTAAATCATTCTGAGTTGAAACAACTAGTTTCCCACTAATATGGTTGAAAAAGAGACCAAAAATTCGGTCGCTTGGACCTGCACCACTGATGACAGATTGCAAACGGACCAACCTCAAGGGAAACTTAACAAAGGTGTCCAGTTTGGTCAGTAAATATGTAGAATTACAGTTAAGCCTGTGTGCTATATGCAATAAGAATTACTGTAAATTGTTTAGGCTTCTAGTGTGCATTATAGTCCATCCGCATAATGGCTGTGATTTGTGACTTTGGGATGGCAGTGCTTTTTCTGTTTGATTTTGATGGTCAATTTGTTTTGTGGGCTATGGTTCCACCATCCGCGTGTAATGCGGGTCATTTGAGATTGAAATCTCTGGGTAGGGAATTGTTTATCAGTATTTTGATGATTAATTTGGTTTCACGATTGTTTTATAAGTGAACGGAATCGAAGTTTCTCAACTGCTTGTGAAATATTGTTGTGCTATGATGTTAGTTTTGTTTTCCTTTTAAGACAGCTTGAACTTGTAAACAAGCAAGACTGATGTAAGGAACTGAAATGTCGTAGTTGATGGCCTATGATTTTGTTTGGTTAATATAGGTTATCGCAGTGCAGCGCGGTGTGAGCGCCAGTGTTGGTAGTAACCCATAAGGAAACTATGAGGGTGAAAGTTAGAGGTTCGAGTCCTCTTGGAGACGGCTGGTGCTGGGCATGGGTAAGGCTGAGTTTCCAGGTTTAGTTCGGACATTGGAACCCGCTTGTAAGTTTCTGCCCAAGTGGTTTCACCACTTGAAGATGGGTGGGGAGAGTGTGACGAATAATGTCTCGTCACAGGTTCACTGATAAGTTTCAATAGCACAGCCTAAATGCATGTCTGCCAGATAGCAGCCGCTGACCTACTTTGCGGTCACGTGATGACGTGTTTTGAAAGAGAAGAGGCCTTCTTCCGGTCGGAGTGTATTTTCTGCAAATTCTTCAAGTTTTAACCTGGTTTCGAAGGTGAAAAGTGGTAAAATACCAGTTTACTGTTTTAATGGATCCCAAGTGTTGATAGGGGTACCCGGTAAAATAAGGCGGTTGGTGGATGACTGAATTTGAAGAAGTTATGCCCCAGATTAAATTCTGTATTAACAGACAAGCTCCAAGTTTCTGGATCATTGGACATGAAGAAGTCTGTATCAGTGCCAAGACAATGCATGGCACAGACTGAAGATGGGTTAATAAGCTCATTCGCCTCTTTGATGCACCTCCAACTCTCCAGTCTTCACCATGTTGACGCCTGCCAGCAGTAATGCTGCATTTCAAGTCCAATGACACTTTATCAGAAAACAAAGCCAAAGGAATCAGTTCAGGCCCTATATACCACAAATGATTGTCGATTTTTTCTTGGCAGCCTCTGACACAACTTTGTTAATTGATTTATACTGCCGGATCTGCTTATACAGCTGCAAGTCGTTAATTGGTGCATCAGATGCCACCGGACAAGCTATCCGTGCTCTCACATGTATATGACTTGCAAATAAACAGAATTGAGTGACTTCTTTTCTCAGAGGCTGTCTGTTGAAATTGATCTCTGAAAGGAAAAATCTTGAATCAGTCGATAACCATTGCCATCCGTCTGGTCATATGATATGCACCTGGCTGTCTGATTTGATACATCTCATCACCTAGAATCGCCATTAATTGCTCGTAATCGTCTCTTGCATGTACCCAGTCTTGCTGAAAAGTAAACTCTTAAAGAAACTCATAGTTTATATTCTCAGTTGCTGGAGCTGTGATTCGCCAGCCGTGGATAAGACAAGGACATGTAGCACTGCTGATCGTTCCTTGGCCAAAACTGTTGAAAATGCTCAAAAAGTACAATATTTGGAGAACTAGTTGGACCAAAAAGAGCTGTAAAAACACTAGCAGCAAGCAGTTCTGCAAGGAAGGTATATAAGATTTCTGCCAAGAACAGACTTCAAAAGAGTACACACACCATGTGCAACTCCAGTGTTTGTCGCTGTGGCGTCATACCAACTACTTCATCTGCGATGCTCCAAAGCTGAAGTAACTGGAATGTTGCTTTAGCCTGTGCTTCTCCAGTCCCTGATGTGATTTTGGCAATTCCAAGTATCTTCTCAACTTCATTTCCAGTAACACCAAATGCCAGGCGGTCAACAAGTGATTTTGGATCTTGCTTTTTTGTGCAATCCATCATGAGCTTAAGATCCCAGTGAACTATTAATGGCTGCTTTTCAATCATGCAGAATTCATTAATTGCGTGTGTATGTGTGTATATATATATATATATATATATATATATATATATATATATATATATATATATATATATATATATATATATATATATATATATATATATATATATATATATATATATATATATATATGTATATATATATATATATATGGCTTATAACTATGTAATTCTTATTTACAAGATTGTAGCCCAATTTAATTGCGGTTGTTGCATTCCCGTGGCTCATCAATGGCAGGTGCATTGCATTCCCCATATACCTCAGATTTCAGGGCATTGAGCAACCAGTAAACATTCATAGATTACAACGAAATTTTGCTGCATTGTTCAGTACCGCCTCTCCCTGCTGTTCAGCAGGGTACCGGAGCAGCCCCAGCAGAGACCAAAACCGCAATAAAACGGCCTTCCTCCTTACACCAATTGCTCGGCAAGCTGCGACAACCTCAGTCTTTGTGCGCCATCTAACATCCTCATCGGTGGCGGTGCACTAGTGGGTCGACAAATCAAGGCTTCGTCCGACAACCCCGTGTGCAGATCGAGGGCCAGTCCGCCTGTCCCAACAACCGATTATATTCCGAGAGCATCGAGCCGTCCGACAGCGCTTGACCAGAAGCACTCGAAGCCCGAAATCCACCCAATCGTTCAGGGCGGACAGAAGGGCTACAGCGCGCACTACCGGCTCCTTCCGGACAAACAGAAAACCTCATCGTTGGATGCCATCGACAAAATGGCCGACGACCAACACAACATGCTAACCACTAGACTGTTGTGCACATATGTACATAAAGAACCTGGAATTCCGGAAGCAGCTCGAGCCTTTCTCAACCCCTACCAGGATCCGCCTCCACGAACGACAGAATGTCCGTAAGCAATCTACAAATATCAGAATCAAACCGCAGCGATGGCGAACAGGACTATGCAATGGAGCTCCAAGCCAATTGATATTACCACCGAGGGGCAGGAATAGACCAGTCGGACGGCCCATGCACACGAGCTCAGACGGTGGAAGCTGATCTTCGCCAGCTGAACTTTGGTCTACACACAGCCCACCAGGGCGGATAGCAGAAAGGCGTGGAAACGGTAACGCTTCAGAAAGGGGCTTGCCTTTGATGAGACGATGATGCAAAAGCAAGCACCAAAACCACATAGAATGGTGTGAGAACTTGGAAAGAAAGAAGGCAGAGCGATTCTAGGAAGCCAAGAGGGCCAAATAATCTCGGAAGAAATGGGTTCCCCGTGTAGCTTGTCATGCTCTGTGGCACATTGCACACTCGTGGGCTTTCTGTTCTCATGTTGCTGTTATAAGCTATCAGATTTAAAAACTTAGAAGCAAATGTGACATCTTTCCACTTTCACAGCTGAAAAATTGTATGTTTGATGAAATCTTTCATTTGTTTGTGTTAGGTGTGTTTTGCTTTCACATCTGTTGGTGAAATGTGTTAAGCACATTCACGCTGCAATCTCCGAATATAAATGCTTTATCAGAGCACAAAATTTAGATATATAGACAAAACGGACAGGGACTTGGATCCGAAATTTAATTCAGCTGTAGAAAATGACCTCATTAACAGTGTTACCTCGTTGTTATACAACTTAATACTGTGATTTGCAAAAGGAGCAGTGTAAAGGAGCGGTTGAGCACTTTGAGAGGTACCTTGCAGGTGAAATATGCCTTGATACTTACATACACATACATACATACCAGAATATGCATACTTACACACACATACATAAAGATACATAGGGCCTACATACATTATGTACATGCATGCATGCATACACAAATACATTAAATACATACATACTAAGAGACCAATGCATACATACATAAATATACATACTTTATGTACATACCTGCATACAGACACATACATAAAAATGCATACATATACATACATATATTAAATACATACATACAAAGAAACCAATACATTCATACCCAATACATGCATACGCAAGGAGATTTCAACATAATATTTGTGTACTTAACGTTGCATTTTTCAACTTCACAGATGTTTCAGATTGTGACCAATATGATTTTCATTTATTATGACTGTTTCAATCATGAGTGAGCAACTGAAATTAACTCCTTCCACTGAGGCAGTTTTAGTTGGTTTATACATTGACAGGAGCACTAAAATTGTAGCCATGTACTGAGGTGGTCTCATAGTTTTTGTAAAAATAATAATTCTTAATTAATGACCGTAAGACAGTTTCCGTAGTCCTATAAACGTTTTTATAGATGCTTCTCCAGTTTTGGAAGAAGAAGAGCTTGAAGTTTGTTGGAAGTTGTCTGTTGTTTCAAATGGAACTGATAAATACTGACTGTAGCGTAACGTGTTAACGAATGTTAAATGGGCATGTGTGGTTTTGGTAAAACCATTACAAACTGTTCAATTGACTTGTAGTAGTAGGCTGTTAACGAATGCTGTATCAATGCATTTGTCATGGGAAGCTGTTAACAAAAGTAGAACTGACACATTTGTCAGTGTTAAGGTGTTATTTTAAGGTATTAAATGACATACATGTCAATGGACATGCATTAAGGTGTTATTTTAAGGTGTTAAATGACATACATGTCATTGTAAGGTCTTATTTTAAGGTGTTAAATGACATACATGTACATGTCATTGGGTTAAGGTGTTAAAGGTGTAAAGTGTTAAAGATTGTTAAATCAACAGATGTGTCATTATGGTACAATGTTAATGAATGTTAAATTGATGAATATCACTGAGGTGTGAAAGATGTAATGATAACGTTTCAACAATTGCTAATGTCTGTGTGATTATCGACTTGATGTCGTCTGCCCAGATGCCATAGTCATAGAGGTCAAAGCTCATGGTTTCATTTTGCGAACTGCCATGGTTCAAACTTGTGTAGAACTTTTCTCTTTTTACGAATTTTATTGTTGGTCATCTATGTAGAAATGTGTTTTTGTCATCGAAGGTGAAACCGTCTGGGAAAAAAGTTGGGGTGGAACTTGGACATTTTTGTTTGCTTGCCTTGGGATGAGTGGGCCACATAATGATCATAAAACCTACTGCTGGTATAAGAATAAGTGTGATAACAATAAAAGCTGTCTGCCCATGTGGAGAAGGCTTTGAAAAGAACCGCCTGGTGCCTGGCTATAGACTCTGTTGGGTTCATCATGTGGGCCACAAACAACCTTTGTGGAAAGTGTGCTAATCTCATTTTATGGGATCATAATGGTGCTAATAATAAATGTTTGTGACTCATTCTACTATTAAAAGTCTTGAACTGGTCCTTTAGGATGAATCAGAATCTCGTAGAACATCAGCACGTGTTGGCTGTAGCTCCATTCTCAGACTGAAAGAACAAATATCAGTATATTTGTTCAATCATAAAGCCAATTTTTCTATGTCCAGTTAAACAAACTGAAAATCTGTGGCGTCTATATATTCACAGACCAAGACACGTGGTGCATTTAGTAGGCCTACATTTCAAAAAGGTGACTTTAATGCTGGCACCACCTTGCAAAAAAATATGAAAACAAAATGATTTCCTTGTATGTGGCCATGCACAGGGACCAGACATACAAACACATTTCTGTAGGTTACCTGCATGCTATCTATGGAATAATATGACAGCAAGACTTGCAACATAGGTATTCCCAAAAGAAAGGTTAACTAATCCAACCCCATGTAATTCAGGCGTTAAACAGCCCTTCCCTCTCCTCCCCTTCCCTTCTTTTCCCTTCCCTTCCTCACTCATTTAGTCTCCTTTCCCTTCTCATAGTGTAGTCTAAAGGTGAACACGAACATACCGAGTTCCAACTTCTTTCTGAAGTTTTCTTTTTCATCCTTGCTGCTTTCGCAGAACACAATGACCTTTGCTGCAGAAATTAAAAATTTTGTGACATGTACATATGTATATCCATATACTGTATTTCTATTTTATATTCACATTTTTTATTTATTTTTATATTCTCTGTTTTAATGTATTTAGAAGTAATTAAAAATAAGTAAGATTTATTAGCAAGATAATGCATACAAAACCGTAAAAAACAATGTCAGCAGGAAATGATCAGTATTATAAAACGGTTTAAAAGTAAACTATGTCCCTTTTCCATAAACTGAAGCAAGCAGTGCCAGTAACTACTTAAGACAAGTGAAGTGATGAGGTGACTGGACGGTTTTTTAACTTTCTTACCCTTCTCCCCATGGTAAAACGTCAGCTTCTGGCCAGGGTGAACTTTAAGGCCAACTTTCAGCCGTTTCTTGTTGTAACTCATTGACCCAACAATTGTTGTTCCACATTTCCCTTCCACCCATAAATCGATTTCAGCTGAAAAAGTAACATGCAAGTTTAAAACCCTCCAACAGAAACATGAAAACATGCAAAATTTTAAAATCTAATACAATCAAATCTTGTCACTTCATGGCACTTTTACAATAATACACAAGCCTTCAACAATGGTATGCTAATGCTACACAGAATTCGTTTGATACAATGTAATATCCAGAGTGAGAAGAAATTATACAGCTGTGTGTGTGTAAGTATGTATGTATCAGAACACTATGGCACTTTTAAGGACCTTACAAAAGCACTCAGAGTATCTGATGCAGCTGATAGTAGTGGACCTGCATAAGGAGTTAACATGCTCAGCCATGGATAACTCTTCTCTCTTTGCAACAAATACCTTGAATAGTACTATATAGCAAGGACCCCTGTGTCTTGGTACGTACCATCTTCATCTTCTTCATGTTTTTTGCAAAACAGCAAACTTCACATTGATGATTCCCACTTTTGCCTCAAGCCGCACAGCCTCTCTTCTACCAATCTTGAACCCTAAAATAGACATTATAAAACTCTTAATTCGATAAATTTCTGACCAAACTGCAAATAGAAAATCGATTTAGTGTAGTACACATAATATATGCCTAGTAGCAGGCGAAAATTTTTTTCATGTGATCCAGTGTTATTCATACTGGGGTGTTCACTATATATATATATATATATATATATATATATATATATATATATATATATATATATATATATATATATATATATATATATATATATATATATATATATATATATATATATATATATATATATATATATATATATATATATATATATATTCGTTTATTCATCAAAACATAAAAATATTCTGGGTGACATACCGCACCAGAATTTACAAAAAATTAATAATAAACCAGTAACAAAAGAAACGACAATAAACATAAGGATGATAATAATAGGACAGTACCAATATGTCTGAGCATGGAATCAGAGTACATATTGCCAGAGATCCCATCAATTAGGTAGTGTGTTTCTGAAGGAGTTGTGTAATTCTAACGATATTATTGCTGTTCAGGAACATTGGCTTGGGAAACATGATTTAGACAAAATCTTGCATTTTCATGGTGATTTCCAGGGCTTTGCTTGGTCAGCAATGGGCGAGAGACTTGAAACTGGCCTTCTTATGGGAAGGCCTTTTGGAGGGTTAGGACTACTAGTTAGGAAAAGCCTGAATTTTGATGTTTCTTATGTCATGGTTCAATCTGACTGTCGCTGTGCATCGCTTAAACTCACCCTCAGTGGTGGCTTTCAATTGTTAATCATTATAGTTTATTTTCCATGTTATGAGGCAAGTTTAAAATATCAGACTGAGTTACTGGAATGCCTTGGATTTATAGAGAATTACTTTCAGTCGTGTGATGCAAATGGCTTGATTATCTTAGGGGATATGAACTTTGAATGTCGAATTGATAATAAGGGATTTAGACTATTTCACAGTCTTGTTAATGATTTCAATTTAATTAATGGAAAAGAGATATGTACATATGATGATAAATACACGTACATTAAAGAGTCTACTGGGCATTATTCATGGATCGACCACATTTTTATGCACAAGAAGCTGTTTGCAAGACTTGTAGAATATAATATCGATGAAAATATTTTAAATCTCTCTGACCACCTTCCAGTAACCTGTTGTTTAGACTTGACTACATACGCCAATAAAGATGAGGGGCCTGAATAATACTAGTGAAAATAAAGTGGGAGTGAGAAGATGTGTTAAGGGTAATATACCTCTGTATTATGCACTAAGTGGTAGCTTGTTACAAAACATGTATGTTCCATATGATAACCTATCTTGTAATTGTGATGTATTCAAATGTAATCATTGGCAGTCTATAAATGATTATTACTGTTCCTTGGTTGACTCAATGTCTCAAGCTGCTGACAGATCAATTCCCTTTCTAAAAGAGAACTCTTTAAAATATTATTGGAGCCCTGAGCTCAGGGATTTGAAGAAAGAGTCAATTGATGCTCATAATATGTGGGAAATGTGTGGTAAACCGAAATCTGGAATAATTTATAATCTACGTAGAGATTGTAAATACAAATATAAATTAGCTATTAGACATGCTGCTGAATGTAAGGAGATGGATCTGGATGACGAAATAGCTCAACTCTATATTGCCAAAGATATGAATAAATTCTGGAAGAAATGGAATAATAAATTTTCTAAACGAAACCATATTCCAACTAATGTAAATGGTAAGATGAATGATCAAGATATTGCGGAAACCTTTAACAGGAGCTTTGCACAGAATAGTTTTGACTCTTATGAGGATGGTGATAGGTTTATAAAGGTCTGGGATAGTCTTCATTCTAAATTTCTTTCTGAATATGATGCTATCAATAGTTTTAACATATTTAATATAGAAGATGTAGAAAAGAGCATTAATTCACTAAAAAATGGTAAGGCCTGTGGCATGGATGGGTTAACCAAGGAACACATAATACATTGTCATCCAGCTATTATTGTTCACTTAAGGCTTTTGTTTAATATGATTTATATTCATGGTTTTGTTCCGGATGAGTTTGGAATAGGGATAACGGTGCCCATTATTAAAGATAAATGTGGTGATATAACATCTTCTGACAATTATAGGCCTATTACTATTAGCCCTGTCTTATCCAAAGTGTTTGAATATTGTCTGTTATTTAAATTTGGAGACAAGTTAACATCTAGTGAGTTGCAATTTGGGTTCAAGAAACATTTAAGTTGTACACATGTTATATTTGCACTAAGACAAGTTGTTGATTTTTTGTATCTCATGGGAGCAGTGTTTTTATGGCATCACTTGATGCAAAGAAAGCTTTTGATCGGGTAAATCATGTCAAATTATTAGAACTACTAATAAATAAAGGTTTACCTGCAAGAATGGTTAAACTTATTGCTGACTGGTATGGTAAAATCTTTGCGATGGTAAAATGGAATAACACACTCTCGGCGAAAACGTCAATTAAAAGTGGAATTAGGCAGGGTGGCATTATTTCTCCGGTCTTTTTCAATATTTACATGGATGTGGTTATCAATGCCTTGGAAGGGTTGGATATTGGCTGCCACATTGGATACACCTATGCTGGATGTTTCGCATATGCAGATGATATAATTTTACTGTCTACCTCTGTGTGCCAACTTCAAGTTATGATTGATATATGCTTTCAGAAGGGTGCGGAGGTTGATATAATATTCAATGCAAGAAAATCCAACTTATTATGTGTAGGTCCATGTTGGAGTAGACAAGTAAGTAATCTAGTCATGGGCACGGACTCTGTGAAATGGGTGAGTGAGTTGAAATACCTGGGATTATACTTTATCTCTTATAAAAAATTTAAAATTGACATATCGGTTGCTATTAAAAGGTTCTATGCTACTGCAAACGCCATATTCAGTCACTCGAGATTTGTATCTGAATGTGTAAAATTGAGTCTATTAGAATCTTTTGTTTTACCAGTGTTAATCTATGCGTTAGAGGCTATAAACATATCAGCAGCTCAACTCCAACAGTTAAATGTATGTTGGAATAATATCTATAGGAAGATTTTCAAGATGCATAAATGGGAATCAGTTAGAATTGTTCAGTACTTTATGGGACGTATGGATCTTATACATATCATGCATCTGCGAAAAATACATTTTTCTGCTAGGATTTTATTTGGAAGCTATGATAACAGTATTCTTAATACCTGCTGTACAGGAGATTATTATAATGATGAAATTTTGCATTTATATCGTGACTATAACATTGAGTTATCTATGTTGCATCATAGATTGGATGAATTTATGATGATTGATTTTGCTAAGGGCTGTACTTACTGTAAGCCCATTTAATTTTTCTTCCTTTTTTTCTTTCTTTTTGGATTATAGTTTGTTGTACTTTCTGTATTGTCTACCTTCGTGGTGAATAAACGTATATATATATATTAGTAATCGTAATAGCACCTGTACGATGCATATATGCGGCACCTTTAACGCATTCCGAAAACCTGTCACTTGGAATGCTCTGTCCACAACATACGAGCCCAAAGTCCTATGCCCTTACGCAGTATCATTTTCTAACAGAAGCGCTAAAAGTCTTTCACGTACAAATATATCGTGCAGAATAACGCCCAGTTGCGTATATGTCAAAGCTGTAGGTCTTAAGCGGGGCATTTACCAAATTCTCGTCAATCTTACTACATGCGGTGCAGTTTTCTAACAGCCGTGGCCATAGCGAAAATGCATCAACATAATGCGTTGTGCTTATATACAGTATACGCTCGTACGTAGATATACGTGTGTATGTTTGTGTGTATGCATGTAATTTGCTATTTATATAGCGTCTTCGAGAACCTCAAAAAACACTCAGCGGGATCAAAAAGGAAGAGGAAAGAAGAAATCAGTTTCGACATTTCCCACGGGAAGATCTGGGGTTGCTATAAATAACACCGCATTTCCGGTTACTGTGCAACCTCTGTCGTTGTTCGCATCGACTCCTGCGATAGATATCAACAATATCAGATCAATTTAATTACAGACTGATATCAACAACATGAGATCGATTTAGACAATTACAGATCGATATCAACATGAGATCGATTTAAGCAATTACAGATCGATATCAAGAGAATCCTTGGAATCTTTCGCGATCGCTAGCTGGAGCAACTTTCTGGAACATGTTTTTACCATCTCTGTGAGATCCGCACTCGCTCTCCACAAAGCTGCTTTCTACCATGATGCGTGCCATTATATGCACTCTGGCTCACTAAGTTAACGCCATTCATACGAACCTTCCTGTTTTCCGTATTAACAAACTTAGTCTGTTTGAAACGCAACTCCCTGGTTAATTGGTGGGATTGCAATTAAAGTTTGATCTTGTATCTAACAACATCAGTATAGGCCGATCATTGTCATCTCTACCTGGCGCAGATGAAGTCCGCCATCGTCGTGTTCGTGTGGCGTTGGTCCACAGCCTGGATAAAGGAGGAGTGCGACTCTAATCATCTTCGTTATGACACTGCGTCGTTAAACAGTGACTACCCGTAGTGGCAGATATCTTCACTCTGCAACGCAACACTAGATGTACCTCCGTCCAGTATACTTAGTGCAACATGGCAGCGTCGTTTCTTCAGTTTCTTGTCCTTTGGATGCCTCTGTTTCGCCAGCGGTTGAAGACCAGTTTGTTTCAATGTGGCTTTGTACTGTCAGGTCGGGAATACCTTTAAGCAGATTTCTTGACGAGGTGCTCTGTCACTGTGTATTTGGGATCACGATTACAATTAACCAAGCTGTGAATGAATAAAGTTAAAACCAAAGTATAAATTCTGGTATTCCACGATTTTTCCAATGACCTTGCCTCGACCTTGTTGATGTATGTTACTTTGTTAATGCTCACCATGGCCTTGTTTAGGTGTTTAAGGAATGGTGGTGGTGGTGGCGGTGGCGGTGGTGATGTAGCACCCTCTAGGAACCTACTGAAGGCTTTTCTCTCCAGCCTGACTTGTGTGCCATAGTTTAGTAATAACGAATATTTCATCTGCTGTAGAATGAAGCTCGCCAAGCAGGACAAGTTTGAAAGCGCTCACACACACGTAGAACCAAATCAACGGAGTCTTGAGATCGTCCATGACTGACTTGCTTTGTGTAGCGTTGTAGAACTGCATGACTTTTAACCTTGTTGAATATTTATGCTTCCGATCTTATTGCTGCCTCTGTGACCTCTCTGGTCGCCCCAACGACCCTTTTAAGCTTAGTTGGCTTATTCACTCTGCAGCCCTTGTTCGTTTTGGTGACCATATCATTCTTTTCTGCGTCTTAGGCTGCATTTGAATCAGAGTTGATTGGATTGGGTTAGATTGAATTTAGTTTGGACTAGATGGGATTAGATTAATTACATTGGATTTGCTGATCCTTAAATCTGACCCTAGGCTAATCCAGTTTCAAGGAAACATGACATAACTGAAGCCGTCCTTTGTCTATTCCAGCTGGACATGAAATGTAATCTTCTTTAAGACTTAAACATGTATTTACCGGCGACCTTGACAGACTGGTTATCTTTCCGGCTGCTTATAATCAGCTGCGCCTAAAAGTGGTCTCGAGTAAGAGGAACATCACTTTGCTATGCAGATCCATGCTTAAGGCTGTTGAGATTCCGTTAAGCAGAAACTCCGTTGTCAGTAAACCGAGTAAAAGTAACCATGACAGAGAAACGATATACGGTCTTCGTTGCTTCCATCGTGGGTTTACTCTTTATTGTTTGTTTGATCGCTAATTCGTTTAGTCTTTGTTCGTTTATTTCTTTCTCTATTTGTTTTCATTTCCAATCATTTTCCCTCGATTAATATTTCTCCGTTCGTTTATGTGTCTAGTCATTTTTGTACCTTTTCGTTTTATCCGTTCCTTCTTTTTAATTTTTGTTTTATCCTTTGGTATTGTGCTCACATTCTTTCCATTCATTTCTTTTCCCTTGCTTTTCTCTGTAGTATTGTCAACCCCGCCACCACCACCATCACCACCACCACCATCTTCTTACTATAATTCCTCTTCTTCTTGTTCTTCTTATTCTTCATCCAACTCTTCTTCTTCTCCTCCTCCTTCTTCTTGTTCTTCTTGTTCTTCTTCATCTTTTTCTTCTTTTTCTCTTCTTCCTAATACCCAATAAGCTAATAGCCAACAGAAAGACCTGTGAAGAATTGTAAAATGAGAAATTGTCAATTACCGTTAATTGAAACGTCCATATAATAAGTGACATTGTTTCAATAGGTTTGAGTTGCACAACAATTTGCTCATTGATTACTTCCATTTGTGAGCGCTTATTGGAACAAACTTGACGTTTCATCTCGCCTGCTAAACAGTCATTCACCCATCTAGTCATAACTTACTCTGTCTCTCCGTTCAAAGCGCTGTGCCATTATTTTGTAAACAATTCCGTAATTTTCTTCTAATATTGGTCTTTCACGCTTTTTATAAATGACTCGATCAGCTTGGGCGTTAGTTTCTTCTTCAGTCTTTTAACCAGTTATCAACAACTCCATCGCGATTTCCCTTTTGAGAGCAATTGATCCCCAGGCTTATTATCATCGTTAAAAACATCATTTTAGTATCCGAATAGAAAATTTCTCTTAGACAGCTCTTACTGTATCTTATCTGATCCATCATACGAACTCACCAACACTTCACCTCTTTCAGTTTCTGCGCTGGTCTTTCACTCAAGACTGAAAACATTCCTTTTCTAAAAATCCTACTCTGATTCTTCATCTTCACATTATCTCTCTTCCCGCTTCAATTTCAAACACCATCCTCCGTAGCCGTCCGACTGTCTGATTGCCTAACTCCTGGAACCGAACCCTTTGCCTATCGATTTTGTTTTGACTGAGCGCCTGCGAATAAGCTGGTTGCTGCGATTTGGCTTTCGTTGGGCGCTTTAGAAATCTCAAGATTACGATTGCGATTACGACTACTGTCTATATATCTCTTTTGGTTTCAAGCCTTCCGGTTACTCTTATCGACTCAACAGCACATGTTATCTGCTCTAGATTACGGTAATCAGACCGTTCTGTGTTCCTTATTACAGGACGACCGTTTCTATAGCGCGCGGTGACGGCGGGCTCTAAAACTGATCTTGAAGATCACAGACCGGCTGCCGAAGTCATCGATGGAAAAAAGCCGTCCCCGGCCAAGAATGATTCTCCGCGAAAGTTCTACAACAGTGATGTGCTAAGCAAGGCTCCAAAGACACTGGCTCAGCTAGAAGAGTGATGATCAGCTGAACAGGCAAATAAATGTAAATGTACATGTTTTGCCTATAGCGACCGTATGACCTCGACTTTGCTCATTCTTCAGTGAATTCATAGAGTGAGATCCTTCACCGCCAATGCCCGCTTGAATGGGCGCCACGCCATTTAAGGTCCCCGTGTACGAACCGTGATAGCCCGAGATAAAAATCCCTTAAAATGCTACGACTGGGACGCGAACGGGCATCCTCGCGCTCAGAGACGCCTTGACGTACACATATAGCAAAACAGGTCAGCTAGTACTCGTCATGAGCTGCGTTATGTGACGATCGTTAAAAATAACTCGCACATGAGAACTTAAAATAGAAACAAACCCTGAATTTATTGCCGACGGAGAGCTCATTTATTCAGCAGACATTTTATAATTATGCCGTCGCTTGCTTAAAAATTGGCCGATAGGTCTATCTATAGGCCTACGAGTATCCTTGATTAAAAGAAAACAGAAAGCAGAAAACGACTAGTCAAGCAATTTACTGTGTTCTATTTCTGGATGTGGTCGGTGGATTTTTGTGATGCAGTTTCAGTCTTCTTATGCTATTAGTCTTTGGATTTAATTAAATATGATTTTCCGAGTTTTAATACTGAGCAAAGCTATGGTGAAATGCTTCTGCGGCCTTAAATCTCTCGTGTGTCTTTTCTTACATTAAAACTGTGCTTGGCTCATTGCGATGAATCATCGGTTTGTTGACTCGTTTCATTACGCATTTATCACGTGCTTCTGACTATTAGGTGCGTATGTTTGCCTCACATGTTGAGAGTGGTGTGATCTCGGCTGGCTCGCAATTCATCACGTGGGCGCTCGCGCGGGAAACGTTGAGCTTGAGTTGCGATGAATCATAGACCGGTCTAGACCAGTATGAACTGGTCAGCTGTCGTGGCAGAAAACATCATAAGAAATGCAGTCGCAAAAGATTTGTAGTGAGGGCGCGAGAAAGATTTGTAGCGGTAGTCTACATAGTTGATAGTGTAGATTACAAATGTCTTTGATAAATTAGTCCTTGTTCAGGTGATCAATCATACTGTACATACACAATTCAAAGACTGCGTGTCTTTTCTAGAGTTAACGCTACACTGCATATCGACAGTTCGAACACCGATCGACTGACAGCTTCGGAAGGTCGTCATGTTATGTTCAGGACTAACGTGGACCACTACAACACTATGGTTATCTTAGCAATGCCTACTAACGAATGAATGTTCGGTTCTTGATGACATTTAACATCACTGCGGCTAGCGCAGAGAAACACTTTAATTGGTAATTGCTGCCACATACGTCTGTGTAAACTGGCGTTAATATATACACAAAAGGCGCTATGTAAATGTAGAGATACACACAGACATTTGTGAACATAAACCCACATGGCGCGGTAGCCGATTGGGTAGAGCTTTCGGCTTGTGTCGAGGAGAAAACGGGTTCGAGTCTCCCCGAGACGGTTACTGTGTAGAGAACTTGGGCAAGTCTTTCATTCACAACTATTGCTCATTGTCATCGAAATAATAATAAACCGCTCAACGATACGAAGAAAAATTTCTCCGAGTGATTAATTTATGAAGGAATGAAGCCTTTTGTTTCTCACACGAAATCCCACTGCTTTAGGCCTAAGCAGTCACGTTTCGAGGACCTATGCATTGCGCAGCTGCAGCTATGGACCCATAGAACATGGACCCAAAGAGCGTGGCTGTGTGGGAGGATTGTAGGTTCTGGAGCGTCATCGATCGATGCTCTAAGTACCAGATATCGCGGACAATTTTTTGCCATCTGATTCTGTCCCTCGTCTCCTGTAATAATTGGTCGGACGATAACTCAGTCCACGACTTGATGTCATCGATCCATGCCATCTTGGGTCTTCCCAGAGCATTGTGCCTTGGATGATCTCTTTCTGTAGGCAGTCTCCACTCTTTCGTAGCGCATGCCGGAAGTACGAAAGCTTCCTCTTTTTGATTAATCCGAGCAGACTCCTCTATATTCCTGCAGTTTTGTTGACCCACTCATTTGTCTTCTTGGGTGTCCTAGGTACTTTATGAATCTGCCCCAGATGTTCTGCTTTTAGTGCTAACCAATAACTTATCGATGGCCATACATTTCCTGAGCTATACTTAGACTAATGTAGATCAAAATTCTGTTGTTTCATATCTGACCACTGCATTGGTGACAAAGAACAGCTGCGCTATATAAATCTATATAATTTCTGAATTTCTATGACCTGATATGAATGCCAATTTTATAGCGCATTTCCTTCTATGCTAAGAGAATGACGAGATGGTACCGATAAATCTTTCTCAAAGCCGATGAAGATACTATTATATTTCTGCCTTTATTATGCGCCACCATCTAATCAATGCAGATGAGGATATGCATAAGGGAAAAGTAAATCTGCGTAATATACCACCAGCAAAAAGCAATAAAAAGTAGACGCTATGTTCCAAACGAGACGCAACTATTGTACTAATATCTTCATCGACTTCTTAGCTGTTGTTTGCTATGTTGTTCTTCCTCTTCCTGCTCAACCGCCTCCGCCTCTCTTCGTACTCTTCCTGTCATCCACCCCTTTTCTTCATTATCTTCCTTATCGTCCTCCTCATAATCATCTTCTTCATACGTCATCATCGCTTCATCTTCATATCATTATGATGAAGATGTTGATGATCATCATCATCATCGTCGTCGTCATCATCATCATCATCATATTCTTCATTTTCATTCTGCTTCTCCTGCTCCTGCTCTTCCTCCTTCTCATTATCAGCATAATTCTCATCCTCATTCGCAATCCCTCCTGTATCTCCTCCTCTTCTTCCTCCTATTTCCTACTTCTCACCTTCTTTCTTCTCATCCTCATCCTTTCTTTTCATCCTTCTCTTCTTCCAACTCCTTCATCTCATATTCCTTCTCCTCTTTGTCCTCCTCTTCCTCTTTCTCCTATCCCTTCTTCTCCCCATCTTCTTTCTCCTCATCCTCCCTTTCATCCTGCTTCTCTTCCAACTCTGTCTATATTCCTCCTACTCTTTGTCCTCCTCTTCCTCTTTCTCCTATTCCTTCTTCTCCCCATCTTCTTTCTCCTCATCCTCATTTTCATCCTGCTTCTCTTCCAACTCTGTCTATATTCCTCCTACTCTTTGTCATCCTGTTCGTCTTCCGCCTATTCCTCCTTCTCTGCATAATCCTTCTTATTCTCAGTTTCATCCTTTTCTGCAACTCCTCAATCTTATAATCTTCCTTTTCCTCACATTTTCCATCCTCCTTTTCCTACTCATTCTGCTCTTCATGCTTTTCTTCCATCTCTTCCTCCTCTTCGTCTCATGTGTATATCGGCATCTTTTCCTAACGACTACTTTCAAATTAACTGTTAGCATCTGTACACGAATGAAGATGAAATCTAAACTACTGGTGGCAATGGACGCACATTCAGGTGTTGGACTAGTTTCTGGTTCGTACTGCATTTCCGTTCTCAAATCTTGGAACCGAGCCTGACCAAACCTGATTTGGAATTTGGAATCAAACCTGACCAAACCTGATTTGAAAGTTGGAACCGAACCTGACCAAACCTGATTTGGAAGTTGGAACCAAACCTGACCAAACCTGATTTGGAAGTTGGAACCAAACCTGATTTAGAAGTTGGAACCAAACCTGACCAAACCTGATTTGAAAGTTGGAACCAAACCTGACCAAACCTGATTTGGAAGTTGGAACCGAAACTGATTTGGAAGTTGGAACCAAACCTGACCAAACCTGATTTGGAAGTTGGAACCAAACCTGATTTGGAAGTTGGAACCAAACCTGACCATACCTGACTTGGAAGTTGGAACAAAACCTGACTATACCTCACTTGGAAGTTAGAACCAAACCTCACCACACCTGACTTGAAAGTTGGAACCAAACCTGACCATACCTGCCTCATCAATTTTTTTCTAACTTGTATCCTGTGCATAAGCTGATTCCCACGATTTAGCTCTCTGGAAGCTGAAGAAATTCGGAGATTACGATTGCAATTACGATTCGTTTAATTGCTTCTCAGTTTCAGTTGTCAAGAAAACAAGAATTAAAATGGCCACACATTAATTGATAAATATTGCATGCAAACTTTTTAAGGAAGATTTACATAATCAGTTCAATAAACTCCTAAGCACGTAATTCCCCCAAACAATTTAAACTCTTAAGTTCTTTTTTTTAATAATCCAGTTGCTTTGTTCAAAGCATAGCTGTGGATAGCTTCAATCGGAACAACAATAAAATCTAAACTCGCAGTATGGAATGTAACAATGTATTATACTGTTTATACTGAGGGGCACGGTAGCCGATTGGTTAGAGCTCTCGGCTTGTAACGGGGAGTGTACAGATTCGAGCCTTCCCTCGGACGGTTACTGTGTAGGAACCTTGAGCAAGTCCGTCACGCACAATAGCTCAGCGCCATCGATTTATGTTTAGTCTTTAGATAGCGGCGCTTAATAAATGCAGAAATAATATTAAATTATTAACAATGCTCATAAGTCATGCTACGAATGTAGATATTGTTACATAATCATTCTTGCACGAAGCGCTGATATTTCTGCATGGATATTGCTGAAGCCATTCCATGCCGGGAGTGTAAGACTAATGATGCCAATGTAGATGTATTCGCCACATGCGCGATCAATGATGCCAATCTTTACCAGGTCGTTAACAGAACTGGTCGGGGTCTTTCCTTCATTAGTGTCATAAAGATTGATTTTGACAAAATCCTCTTTCGCAGTCAGCAGACGTAAGAACTTCTGAGAAATTAATCAATGTCCACACTTTTTAGCTCAGCACAACACTTCCGCTCTTTACAATAGCATATTTAAGCACCGTATAAGCTGCTTCTGGATTATTTATTGCAACACGATTTCACAGTATGGCCACACGTTAACTAATAAACACATTCTTTCTCCAAAAGATGTTCTTGATAAAGAGTCTTTTAGTCATGGCGATCGACTTTAGAATTTAGCAGTCTGTAGAAAGTAAGTGGAAGGGTATCGTTGCAGGAAATTGTCTTATGGATAGGAAAATCTCCCCATAGCTCTTAAGTTTATAAAAACTTGTACATTTATCATGCTAAACGTCCCTTCTCTTAACAACGTATTGTATGAAAATATCTTTTCGGTAAACGATTCGTGAACATCTGTGGCGCACACATTGGGACTTACAGTTTGTAAAACCCTGAACTACGGCCAAATATAAATGAAAATTAGTCTTTATTCCCAAGACTTACTATTATTCTGCAAGGTCATCCTATTGTCTTTTTCTGGTCATACCTAGGACTAAGACTGTTCTTGGTGAATGGGCTTTTTAGGTTGATGGACCTAAATTTTGGAACTCCCTCCCTGTGTCTGTTCGTTCTGCTCAGTCACTTCTTTCATTTCGTTCTCAACTTAAAACTTACCTGTTTCAAACTGCTTATCCACCATAAGCCTCTCTGACTTGTGGAAAGACCTACCGCTCTTTACAATAGAATATTTAAGCACAATATTAGCTGCTTCTGAATTATTTATTACAAAATCTTTTCACAATATGGCCACACATTCTTTTTCCAGATAATGTTCTTGATAAAGGGTATTTTAGTCATGGCGATCAACTTGAGAATTTAGCAGTCTGTAAAAAGCAAGTTGAAGGATATCGTTGCAACAAATTGTCTTATGGATTGGAAAATCTCATAGCTCTTAAAATTTCTAAAAACTTCGTTCAGCAAAGGATTTGCTCAAGGTCCCTATATAGTTACCGTCTCAGCGGAGGCTCGAAGACAAACTCTCCGCGTTACAAGCCGAGCGCTCTAACCAATCGGCTACTGGGATTCAAAAGCAAAAGCTAGATGCCTTCAAACAAAGGTGCTTAAGGAGATTAATGCCACTCCTGATTTTTTCTGTGGGTCCAGCGATAAAAACAACAATTAATAGTTCGAAGAAACACGTAATTCTCGTTGACCTCTTGTGCAATAAAGTTCCTTGTGCCAACGGCTTCTGGTTTATTGTTTGGGTCCCGCTGAAAAGGCGCTAATTTGTTTATGGATCTTTGGGGGTGTATTTGCGTTTGTTAGCGACGGTCAACATCCGTTCGTTTCTACTCAACGATCCAGAGGGATACCTAAACGTGGATGGCATGACAATTCACGTCGTCTTCGATCATTCATATGCAAGTGTGTGCACTGTGCCTCCACATATACACTCATAGACATACACACATACCTACACACACATATATATGTGTATATATATAAACGTATATATATATATATGCAAACGTACAGTATCTTGGGGTAACGATAGCCGACTGGTTAGAGCACTCGGCTTGTAACGCGTCGAGTACGAGTTCGAATTTCCCCCGAGACGGTTATTGTGTATGGACAATAGCCCAATAGGGATAATTTGTTCAGCGCCATTGTCTGATGTTTAGTCGTCAGGTAGTGTCGCTTAATAAATAAATGCAGAAATAACAATTCACATGGACGTAAGCATATAAATACACTTATGTATCCATATACACAAACATACACAAATACACACATGTAAACAAATGAACATACACGTAAGAATACGAAATACGTACACATGTGCATAAAAATATATATATGCATATTCTATATACATATACATATTCTATATACACATACATATACATAAGCATCGGAACCTTTTCACGCTGTATGCGCCTTCAGTCGTTGGAGTCATTTCCGCCAGTGGCATCAGTCGCCATCAGATGCCGATGACAGACAACTGTATATAGCGCTCCATCACATCGACTCCGACGACAGACGGACTCACCCTGAATCCAAAGAAGTCTGAAGTCATTGCACTTGGCACTTCCTCATCGATACATCGATCGAGGACCTAAAAACAATCAACATTGCAGATTCGGACATTTCATTGTCAAGAACATTAAAAAGCCTTGGGGTGACGCTCGACTTTAAATTGATATCTCACCAGCAGGTCACCGCTGCAGGCAAAGCATCGCATTTCCATATAAATCCGATTTGTCATGTTCGATCGACCTTGCCACCGGAACTTATCAAGGTGGTAGCTTGTATTGTAGTCAGAGAAAAACTTGACTGAAACCGTTTCTTTCCCCCTGAAATCAGAGACTATCGGTCTGAATTCACCCGACACCGATTCAACTTTTCTGCATCAGCCGTCTCGAATAGTCTCCCTGCTACATTATTCACAACAATGTCGCACCAGGCTTATTGGTAAAGCGGCTTAAGACCTAGTTGCGCCGTCTTGCTTTTTGAAGCCTAACCGCTGTGACCCACCCACCCACGCTTACGATTCCTTGCTCAGCCGAAGAACATACGGCGTGTTAAAATGCATTTTACAGAACGGCAGAAAGTCAGCACGAATCGTAGAGTAGAACGCTAGAACAGTAGAGTCTAGAAGAGCAGAACAGTCGGCACCAATTAAAGTGTTCTCTTGACCTGCCCAACTGGAGCTCGACAACGTCCAGAAAATAACCTGAACCCCCTCAAGGCGGACGAGTCTAATGCCAGCGCACGAGACTTCAGTAACAAAAGTCCGGACGTCATCCAAAGAACTCAAAACCGACGATGAAAGAGACGTATAACTCCAAGTCAACAGAGCTGGTTACATCAGCAGTTCGTGCAAACAAAATTTATCAAGTAAAATCCGCTTGTGATCCACTAACCGATCAATTACCAAACGCTAGACAAACGTGCGGCATTTTAGCCACATGCGCATACATAAGAGTCCAGAAGAGACCTGTCGCACGCATCCACCATACTTGGACAAGAACAGTGGAAGCTGACCTGCGCCCACTGAACTTCGGGTATATAGACGAGCACAGAATAGAGACCGCTGGTTACACGTTATGGAAAAGGCAACGCTCCAGAGAGGAGCAAGCCACAGATAATGATGCAGATATATATATATATTATAATATATAAATATATATATATATCGTCCGGCACGGTGGTCTATCTGTAACGTGTTTAGTCAATGATCACGCCGTTGCGTATGCATATATATACACTATGCATATGTAGTCTACAATATAAACGCCTTGGTCTTTTTCTGCTTCTTTTCCATAAGAGCAAACCAAACCGTTTTGTTTGATTGTGGTCTTGCGTTGTTAAGTCAGAAACGCCTCTTAAGGGTTTCTCTTACGCGGCGCTATACAAATTCGTGATTACGATTACGACATGCACAACAATGATATTAATGTAATTGATGTCAATATTACTCCAATTTAATATTAGGCGCAAGACTGGGATTAAAGAATGAATGCACATCATAATACTCTTTTTTATATACATGCAGGTCGAAAATATTCTATATATATGCAACGACTGTAATGTGTCATTCTATGAAAGCCACGGATATGTATGCATAAAACATACATATATTACATACGGCGTTTGAATAAAATCATATCTGGGGTTATAGCCTCAGTCTCAGAAGTGTAATTGACGCCATTATCTTCTCCACTGGACGAAGCCAAACGATGGATGTTGAAAGTAGGCAGATGTAATTCATAGCGATGAATCAACTAAAACCGGGCTACGCAAGGGCGACGACTTTCGTCTGATCTCGCAATTTAAGATCATAAACTAATAAGCTTAATTAGACGAGGCAATTATGCAACACAGGAGGAAATTCAAGCCATCTTGTGTTGCGAGAAAATTCTTTTGCCCTCCGTTAACCTTTTTCTTCGTCATGGTAATCTCGAGTTTTCGGCAGCCCCCAAAGAAACCTGAGTCACGGGAACCGACCTTTAAAAGTCCATATCCAAAGGAAAAGTGTAAAAATGTTGGCTTGCATCTCGAGAGAAGTAGGGGTAGGTTTAGGGCAAGCAAGATAGGCCCACAGGTCATATACGTCGCTATTTAATGGAGAACGTTGTGCATTAATCCGCTAGATGGGACATGGCTGAAAATGGGTGTAGCTATGATTTCTGGCAAGTGTCGAAAGCAAGTAAACAGTTCTTCTTCTTCTTCTTTCTTCTTCTCCTCCTCCTCCTCCTCCTCTTACTCCTCCTCCCTCCTACATCCTTTCTTCTTCTTCTTCTCGTATTTCTTCCTCCTCTTTTTCTTCTTTATCTTCTTCTACTCCTCCTTCTCCTCTTTCTTTCTCCTGTTATTCTTCTTGCTTTTGTTCTTGTTCTTCTCCTTCTTCTATCTTCTGTTTTTGTTGCTGTTCTTCTTCGTCTTTTCTTCTTCTTCTACTTGTTCTTGTTCTTCTTCCTCTTGTGTTTGTTCTTGTTCTTCTTCGTTTTGTTCTTGTTCTTTTTCGAACGTGTGCTGTTCGTGCTAAACCAGAAATCGGTTCAATGCAGACCAGAGTCACATATAGACAAGTTGAAGCCTGGAGGACAGAGATGAGGAATCTAATCTAGTTACTTTTATAACGTCTTTATCATAACGCCTAAGGCATCAGTCGTTGGTCGTTTCAAGTCAAAATCGCAATCCAAATACATGATCCGTTTCAAAAGCCGGGTCGAATTCCGATAGTTCGTAGAAACCAGAAGCTGGGCTACGGTGGGTACGCAAGTTGAAACAGATGAGTTGTTTGGATCTGAATGGCATTGCAGAACTGGCAGAACAAATAGAACTCTGCATCAAATTCCACAGCCGTGGACCAGCAACCGAAAAGGCCGAGAGCCCAATACAGTTCGGGTGTGAGGCACAGCAAGAGTCACGGTGTCCATTGTGAGAAATTGAGAATGTAACAGCGAGGCAGAGAAAAGTGAGACACAGAGCCAGAAAACTTGCAACCTCAAGAATTTCTAAAGCGTTACTAAAAAAAACTAAGCGCAGGAAACCAGCTTATTCACGAGCGCTACGTCGTGTCAGGTAAGTTGTCTAAAGATGCCATGTGAAGACCAAAACCGATTATAAGAAGACCAGAGAGAGAGAGAGGAGAGAAATGGGAAGGCGGCGTATAGGAATAATGAGGATAAAATTTTAAAAGAACAGGAGCTCATGTTACAATTTATATGGCTGCCTGTTCTACAGTGAAGGGCCAAGACAGCGAAGCTATGGCAAGTACGGTCCGTGCAAGGGGACCTTCAATGGCGAGGCGCCCATTCACACGGGCAGCGGTGGTGAAGGATCTCACCCGATAAATTCACTGCAGGATGAGCAGGGTCGAGGCCACACGGTCGCTATATAAAACCTATACATTTGCATTTATTTAGTCAAAGAAAAAGGCCTGTTCCTGAGTATAATTCCTATATTGCACAACGTTGTTTGGCAATCGACATGTATGCGCGGTATCGCCTGTCCGTTGTTAGGCGATGTGTGCGATACAGCGGAGGATGTCTTTAATCTTATAAATCGCAGCCTTTAAAAAGCGACTTCGGCTGAATGACGTCATTGGCCAAATTAAGTCTCAAGCTGAGTGAATCCAACCCCCCCGGCAAGGGCCCTGCCTGCCTCAAGTCATCAGCCTCGACGTTTCCAAATTTATTTATTATCTACACCCGCGGCTTCAGCAGCGCAGCAGCAGAAGCATCCAGAGCCACCTCAGGCCACAGCTGTTACCCGCCATCCTCTTTCTATTTCTACTCTTCTCTTAAAAAACTTCTTCGCCTTCTCGCTTCTTATTTATCTTTCTAATAATCCACTTATGTAATCATCTTCCTACTGTAGTGGTTTTCGTTCTCATATTCTTCTTCCTTCTTCAATTATTCTATTTCCTGTCGCTCTCTCGAGTTATTATTATTATTATTATTATTATTATTATTATTATTATTATTATTATTATTATTATTATTATTATTATTACAAAAAATACATTTGTTATTAATGTCAGAAAGGTCATCTAAGAAGAGCTCAGAGCATGATGATTTTGCCATGGAGAGGCAGGTACCATGAATGTCCCGGACAGTGAGATATGTGAAGACCATTATTGTTATCATCATCATCATCACTGCTGTTGTTATTATTGTTGTTGTTATTAGTATTTTTGCCCGAGATAAGTGTAACCCCTTAGGAACTGAAAAATTACTATAAGAGCAGTTGATTATTATTATTATTATCATAATTATTATCATTATTTTATTATTCTGAACTTCTGAGTCCTATTTCTCCGCCTACTTCTCCTTCTTTCCCTACTCCTCCACTGACTTTTCGTCCTGCTCCTCGTTACTCCCTTCTTCTTCCTTTCCACTTCTTCACTCTCCTACTTTCTACTTTCTCTCCACCCCTTCCTCTCCCTCGTCGTGTTTATCCTCTTTTTCTTTATCTTCTTCTCCATACTGTCCGCCGACTGAAGAATAAAGTCGACTTAATCAAGGAACCATGTGCTTGAGTAATCAAAAGCTCAGACTTCTCAAGTGAATCGTGACTCTATTTTGAATTATTGTGATCGCATATTGGACTGTTGGTCAACGAAAGACCATATGGTTCGTACACTGAATTTTCGTATATGTAGTATACTCAATTTCTTGATATGACTCTAGTATGTGAACGATAACATTATTGTGTGGATAGCACTAGCTGTGGATAGCTTTAATCGGAACAACAATAAAATCTAAACTCGCAGTATGGAATGTAACAATGTATTATACTGTTTACACTGAGGGCACGGTAGATACTAAAATTTCAAGAGTCAGAAAGTACATGTGCGCCGTTAAGCATAAAAACAACTGCGCCGCAAAAACTAACAAATAAATTTTCAATTTTTTTGTAATTTCCTTCGAGAATTAATTTCCGTTTTTATTCTAATTTTCGTTCTAGGTGTTTCATTTTCGTTCAATTTCAGTTTTCGTCCGTAAAATAATTTCAGTTCGCGTTACACTTAAACTTAACAGAAATCAATATTTTCAGTTCTAATTTTACTTAACGTTGATGAAAATATCACTGGTGGAAAGGTCGAGGCCGTTAAGTAGACTGGGCTGTTTTCGCTCTCAAGTGGTGTAAACATCATTAGTGGTCTTCAATTAGGCCGTTTTAGTCGAATGATGCCGACGGTAAGCTGACTGATGACTCTTAAAATGACAGGAGCTGCTAACATGAGGCAAAATACGACCAAGGAGGACAAGTTTCAGAATGTTTTGTAAGTTTGAAATTGGCCTATAGTTAGAAGGATCATCCGGATTAAGACCTCCCTTCTTCAGCAGAGGTGTAACAAAGGCAGATCTGTAGCAGGCTGGAAGCCGTCCGCTGCTGAAAGGCAAATTGCATAAACTAACGATGACTGGAGCGAACATGTCGGCTCGCCATTTTAACAGGGACGATGGGAAAACTATCCATCGAAGATGATCTTCCCGGTAAGGAAAACAGTAGTTTGATCATTTCCACAGCTTCTATAGGTCTGAAATCGGCGAGGTACATGCTGACATGGACCCTAACTGATAATAGAGTCCATTGGTTGTCTGGATAGTCGCTTGGCAATCTTAATCGTAATCTCGAGATTTCTACAGCGCCCAACGAAAGCCACGTCACGGGGACAAAGCTTATTCACAGGCGCTCAGTCAAAACAAAATCGATAGGAAAAAGCGTTTGGTTTCAGGTCAGGATCCAAGAGTCAGCTAAGAGACAGCGTGGCAGCTACCGTCGGAGATGTTTGAGATTGGAGCGGAAAGAGGGATAAGAGGAAGAACTGACTTGATCTCGTTGATGAACAAGTCTGAGACGTTTGTACAGCATTTCTGACATTCTTCAGTCGGTAACACCTCACACGGTACTGTGAACTGCAGTGCCTCCTCAACTGCTGGCCATAGCTGACGAGATCCGTTTGGCTTTTCCCATGTGGCGTTACTGTAATGTTGTCTACGTGATTCTGAATTTGTCGGCTCTACAGCATGCTGATCGATAAGTGTGGCGGACGAGTTCATCGCCTTTTAGGCGTCTTCGAAGTCTTTTTGCATCGGCAGCTTCCTAGACAGCCAGCGATAGATCTTCTTTCCTGAACACTTTGAGTTTGCTAAGAGGAGCCAGATGGTCCAGACTTTCGATGACAGCGTTGTCTATCTCACAAGCCAAGCCGTCAGGAGTGTCATCAGGGGTCAAAAATAGTGGCGAATTGATTAACGCTTGTCGGAAGGAGCCAAGATCGGGTGCTTTCAACTTCCGGGTAGATGATCGTAATCGTTTACCACCTGTTAAGGTATCTTGCAACCGTCCACTTTACTAGACTGTGGTTGGACAATACGTGACTTGACTGCACATCTTGATTGATCTTGAATTCACTCCGGAAATGACTAGATCGAGCAGTCTTGCCCGGGTCGGCCAGTACGAATAGACCTGATACGAGTTGCTTCGAACCGAAGACATCAAGTACAGGAACCATAGAACCTTATCCCAGATCTGTCTATGGAATTGAAGCACCAATACGTATTCCTCGTCGAACATACCGAAACTGCCTGATCTAAGCAACTACCAAGCAATTCATACAACCGCATCCGCAGTAATCGATAGTCTTCCCTTGACAGCAACATTGCCGTGTGCTAGCTGTATATGCATTACAGGTACAACTCCATTTCCTATAGTGCTATGGGAGAAGACCACTCGAAAGCCAAAGTTCATGAGGTCATAAATATATTAACGTAAACCCCACTGGAAATATTACTGCAGGCAAAGAGCTGTGAGCACAGACGTAAGAAGGAGCCAAAGAGACCAGGAAGGCAACACAAAGAAGTTAGATTGTCGCAGATGCTTAACGAGATGTTTCTAGGGAAGTTAAAGTCTCGCAGATAATTAGACGAACGCTGCCAATCATTTTAGTACTTGCTGCATGAAGGTTGTTAAATTCATGGTAGAAGTCGTTTAAGCTCAGACCTCGTTGATGTTGATGAAGAGGAGCGAGAAGTTCCAGGCGATAATTCGAACAGCTCTGAGAAGGAGGCTGTTTGTTTTCGCCGTGTTCTGGGTATAAGAGGAAGGGAGACCGGAAGGATGGGAGGTAGACAAGTAGGAAAGTAGGGAGGGACGCAGGGAGAGGTAGGGAAACAGGAAGGGAGAGAAAGAGGCAGACAAGGATGGAAGCAGGGATTGAGGAAGGGAGAGAGGTAGGGAGGGAGGCATGGAGGCAGGAATGGAGACAGAGTGTTAATGAGTGAGGCAGAGAGACATGTAGGGAGGCAAACAGACAGGAAGGCAGAGAGACAGGCAGGCAGACAAGGATGGAAGCAGAGGTTGAGGAAGGGAGAGAGTTACGGTGTAAGGTATGGAGGCAGGGTTGGAGGCAGGGAGAGAGTTAATGAGTGAGGCAGGGAGGCATGCAGGAAGGGAGGGAGGGAGACAGGCAAGGAGGGAAACAGGGCGGGAAACAGAGATTGAGGCAAGAAGGCAAGGAAGGAAATAGCATATTTTGTATAGACTGTGAAGTTACGTAATGTTACGTCATGTAATGTAATGCTAATTAATGTTTTGCGTATGTGCATCACACCTCAGTCTATTCTTTTTGCAGTTTCTCGTGCGTTTTACCGCTGTCCGCCGGAAGTCTTTCGCTCCACTGCCTCTGTCCACATTCCTCTGAAGATACATTTCCACTACATTTCACTTCTGCCCCTGGCTCTTTCCTGGCCACGGCCCCCAATCAACCATAGATGCCATCCAAATTTATAAAGAAAATAGTCTTATGTTTCTCTATGGACTTCTCATATGTTTAGCCAGTGGATTCCTTCTATTTGAACACGGTGTATTAGATGGATTATGGATCGAGTATGCTATATCGCTAGCCATCATTCTCTGTATACAGCTGACCAGCCAATGCCACTTGGCTATACGACGCCTCTCTTCGCCTGCGTCAGCCTCAATTAATAACAGAGAATTAATGACGAACCAAGAGCCACCAAAAGACTGATCATTTTTGTATGAAGAATCTATATCATCATAAAATAAAAAAGTCCAGGCTTATGTATATTAATATTTTCATGTGTATTTATATTAAAATCTCTACCCACACTTATATATATATATATAACATGGAATTAAAGCGTTAAATATATATGGTAGCATATATATTAATATAAACGTACGAATCAGTAGGGTCATTCAAATTTATACATATACAATATATATTTACTTATATATATTAAAGTATGCATATATATTGACATGTGAGCCATGTATTTATTAATATATGGACGGCTCTTATTCATTGTTAATAGCGGAGATCATGTTACTAATAGAGGCTGTGGACATTAGATATATAAAATCTGTATATTGAAATATGTATATATAAATTGCACATCATAATGTAAGTATATCTTAATATACATGTATATAGCGAGATCTTCTTTTTCTAATCGACCAAAAGGCAGCAGAAAAGTCACTCTGACCTGAAGGATAGTTGTAAGAGCAACACTTCATGATGATATGCCACGATGATATATCATGATAATACATAATGATAATATGTTATAAAAACGTGTTATTACGTTGTACGTATGGTAGGTAAAGGTAGCTCACTTGTTTCTATAGAAACCTCTCTCAAAGCTATTCTGGCGGAGGGGTGAACAGAAACTTGGGAATCCAGTAACAGACACACTTCTTGTAATGACGACGACGATGACGATGATGATGATCATGATAATGATGGTTATGGTGATGATGATGATGATGATGATGATGATGGTGACGATGGTGAAAATGGTGATGATAAATTTCATGATGATGATTTTTAGGATGATTCCAATCATGATGATGACGAAGACTATCATGATGACAATGAGTCAATGACGATGATGATGATGATGATGATGATGATAATGATGATGAAAATGACGATGCTGAAGTTGAACCATTACAATTACGTATACATAAAGGCTATATAAGGACATACGGGTTTTAAGATGGTACCGAGTGTTTTAAGTTCTTTTACTTCTGGGTACTTTGGCGGGAATCCAGTCATATATGAAAGTTGTTTTTAACTTTGACCCAAACTGGATTTGGTTGTTGTTCCTATGAGACCAGTTTTGTTGCAAGTCTCTCTCGACTACTCGTGTTTAGTCTCCCTGAGTCGTTTTAGTTTTTTTATCAGCAGATTTTGTCACAGTCTGTTGGTGGACGTTGTTTTTTGTTCTTGAGAGGCTTTTCCCTTGTCTGTCGCGGCCTGAGGTAGGCGTCTTGTTTCTGCCTGGGTTATGATTAACTTTTGAATAGCTTAAGAAGTAAAAAATATTTTATACCATAAAGCTGGTTTTATATCCTAATGCTTACTAAATAATGGTCTACATATCCCCGACAACCTGCTAAATACATATATATATATATATATATATTATATATATATATATAAGCGTCTGAAGTTACATTTAAGTATCATATGTCAACATTTCTATGGCGTTTGGGCTTCATTTTCTGCAACAGCAAAATTTCCTACAGAAAGTCAGTCTCTCGAACTTGAGGCCAGACGTCAAAGAAAATTTTGACAAAAAATATTTGATACTTAGGCTTGCATGTCGCTTATATTTCTTAATACTTCGACTGTTTTTGCTTGCGGCTTGTGTTCAAGTTTATGATATTCCCCTAAGCAATCCAACGTGGGATTGAATTGAGCGATATCATGGAGGAATGGACTTGTTCCGGCACATCTTCCAAATCTTTGTATTTGCCGGCTTTATGGGATCCGACGTATTGATTACCTTTATGTTGCGGATTTAAATTTAAAAAAAACTGTTATCGATTGAGCCCTTTCTGCCAACGATGTGCAATTTCTGATATCGCTTAGTAACGATAAGAGAAGAAGATTAGGTAGAGAATGACGAGAAGAGGAAGAAGAACAATTAAATGTGAAAAAGAATGGAAGCACAACAAGACCAAGAAGAAGAAAGAAAAAAGAAAAAGAAGAAACAGAAGAAGAAGAGGAGGATAAGTAGAATGAGGCGGAAGAAGATGCTTATAATCCCCCGAGCATCTGTAAACAGATTGGATGAAGTACGAAGACATACATTTCGTGGGTTAATGTAATCGCTCATTTGCTGCCCTATTCTATCGCCACTTTGGGGTGTTTCTGTTGTACAAATTTTTCACGTAACACTGCATTTATATAGCAAAAAACTGATTAAACATATAACATGTTAAATGTTTTGTTTTGAAATTTGTTTAAGAAATTAGGCGACCTTGTTAGCGGGAGTTCTTGCCCTTTTGTCTCACCTTTGGATACCTATTAATAATTTTTTCTCTTCAAGTGACTGTAAAAGCAATTGTTTCTCTTTTGTGATGTTCAATAAACATCTAATCTAATTTAATCTAAAAAACCAGTCGTCATTGCAGACCTGTAATCTTGGACATTTCTGTTAAAACTATACCCATCAACAACAACAGAAGAATCCATCAGATTTTGTCGACCTGCTCTTCTCTTTCAATACAATAAGAAGGAGACAAAAGAATTGGATGGTCAAATACTGCGTGGAAATTCTCTCAAGAGGACAGTGACTGAAGGAAGAACTGAGGGAAAGAAAGTCCCAGGAAGACCAAGGAATATGCTGTTGGACTGTATGATGGATAAAGAAAGAAGACGGGGCTACCAAGAAATCAAGGAAAGGGCACAGAACGTTGGATTCTTGGACCTGTCTAAAGGCAGAACACTGAAGAAGAAGAATTCTCTTTCGCTTATCCCGCGATTTCGAGTGTTTTGAAGCAGAATTTCTACATAAACGGCGCAAAGTGAATACCCACAGGCGTTGACATAGACCGAACCGTTTAAATATATATCTGCCTCGAAGTTGGTTTCGTTTTCGTCGCCAAGACGGCTTTTGTGCGTTTTCTTTTCAATGTAGCTTAACTATAGACACGACTTTCTCGGAAAGACTAATCCACATGTAACGATTCAAAGGTAACCGCTAGCATTCAGTCCTTCACTCAGCATTCGCGCAGCATGATGGCATCCACAGCTATTATATTTCCTAAAGGTTGCGAATGATACTTGACGCGACACGTTAGCCGATTTTATTGGTTCTAGCGAGTATCGTGCTGTAACGTGGAGAATCTGTGTGTGAATGTATGTATGTATGTATGTATGCATGCATGCATGTATGTATGTATGTATGTATGTATAAATATGTTAGTATGTATGTATGTACGGACGTGTTTTTGTGTGTGGATTAAGTAACAAAGTATATACATACGTATGTAAGTGTGTAGGTATATATATGTATATATGTATATATATGTGTGTATGTGTATATATATATATATGTATGTATATATGTATGTATGTATGCGTGTATGTATGTATGTTTGTAATTATTATGTATCGCTGCCTAGTTCTGTGCTTTAAACTCATCTGTTAAGATTGCCTACCTGCGGTTGCTTGACTTCTGGTTACTGTGACTTGATGAATTTCGAGCTAGCTTCTCTAACGGATTATGATTTTGATTTCGAGTTCTCTTGAAACGACCATCGATTGATGCTTCATGCTAACGGTAATAATGGTGTGATAACATTTTTGGCGACGCATTTTTCCCCATAAAAACGTATCAAGCAAAGTGGCCGTCGTGGACGAATCCCTAGGCACCAGGATTTTGCACAATTAACCTTAGACATAAATGACTTCTGACATGTAACATGATGGCAGTTTTGGGAATAGGGACTGATTCCAAGTATTGCGACAGACCAGGATTTAATGTTTTACGAACTAAAAGCCCCAATTTGAAAGAAATCCTTTGCTGAACACGAAGCCAGTACAAAGTTTTAAGTACAAGGGTTATATGCTCATATCTGGACATATCAGTTACGCTCAAATCAAAGAGTTCTGAACATTATATAGTCTACATACGTACAAATATTCTTCTATGTATATCATACTTGTATAATTGTGTATATATACATATATATGTATAGTTGTATGTATGCATATATACATGTTTATATATATGCATACACTTGTATACACGCATTTATACATTCATAGGCTTATACGTGCATTTATAAACACTCTAATGATAATTTAGGTAGTACATTTGTAACGACTTTCGCTCCTTCCTGAACATCGGCGACGACAATTACTCAAACGAAAGAGAAGTCGCCTTAAAGAGGCAACCAGACTGACAGAAATAGAGATACATGCAGATATAGGGACAGACAGAGACAGAGGAACAGACATACAGACCCACGCTGTTCAAGCAACCCGTCACAAAACGCTTTCTTACAGAGATACTAGCTTCGTCGCGTTTTATTGATAGTCTTGGCGGAATAAAAGGCATTGCTTCTTTGAAATCTCGTTATCCATCAGATTAAGTATGAATGGAAATTAAGAGAAGGCTTCGCAACAGTCTGACTACGACGGTCAATGCTCTGCCATAAAGCAAACAGTCTTCGTGTTTATCTGCGTCAGTGTCTGGTTTAATGGCTCAATCTTTCTAATCTTCTGCTTCAAAACACTCGAAGCCACGGGATCAGCCAGAAAGGTCACACTAGTTAACAAATGCCCTCGAAATCTGGCTGACATCTCTTGATGTTTTAAACGTAATCGTAATCGTAAAAAATCGTAAAAAATTGTAAAAAATCGTTAAAAAATCGTAAAAAACTGGAGATTCCTACAAACTCCAACATATAGCTAGGTCGCTGGAACCAGCTTATTCACAGGCGCTCAGTCAAAACAAACTCGACAAGCAAGAAGGGTTTGTTTCCTGGTCAAGATCCAAGAGTCAGGCAGGCAGGCAGGCAGGCAGGCAGGCAGGCAGGCAGGCAGGCAGGCAGGCAGGCAGGCAGGCAGGCAGATGGCTACGGTGGGTGATGTATGGAATTGAATCTGCAGGACAGATAAGGAGAAGAAGTTGTTTCTCATTTACGTTGTTAATGAAGAATTTTCCTAGCGAACGCATGTGCTGGGTTATCTAATATCATCATTTCTGTATTAATTAAGCGCCACCGTCTTCTGAAAAAGCACCAACAGATGGCGCTGAACAACTGTGCGTGAAGGACTTGCTGAAGATCGACACACAGTAACTGTCTGTGGAGAGTGGGATTCGAACCCACACTGCGCGTTGAAACGAGCAAGGCGAGTTCCGTTACGCCTGCAGGCAGTCATTGTCAGGATCCAATTCAAAAGTGCCAATCAAAAGTCTAGATCCCCTTGACTTGTCTTTATCCGAAGGTTGGCCTCACCGTGAACCGTCCGTTTCCAGATGTTTCTATCTTCTGTTGTCCTCAACAATTAACTCATAGTTAGATCCCCAACCGAGTGAAAAAATGAGATAAGGTGGAAAGAGGAGCTTCTCTGATCGAGATAGATTTTGTAAAACTAGAAACGTCGAAAGGAAAAGACATATAATGCCATCGCAGATCAGAGATGCCTCAGAAAGTCTCGTGTTGCTGAACAAATGAGCAAGAAATGTGTTTGGTCAGTGAGTGACTGAGTATGTAAGTAAGTGAGGAGGTGACTGAGTGAGTAAGTAAGTGAGGGAGTGGCCGAGTGAGTAAGCAATTGAACAGGTGACTGAGCGAGCGAGCGAGTGAATGAATAATAGAAATTCAGTCGGCCTCATGATTGGGTGTTTTTTACACAAAAAACAAATACGCCATATAATTTTCTGTAAATGACCCATGTTGTTTTGACGTCTCCAATTCCATCTTCTTCCCCTCTATTAGACTTCCATCTCACTCACGCACGCGTTCCCTGAGGGGTGGGTCAACGGGTCCTTCGTAGCCCCCAGGTCCATCGTCCCGGATACTGTTCCTGCGAGTAGCTTAAGCGACTGCGCATGTCCCCGATGCTTTCACTTCCGCTTGTCTCCTTCCGGTCGGAATTGTATTACTCGTCGCCAGATATCGTGAAGATTTTGTCCTCCGCCGTGGAACTAAAAACAATGGAAATCGAATATTCGTCGGCGCTGCAGAGAAAATATCTTTCTACGGCGGAAGAAGAGAATAAATGTTTTGCAATCCTGGCCGGCTAAGACAGATTTCACCACAAGGGATGTCGATTCCTGCGGAGAACTTAGGATATCTCTTCCACTTTTTTAGTCGAAGCTCGATTTTTTGCGCGCTATGAATTTTGTAATAATAAAAACAACAGCAATAAAAATAACAATCACAATATTGGTAATATTAATAATAATAGTAGTTGTTGTAATAGTAATAGAGTAGTAATAATAATAGTAACAGTAATAGTAGTAGTAGTAGTAATAATAATAATAATAACCATATTCATGATCATGATCATAATTGTAATCGTAATTGTGTTATTCTATATTTCTAAAGCGCTTCTTAATTAATCGTAAATTACTCTAAATTTCTAAAGCGCCACTTGAAAGTAAACTATGGGCACCAGCTCATTTACGAACGCTGCGTCAAGTCAGAGGGTTGGTCCATAGATAATTGAGTGTGAAGAGAAAGACCAGAGAGGAGTTGCTACGGTGGGTTGTAAAGATTAGGAATGGGGATACCAGTGATTATCCCCAGTCTATCTGCATTTTTCACGCATCAATTTAAGTCTTTTCCTATTTTTAAACTGCTGAGTGGTAAGATTTTCCGAGGAGGAAAAGAGAAACCGATCTACAGGGACTCGGACAGGGAGACACAGTGAGAAAAAGACATAATGAGAGAAATACACAGTGAGAGAAATACACAGTAAAAGACTGTGTAAACGGATATACGGATACAGAGTTAGAGTGGCAGAGAGTCAAAGTAATAGACATAATAGGAGAAAGACACAGTAAGAGAAAGACAAACACATAGTAAGAGATCGACATAGTGAAAGAGAGACGGACATACAAGGACAGTGGTAGAGGGCAGAGAGACTAAGTAAGAGACAGAATAGGAGCAATGCCCAGTGAGAAAGGCACAGCGAGAGAGATACAGTTTGAGAGACACACACAGTAAGAGAAAGACAGAACGAGAAAGAGAATAAGTGAGTGAAAGAGAGATATAAAGTGAGAAAGCGAGTCAAAAAGAGCCTTAACAGCGATGGCATCCTCTCTAGAGATGTATGGAACTTACATTCAAACGACTAAGAACACACACGTGACCTCCATCGTAATCGTAATCGTAATTCCGAGATTCTACAGCGCCCAACGAAAGCCGCGCCGCGGGCACCAGCTTATTCACAGGCGCTCGGTCAAAAAAATCGATAGGTAAAAGGGTTCGGTTCCAGGTCAAGATCCAAAAGTCAGACGGAGAGACGGCGTGGCAGCTATGGGGGATGGTGTTTGGGGTTGGAGAGGAGAGAGAGAGATAAGAGGAAGAAGGGGTGTCAGAATAGGATCAGTGAAAGAGGTAAGTTTTGAGTTTTGAGTGAAAAGCCGATGCAGAAATTGGAAGCGGTGGAGCATCGATGAGTTTGTTGGATGGGTCAGAAAGCTGTCGCAGTTCTGGGGGGGGGGTATTCCAGAGTGGTGGGGCAGGATTGGATCGAGGCCATTGCTTATGAGATGACTGTAGCTTATCTAAACGAAAGCCCAACTGCGTGGAAAATCTTTTTACTCTTCATTAAACGAGTGAGTGTCAGTCTAGACAGATGGCCAGCAACGCAGACGGAATAAAGAGACAGACACACATACAAAAAGACAGACATACAGACACTCGTACAAATAAACAAGGACACAAACATATATACAGACGCCAAGGATAGACACAGACATGCAGGCAGAGAGAGGCACGCAAAACAGACGCAGCATAGGCAGAATAACAACACAG